>JAEIGI010000001.1:2840000-3440000 GCA_018903615.1 Drosophila neocordata | reverse complement strand
AACGTAACACGTAGTTTTTAATCAATTCTACGTGCAAATATTGCCAAATTACAAGAAAAAGGACGAAGGCATGGACAAAAGGACGGTGTCAGCGATGGAATGCTGCTTGTCCAACTCAAAAGGGGGAAAATTTAATTAAATTCTTAGAATTCGTTAATTACAAAAAAAAAAAAAGAAACGAAAAAAAAAAACGTAAAGGGAATTGTCTTATATAACTAAAATATCTTAAATAGGATTACAACACTTGCAGCAAATCTCATGATTATTGATTTTTAAGGGTTTCCAAATACGATAATAGATGTAAGGTTGAGAAAGTGGCCCTTTAATCTGAGAAATTTACATATTTTATTGGTTTATTGTGGTGTGAATATAGTTCAAGCAAATTGACAAAGATTTAAAGGATTTGTATTGTGATTTGCTGACCCATTGACAGGAAGAAGATGATTTAAGTTATTTTACCAAAGAGACACCTTTATTACCCACAAGGAAAAAGATTTTTGCTTTGAATTGTAATTAAATGAATAGCAAAGAAACAGAAATAATTCGTAATTTAAGTAAAATAACTATCCATAATGTAGCAAATGAATAATTCTTCATTAAACTGAATCTCAAAAAAAATAAAATTAATAGAGAAAACTGTAGCAGAAAATACAAAAATATCTACATAGAATAGAATCATTCCTAGAAACAGTTTAAAATAAAATCTACTGAAAACTAAAAAAAATTAAAATCAAATACAAATACTAAATATAAACTGTAAAAGAACTACAAACAGACTTAAGAAAGAAACTATAATAGACACTTTTTTAGAAATTCTAAAAATATTTGTAATATAAATTTTTAAAAAAAGAACAAAAAAATCTTAATAAATCTAAAAACAGAATTTTAGAAGAATTATTAAAAGTAGCTAAGTAAAAGAAAGAAACTGTAGAAGAATCTATAAGAAGTAAGAAAAGAAAGAATAAGAAAACAATGTAAAAAAAAAAAAAAAGGAGCAAGCAAGTCGTCCCTGCCGACTTTGAGTATACCCTGTACCAAGTAGAGGAACTTTATTAAATCAAACTCCTTAAAATTTGCCATCAGTTCAAACTAAAATTCTCCTCACAAGCGGCAGTAACGAACGCATGCTATCTCGCTCACACTTACTACGCAATGTCGCACATGGCATTTCAGTGCAAATTTTACATATATCTTTGACATTTCTTGTCCGATTTTAACAAAATTTTAAGAATACGCTACCTTTTATTTTACTCTAGTTATTTGTTTTTCCTAAATTGCGGGGGCGGAAGTGGGCGTGGCAAAAATTTGAAACAAACTTGATCTGCGTAGACACTACACGAATGCTGACACCAAATTTGGTTGCTCTAGCTCTTGTAGTCTCTGAGATCCACGTGTTCATACGGACGGACGGACAGACGGACGGACAGACGGACGGACAGACGGACAGACGGACATGTCTCAATCGACTCAGCTACTGTTGCTGATCAAGAATATATATACTTTATGGGGTCGGAAATGCTTCCTTCTGCCTGTTACATACATTTTAGCGACTTTAATATACCCTTTTACCCTATGGGTACAGTGTATAAAGAGGATTTATAGAAGTAACTGAAAGAGACTTCAAAATCAACTGTAGAGAAACTGTAGAAGAATCTATAAAAAGTAAGAAAAGAAAGGAAGTCTAGCAACTGTAAAGAAGGAATAAGAAAACAATGTGAAAAAGGATTTATAGAAGTAACTGAAAGAGACTTCAAAATCAACTGTAGAGAAAATGTAGAAGGATCTATAAAAGAAAACGAAAAAGAAGAAGCAACTCTAGCAGATTTTGTTGAGGAAACAAAACATGAAAGAAGCTGCAGAACTTTAGAGTAGAAAATGTAAAAGGATCTGTTGTAGATATCTTAAATAACCTGCAGGATATGTTGTAGATATCTTAAATAACCTGCAGTTGATCGTATGTAGTGGATTTTTAAATGGATTTCAAAAAGAAGTTGTTCAAATTGTATTATTCCAATTTTTTTTCATTTCAACTCCTTAAAATAAAACTTTTTCAAGGTAATCCCATAAAAAAAAAAATGTAAGCATAAAACCCACCAATAATAAATCAAATAAAGTCGAAACGATAATGTATAACTTAGTTTGACTATTTTTTGTTTTTTTTTTTTTTGTTTTATATATATCATGTGACCAAATCACTTACAATCTAATTGTGCAAAATCTTTTACTGCACGTTTTTATGCATGGACTTCCGCAAAAATGTTTCGTTAGCATTGCGCTTAGGTGATATAAGTAGATGAACAAGCAAATAGACTACTTGACTTGACTAGTCATTTGAGTTTCGTCATTCTTCACTTAAACATACAATAATAAATACTTGAAACTGACTTCGATTGGCGCCAAAAATACAACAACAACAAAAACAAAAGCCCTCTTAACTAAAATACCTTAAAAGAGCTTTGATAATCGAACACCTTGTACAACTCTACCATAAACTATAATTTTACGAGGCCGACTACAAAGTCATATAAAGATTATTACCTACATAGAAGATATGTATGTATGTGTATATATATGTATATATGTGAACATTTGCATTATATTTTCGCCCGAAAAAAAAAGTAAATAACGGAAATTGAGAAATGAAGCAAGTTTCTAAATATAAAATTATCTAAAATATTTTCCTAGAATATGTATATCGAAAACAACAAAGTCAACCTGTTTAATTTTTATAGAAAACCAGTAAGCAAATAAATAATTCATTGGCAAGGGGGTTAAAGGGGTGAAATAAGGAGGGTAGGAGGAAAAGCCTAAGGCAGGTAGGTACCAGCCAAAAGAAATGTGAAAAGCATAAAATGGTAAAAAAAGGGGTTCACCATATCAATATACATTTATTTATTTATTTTTTTTTTTTAACTTTGATAAGATAAATAATAAGGCTGCTCTCCCTTTGCCCCTTCATCAAAAATACCAAAATTATATACATATATACATATATATATGTATATATTTAATCGTAAATGAACGAAACCTCTTTCTAGGCCATGTGGAACTTATGTAACTTAAATAGTTAGTATGACTTATTAGCGGAAATTGTGAAAAGACATTAAATATGATAAGCCAAAAGGTTAAAAAAGTGAAAAGTAAATATATAGATTAGTTAAGTAAAATTTCCATTCAATTGATTTAGGTTTTATTTAATTCAAACGTACAATTTTAGGTTACCAAACTGAATTTATAATATTTACTTATCCCATGGAATTGGAATTTCTTTCTTTTTCTAATTTTGTTTTGTTGCTACCTTTACTAGCTGAAAATTCTTCATACGATTGGCATTTATAACGAGAAATACATTAACAACAACAGCAACAAAAATCGTGTGCTGTCTATATCTTATCTATGACATATGCCCGTTGCCGCAGTAGAAGCAGCCAACTCATACAGAGAAACACGTTAAATACATAGTTTGATATTCGTTTTCGGTTTATATATATATATATATATATATGTACATATATGAAAGTATATTTTTTTGGTTCAAATTCTTATCGAGGACTACGACCACGACGACGTTGACGACCTTTTACACAATTTCTGGTAAGGTATGCTATTTACTTTGTGTCGAAAAGATATCAATATATATATATATATTTTTTTTTGGTCGTAGATCTCTAGCACACAGCTCGAGCATGTGTGCATGTGTGTGTGTGTTTTTATAGGTAGTTTTCTTAACTCTTTTTGACAAACTATTTAGTTTAAATAAACTTCAACCTGTTTGCTAAGCAGATTTCGTCATATCTATATCCCTAACCGATATATATATATGTATAGTTAAACAAGCAGACATTCGTCATCAGTTCATCATATCTTCAGTAAGAGAGACAGTGATAGGGAGAGGGGGTGGGGAGGCAAAAGGTAGATAGAGTGTGAGGTATCGATAAGAAAATGTCCAATCCAAATCCAGCTATCTCTTACCCATACATTTGCAACAGGTAAACAATAACGTTTTCTGAGATAACGTTCCCATATCATGTATATAAAAAGCAATATCTATGAAAATATGTCATTATTTCGTTATTGAACTGCAAAGTGTGAAGTATAAAGATTGTGTTTTTTTCCGCTGTGTCCGTTGTGATTTGTGCTCTCAATATGTCTCTGGATATTCAAGACACTTTTTTCATATATATATATAGAAATATATATTTAATATATTTTTTGTGGGATTATATTGCAAAGGATATACATTTGATTCGGTGTGTCTTTGGCAAGTAGAATAGCAGGCTTATCACATGTACCCTTTCAACCGGTGTGAGATTCTTCTATTCTACTTTCGACAAGCACCCGTTAACAACATTTATAACCAACAACCAACCTGTTCTCGATAACTGAAAGGGTAATACTCTGTCTTTATTTTTTTTTCTTTTTTTTTTTATATATATTTTTTATCTGCTTGTGAAAGTTTGAAAAGTGATTCATAATAATAATTATAATTGCATTGATTATGGAACAAAAAACAAAAAAAAGGGTTTGCCATTAAAAAGAATATGATAATATCTTATTCAGAAAGCTCTCTCTATATATATAGGATATATATATATGAATAAAAAGATTGGTAAAATAATTATACAGCCAGTTAAACAGGTTATTCATATATATTTCTTAGATATTTCATCCTTTTTGGTTTCATCTTTTCTTGTTAATTTTATGTTTGCGTCATTTTAACTTTATTAGAAAAACATGTGATTTCTTATCGATTCTTAGCGATTTAGGTTCGACCTGTTTGTGAAATCGATATGTATAGATAATACATATATATGTATGTATGTGTATATAGAAGTATATAGTATATTTTACCGGCACGTTGTTAGATAACAGTCTGCATTTCGCATTTATTTATTTTATTGAACAATTTTTATAAGGTTTATTAATAAGATGGGCAAGGCTTCGGCTTTTAAATGAACAATAATTTATATTTATTTTTTTATACCTTCTTTAGGAATTTTAAATTTCAATGAGTTAACATGAATTGTTAGGCCTTTTATTTTAAAAACAAATTTTATATTAAAAACTTGTAAGGAATGTAAGGAAATACAAAATTTAATTAGTTAAATATTATTCTAGTTATAGCAATAAATTAAAAATTTCTTTGATCTCATTTTTTATTATTGTTATAAAGTTTTATTTGGTATTTTTCTTAAGAAATTCTTTTGATAAATTTAGAGTTCTTGGGATGGGTTTCCATTTTATCAGCCAATGACCTGTCTTATTCTTTCACAACTTACTATTGAGTCAATGACCTTTACTAGTGATAGCTTTCTATTTATCTTTCTATTTATCTATAAATTTTCTCTAGAGTTAGAGATATGGTTCTATTAAAACAAGAAGTTCAGTATACACTATATCCATCATGGTATATATTAAACACTTTGGTTTGTTTGATATATATATATATATATATATATAATCATATAAACAAAGACTAGAGAGAGGGAGTTCCATTTCTTGTTATAAAGTTTAAACAAATATTAACTAAGATTTACAATAAAAAAGTATGACTTCTTGCGCACAGATCAAAAGATTATATAATTATATTATATAAAAATATATAATCTGATTTCATTTTACAAAAAATGAGTCTATAAGTTAAGCTTTTTATTGTTGGTCTCTAAGTTTATTAAAATTTTGATTAACTTGATACAGAGAGAGAGAAAGAGAGAGAGAGAACAAATTTCTAAAATTTCACCCTCATTTTTTTATGCCGTTTATGCGTGTGTGTGTGTGTGGTTGTGTCTATAACTAATGTGTTTCTAATCTCAACATATTCATATCATCTCGTCTCATCTGTGTCCACTTTCATTTACCCTTACCTCTCGTCTCTATAATAGCCATAAAGCAAATCTAACTTAATGACAGTTTAGCTTCATCATGACTCCCCACCGCCTGTCCTATTATCCATTCTAACCCCCATCCCCAATGCCCCAATCAACTTCAATGCCTTCTCCCCCATTTTATGCCTATATCCATGTCATTTGTCTGTCTGCATTTGGCTCTTGGTAGTCTGTCTACACGGCTATGGCTATAGCTATGACTCTAGCTCCAGCTCTGGCCTGTTCTCCCTTTTGACTCTGCCAGTCAACATAATGAAAATGCAATTAATTTTTTCCAGCAATTTCTTTTGCGCTTCTGCTCCAATCCCTAACTCAAACTCATACCCCATACCCATACCCATACCCAAACCCTTCCAGTCGATGCTGTTGCAATATTATGACTCCTACTGTTTGTTCTGACAGCCGCTGCCGGCCTGAGCAGAAAAAAAAGAAGAAAAAAAAAAAAACAACAAAAAGTGAAAAAAATGAGGGAAAAACTGCAAAAAGAAATGTTTATTGTGAGGCATTTTCTATGGCGATTGCAATGTGAATGCTGTAGCTGAGGCTCTGTTTGGATGTTGGATGCTGAATGTTGGTTGCTGGATGATGTTGGTCTGGGGATCCCTGCTCGGGCGCCCCCATTCGCATTAAATGAGGAAACCAATTATTCGCGCTTATAAAGATTTACCGCCACAGAGAAAGAAGAGAGGAGAGAGAGTAGCACACACATTTCTACTATATATATATATATATATATATACAGTTAGACAGCTAAAGATATAGATACGAATATGCCCAGTTTCCCATCACATTTATACCCCCTTTGCTTGTCAGGCCCCCCCGCTCTTGTTTTTGTTTCGTTTTTAATGGGTGAGCTCTTTGGCTGCAGGCTGCTCTGGTTGCTCCGGCTGCTCCACTGATTAAAGCTAGCAAATTCATCAGGAGTCAGCGAGGAGTCATCAGGTCCTATGGGTGAAATTGCACTCAATGCGATATAGTAATAATGAAATTGCAATTCAAGTTAAAAAGATTTTTTACCAGAGATATGGAATCAAAAGCAGTTGCCACACACACACACACACACACATACCACTTTCAATGAATGTAACAACAAATTACTTAAATAATTAAAATCATATAAAAAATGTAATCGAGAACATAGATTCTAAGAAAGTATTGACAAATAGTTTTCCTAGTCGAACTCTTGTTTCTATAAAAATGGCTGACAAGAATGTTGGAAGGATGCCTGCAGTTACTTAAAATGGATAATTATTGGACAAAGCTAATTTTTTTTTAAAGATTCTTAAATGGCTTTTGGCTCTCCGAAAGTTTTATTAGACCAAATTTGTTATAATAATAATAATCTAAATTTTCTTATACTTTATTGAAGCAATTTTTGCTTAAATCGACCACAATTTCCGGTTGTCAAAAAACTGTTTATAGGCTGGCCCAGACATACAAAAAGACTTCAACGAACCAAAAGATGACTATGATTTTTGCTTGTGTCCTTACCCATTATGGTAAGGCTTTATAAATATATACCCCCGGCTGCATTTTGGCATCCTGCTTTTGGCATAACTTGTCATTTGTCTTGAACACCCTCGAGTAGGGAAAAATCAGAGCAAGAATTTCGCTAAAATTACCTTTCATTTTGTCATCAAAAACCACTTGAATAAGGATAGTAAAAGCCATGGCAAGCCAAAGAATGGTATAGCGGAGATGGCTTTGTCCTGTCGTTAACCAAGCCGCAGCAATTACAGTCGGCAATGTCCAAGACGCACTCACTCCTCCCATATTCTATGCCACTCTCCCTCTCTATCTCTATCTCTGTCTCTCTTTCTCTCTTGTCTTGTCTGTGTCCTTCTGTGTGTTGGTCTCCCCCATCTATTTCATTGAGTGTCTTCATTTTTGGCTTAAAGCTTTTTAGCTTTGGCATCCGGTTTTTTTGGATGCCTTTTGGTTTTTAACTCCCTTTAGCACTTGCTGTGCTCTGCCTGAAACCGAAAGCGCATTGGTAGAAAGCCAAAAACAAGAAATATAAAGTAACGAAATAAAAAAGAAGAAGAAAAAACGAAATAGAAAAAGAAAGAAGCGTTAAATTAAAACGTAAATACCACTTAGCCGGGCTATAAAGCAAGTGGCTACTAGCTAGTAGCCTTGATTCCCTTGGACTTTACGGCACAAGAAAAAGAGAGAGATGGAGACGGAGACGGAGACGGAGACCGAGACCAAGACCTGTAATCAGTTGGGTAATTAAGCGAAGGAGCGTAAAGTGAGCAGAGACACCTTGAAATTGCTTAATTTTGGGCAAGGTAATTTAATGACTCTTTGTAACTCTCTGCCCAAAGAGAAAGTAACAAAAACAAAAATATATATATAAATGCAACTTAGACTTAAAAGTAATTTAAGTAAAAGATTTCAGTTTATATTCATCAAATATGTTTCAAAATTTATATTTTTTTTTTTTTTTTTGTTGACTAGTTTTGGCAATTTGAAAAGTCTCAAGTTTAGGATCGAAAACTATCAATTGCTTAGCCATCAAATGACATTGCCTAAACTATTCTTTATCATCTTGACTTTGGACTCAATAAAGAAAAAAAAAAGAAGAAACAAAAAAACTTCATTTCATGCCACGCTTATCACGAAGCCAAACTATAAATAAGTTTCTAAACATTCATTTTGACAGTTTCATCTACACCCAAAAACACAAAAAAAAGTACAGTCATCCTCTTATGCCAGTGTTTTTTCTATACCCTTTCTTTACTCTTTTTGTTTACCCTTGTGAAAAAAGATCATATTGGTTTATGCTAAAAGTTTGCCACACAAATAATACACTACTTATTGAGGCATATTAGAAAAGTTGATGATTACGTTTAGAAATTAAACTATTAGAGATAATACCATATACCTGAATAATTTAGTTCTCGAGTATCTAAAAATCAAAAAGTCTCTTGGAGAATTTAATAACTTTCAGAAGAATTCAGAGAATCCTTTATTGTTTAGTTTTTAATATTTTATTCTAATTATTTTTTAAAATTTTAATGATATCGGTGGTCATATATAGGGTATAGAAGTTGTCATATCAGCCGAACCTTTTTTTATATTTTTTTTGTTTTGTGTTAGTCAACATGGCGTCGTATCGCTTCTGTATTTCTTCTTCTTTTTTTTTTTGTCTTTTTCGAGCGGGTTAAATTGCAAAACTGCTGCACAATGTGCAAAAAATTCTAAACTGCAATAAATTCATCAAATGTGCAATGGAACATGCTGTAACGTCACGCCCACTGCGCCCTCTTCGTTGTGGACCTGCACCGTCTGCCTGTGCTCCATTAAATGCGCTCACCCTGAAGCTTCTGGAATTGGGTGATATTTTGTAGGCAAATGTGCAATAAATTGTAAATGTTTGTTGGCTGAAGAGTCGAGAAACTGTATGGGTTAGGGTTAGGGCTAGGGCACATGGTTGGGGTTAGAGTGGGGTTTCAGTTTAGGTTTGGGTTCGGGGTTGGGGTTGGGGTTGGAGTTGGTGATTGGAGGGCCCGGCGATCGGGTATGAGTGTAAAGAGTTCGCGGTGGGGCGTACCAGCTGTGTGTATGTGCGAGTGTGTGCCTCACATTTTGTAAAATTTGTGACGCGCCAAACGACAAGTTGAGAGTTTCTCGTAAAACTTGTCCGCTGCACGCCTGTCAAGTTTTATAAGTGTTTTTGCAGATTGTTTTTTGTTACCATTTCTTTTTTTTTATTCCCATTTTTTTCTTTTTTTTTTTGCCGAAATTTTCATATAGTTTTTTTTTTTTTTTGCGTTGTGTGTTTTTCGGCTTTTTTGGTCAAAAGGTTGGGTACGGGGGGAGGGTGGGCTTGATGAAAACAAAAATGACTGGCATGTTTTAGAGCAGCGATAACGGTAACATATAGCATCAAATGCAATTTAGTGGGCGGTTATGGTGAAAAAGTCTACTAAATGGAGGTGTAAAATATACATATGTATATCAGAGAAACTCTATATAAAAGATTGTGTGGGAAAAAGTTAAAAAAAGAAAATAGGTTAGTAAAAAGTTTACAAAATTATAATTAAGATGTCATAGCTAAAGAAATGATAAAGTCAAATCAATAGAAAGATATAAAAGAAAAGAAAGAGAGAGAGAGAAGAATTTACTATAAAGTAATCTTAGGAAAATATATGAAGAACTGCAAATCTTTTACTGGAAATATGTGAAACTAGAAGGATGATGTAACTTCGGCCACGCCGAAGTTCGGATACCTTTGCAAACTGTCTTTTTCAATTACATATAAATTACCAGAATTATAAGAAAGTATATAAAACTAATCATGCCCGTGACTCCAAGAGAAAAAACTTACGAGTAAAAAAAAATTTTTTTTTTTTCCGATTGTTCCTATAGGTGCTATATCATATAGTCGGCCGATTCTGTAAAAACTCAACAGACATATTTTTATATATACCAAACTTACATATACCAAATTTCGAGTGAATCTCTATTAAAATAACCAAGATTTTCATCTAAAACCAATTATTTGGCCGATCGTTCCTATGGGAGCTATATGATATTGTCAACCGATTTTAATAAAACTTGGTGGATATGTTAACAAGTATAAAAAACTCACAAATACCAGCTTTCTTAATTCTTCGTTGGAAAACAACAAAGTTATTAAACTTAAAGCTTGTTCACGACCTATGCAGCAAATTTCAGCTCTGTAGCTTTAAGGGTCTCGAAGGAGATTGCGTTGATCCAGGCAGACGGACAGACGGACAACGGACAGACGGACAAACGGACAGACGGACAAACGCACAGACGGACAGGGCTAAATGAACTTGGCGCATCGTGCTGATCAAGAATATATATACTTTATATAGTCGGAGATGCTTCTATGAGTTGCAAACTTCTGACCAAAATTAATATATCTTTTTTGCAAAGGTATAAAAATAAGATCTAAGAGTTTAAGTAAAGTAAAACAAATGGCTCTATATATCAGTATAAATAGTTAGATAGTTTATAATTTAAATCTTGATATTTGTATATATATTTCGATATATGTGTCTGTAGAGTAAAAATCGATTTTAATTTATCTTATTTTTCTCCCCCTCTCTGATTGACTTTAGAACTTCAAATCTGTGAAAAGTTTACAAATAGTTGAGAGAAAAGAAAATTAATGTTATTGGCAGCCATCATTTAGTTCAATTAATATTTGTAGCCATCAAGCTTATTATCTGTCAGTGGCTAAGTAGTTCCTTTTCTTACTTACCTAAGGGATAATGGCCATGCCCGTCTAGATATATATTCAACTTGCAATTAAGTTATGGAATGTACTTTGATGTAAGCTGAATAAATCCAATCCAATTATAGTTTGATAGCAATTAAAATTTTGTAGCCACTAACGACGATTAGTTAACTTTTTTTTCCCCCCTTCTTACCATTTTTTTTTGTGCTTCTTTCCTTTTTTTTTTTGCTTTGTTCCAATGCTTTCAGGGTGATTAAAATCGCACAATGGACAGGCAGCTTCAAACCCGTCCACAAGATGACCAGCGATGACTCCTTTTCCGGTAAAAGTAAAACCACACAATGCCTCACATTTGCATAGACATACACACATACACATACACGTACACACACACATACGCACAGTCATTTGTATAGAAAGGGTAAGGTTTAACCGTTGACTCGACAATTTTGCAAAATTAACCTCAAACTCGACAGCAGCAGCGGCCTCAGGTCACGTTGCAGTCACTTGGGCTTGGGCTTGTGCTTGGGTTTGGGTCAGTTGCTTAACCTCATGGCCTCCTCCCACTCCTTCATCACTTTGAACCTATTTCCCCATACCAAATGCTGTCTTTCTGTTCCTCTGTCAGTTGCGACGTTGGCATAAATTTAAAGTGACTTTGGGGAGATCCGACAATGGGGGTTGTAGCCTCGTCAGCTAACTAATGATGCCCTAAATTGAATCTAATCATCATTAACAATTACACAACGTGGCTAGTAGCTGCCTGGTTGTGTGATTACCTGCTCCTTCTACCAAACCGAAAACGACATACAGTGACAAAGAGAGACAGAGACAAAGACAGAGAAAAAGAGAGAGAGAGGGAGTGAAAGGAAGTGAGAGGAAGAGATTGAATAGATAGGTAAGGAGACAAAGACAAAAGCTGGTTGAAACTCACTCGACCATTAAGTCTAATCATATGCAAATAATTAAGCGCCACGACGGGGGGCAAGGTGTGTATAAAGGGAGAGCATGTTGACAGAGCATAGCCGTTGAAATATTTCCCTTAGGTCCACATCGTGTAATTGTCGCCTATACTTTCTGCGATTTTGCTTCTCTAACCGACGACAGTCACTGCAGTAAGTAGTGCGTGCTGGGACTGATAGACCCAATGGTGCCATGTCCTAGAGATGGTAAACAGATAACTGATAATCGACAACAAACTATTATTATAACCAAGAATAATTCTTGTTTTCTTTAGAAAATAGTTTTTAAATAATATATCTTTTATATATTATTTACTTTATCAATTTAAGTTTCGATAGTTTGTTTTAAGCTTATAATATATTTGGTTATAATGTAATATAATGTATATATTATAGATGAAGAATCAAACAAGGTTTACTTTACTTTAAAAATAAAACATTAAAGTAAAAATGTTTAAAGGGAAGCGTTCTAGGTTTTTCATAGTCGAAACTATAACTTGTATTAAGATTAATATTAACAAATAAAGTTAATTTTAGAGCCAATATTTCTTAACAATTTATTTACTCAACTTACTCTTTAGGGGAAAACCCTAAATACTTTTTCTCATATCTGTATAAGATTAGAACTATAACTATATACAATATAAAAATTTACTGTCAACGTTCGAGAGGTTTAAATGTTTTGAAAAAGAGAATTTGTATGACTCAGTTTAAGTTTTATGCCGATAGTTATGCATTTATGGTCCATCGCTATTGTAGGCTGCTTATGTTGTCGTTTCTCCATCGTTGCCCCAACCAACGAGCCATGTGTCTTCATCCTCTCAAGTGCCTGCTGATAATGCACACACTCGGTTCATAGGTGGCTAATAAATTTGAATATTAATTGTCAGTGTCTGCTGCTGTCTGTCTGTGCGGTTGACTCTACTCAACCCTCAAACCTCAAAAACCGTTGTCCATTCTCTCCTCGGCTACCTCAGCATTCGCTTACCGGTTGGAGATTAAAATGCGCCAATGCAGTCCAAATGACCAAGCATTGGGTATGAGGTAGGTTGAATGGATGGATGGATGCCATGCATGGACTATCATAATGGTCAAGAATGCCAAGTGTGGCCTAATTGGATTGCCTGGCCAAAATGGCCAGGTAAAATGCTGATTGGCCTGGCCAGGTTAGGCCAATTCTGTTGATATTTAAGACCATTTTGTTTTGGTTCTTTAACAATTTTAAATCTATGCTATTCGTATACAAATTAACATACGACCATTCCTTGCGGTTTCATGCCAATTGAACCTTAAACAAAGTATATTTGTGTGTGTGTGTCTGTCTGTGTGTGTGTGTGTATTTTGAAACCACTGAATATAAAATGTCAACCTTAAAGCATAAGCATTGCAATTGAGATACAACAATATAAATAAATTTCTTCGTCTTCATTAATTAACCGTAAATTACCAAAATACATACTATATATTTCCTTTTTCTCTCCCCCCCCCCCACGATTTCATTTCAGATTTATTTATGTGTACTTAAGTTAATAATTTAAATGTTGATGCCACCCCAAGGACCCCAAAAAACCAAACAAAAAAAAAAAAAAAAAGAAAGGCAGGCAAAAATGCGAACAAGAAATTTCCATATGCCACAGATAAAAGTGCAAAAACTGCAATAAAGATGACCAACAGCATCTCCACATTGAAACGTGAAAAATGAGCAGAACCCGAAAATGCAGAACAACCAATACGAACAAAAAAAAAAAAAAAACAAAAAAAGAAATGGGTGGAAAAAAAAAACTTTAACCAACCTTCAACCACATCCCATTCCACCACCTACAGTTTTTGAGGGAAACAGCCACGATTAATTTTACGCTCGAGTGTGTCAAGCTGTTGTTGCAATGTTACACTGTCCAAAAAACAAATTTTATTTGGTATGAGATCGTGTTTAAGACATATCAAGATTAGTTATAAAGACTATCTTAGCTAAGAATCAATTTAGATATTCTCATATCATGTGTCTTAATATAAAGTAACATGTCTAAAAGAAAGAAGAAACTTTGCTTGATTCACGTTGTCATCACTAATTGATATATACACATACATATATATAGGACATTTCCGTAACAAAACTCATTGCCTACTTTTGGGAACAGTGCACAATTGTAGGGCTAACCAATAGAACATTTTTCGTTTCCGTTGCGTTTGCAAAAATTTTGCCAGCACTCTGCCTGCCTGGTCACCGCAAGTGCGCTCAGACCACCTCCAACTACCCCAAATCTCCATTGCCCTAACCCATTATCTACCATACCAAAAAATTCATTTCCTCTACACATATGTAAGCATGTATATATATATATCTGTGTGTGTGTGTGTGTGTGTGGGTCCATGCACGTGTGAAAAGCGCAGAAGGTCGAAAATCCCAGAGCCCACAGGCAATGCCTTGCCACCAATTGCTGGAGTTCTTCTCCTACCCCACAAATGAAAAGGGGATTTAATAGCTAAATTACACGCCAACGTGTGAACGAGAGTAAAGGAGAGAGAGTAACAGATAGATAGAGAGAGAGAGAGAGACAAAAATGAAAGCAGATAGAATTTGAGGGCATTTCTGCTGCGTTAGGCAACTTTGTAGGAGTCCTCCACAAAATGGAAAATCTGCAGATTCAGCTGAATATTCTGACCATTCTTCTCTTTATTTTTGTATTTTCTTTTTTTTTTGTGTTTTTAATTGCATTAAATAAAAGCCATATAATAATTGCATAATTACTTAAAATAATTGCATTAATGAGGCGTTAATTGTTTTAACAATAAGTTGGCACTGCTTATAAGAGAATTTTTGTAAAAATGAAAAAATATTTGAATCCGTTTTTGAATATATAACAGAACTGAGTAAAAATATTTGAAAATTTAACTAAAAATCTTAAAAAGCTTTTGAATTGTTTTAAAAAGTTCTAATATAACTTTAAAAATACATTTATTTGCATGTTTTAAATATTTTTTCTTCATTTATTTTTAATTTTAACTAATAAAAAAGTTTAAAATAAAAAGGCACTCAGTTAGAAAATTTCTTTACAAACTTTTATCTAGAATTCTTATTAAAATGTTGCACAAATTAATTCTGATTTTCTTCTAATTTACTTGCCACATACAAATTTTACGTTAAATTTTTAATTAAAATCAAAAATTCATTTTGCTTACTCTTATTTTTTTTAGTTTTTATTTTTTTGTCGTCTTTTTTTTTTCTGTTGTAAGGAGCGAAAAAAAAAAACAAACTTTTGGCTAAAGTGGCAAACATCTGGGCAAAGGACTAGACTAACTATGCTCCATTTGGCCAAATGCCTGCTGGCAATTTGCCTCAATTTTCTCAGTTTATTAACGCAAATTTATTGCAATTAGTGTGCCAAAAAAGAGGGGAGATGGAAGAATTTTCTGAACAAAGTTTTTAATTTAAGCAGAGCTTATTATCTACTTTTACCCAGAATGCTTCAAAATGGAATAAAATAAAATTGGTAGAAAAAAGACAAAAAAAAAATAAGAAAATAAAACAAACCGCTAGGTGTGGAAATGATTAAAAAAGTTAACGATTAGTAAATGCAAAATTATGCGCAAACATTTGACACTCCCCCAGCCTCCTACCACTTTTCCACTTTCTGATTTTCATTTTGATTCCTTTTACGCTGAACGCAAACTTTACATGGCAAATAAATTTGAATTCAAAATCGTCGTCTCCTTTTTGGCAAACACACTAACCATTGAGCCATGAAATTAACAACGCTCTCGAAAAATATTGCAAAATGCAAAAATATTGCTAAGGCTTTCGACGACAAGTGTGGAGGACATTGTTCTAGAATCTAAAGACATTGAATGAGACAATGTTAAAGGTAAGAGAAAGAAAGTGAAGGAATAAAAAGAAAAAAGACATTTTAAGGTATTGAAATATATGTTAGGTAATTTTAATCTAACGAATTTTCTTTACTCTAACTATTGTTTGACTGCATTCATTTAGAAAAGTGTAAAAAAGATATATATAGAGAATACTTTATAGAAGATCAATACAAAACCATTATTTTTCTTAGTTGGTTTGAAACTTTGCTAAAGACAGAATTTCTTAGCGATCTTTTGAGTTTAGTAACTTAAGCTGCTTTAGCTATTATATATATAACCAACTATTGGGAAAGTACAAAAATTTTTCCAAAAAAAAAAAAACTTGAAAATCTTCTTCTTAATTGAAAAATAAAATCTATATTCTTTATATTTAAAAATGTATATAAACTAAGTTATCTTAAAAACTCAACTTTCACAAACCTGCACAAAACTTTTGTATTTTGTCTAGGTTAGTTTTATTATTTTAGTTCTTTTTTTTATAATAATTTATGTTAAACATAATTCAAATTGATTTTAATATGATAAATTTAACACTGATTAAGAATATATTTAATATAATAACAAATTGAAGTAGATCTTCTTATTTGCTTATAAAAAGTTTTCTTACCCTTTGAAAGAGTATTACAAATGCACTTTACTACTTTTAACTTCTTTTTAAATGCACTTTACTAGAAGGATTCGTTAGATTTATAGCTAAAGTCAGTTCTGTCACTTCTGTATAAAAGTCAAGCAAAACTCTTTAAATTTCTTTATTTCATCGTCTTTGTTGCCAATTAAAAATTTTTTTTGAAAAATTCTCTTTTCTTGCAATCATTTTTGCTGTAATTGTAAAATCAAATCATATTTCATATTTCTTATATCCCTTTCCCCCTTTTCATCCACATACCCATATTCTACTCCTTCTCTCATTCTCTGTCTTTCACTTTTGAGGCAATTGTGTGGCTGACTGGCAGAAAAATGAACTTGTTAGCCTTAGGGTGCAGTTGAGTTCAGTTGATTTTTTTTTATATATATATTTATTTTGTATTTTTCAAGTGCTTTTCCTGACCAAATGGAAAATTTTTGTTCTTCTTGTTGTTGTATATTCTATGGCTGTGATGTATGTATGTATGTATCGCATTGTTGTTGTGTGGCAAGCGAACTGCCTTGTATTTGAGTGCACCACTTGAGGGGCAGGAAAAATGAAAGAAAAGAGAATAAAAAAAAAATATGAAAAATGAAAAACATATGCGAAAAAATTGACCACGAGACTACTTATAGCAAGTCAGAAGGATACTTAATGGAAAGGTGTAGCCATAACCAACATGTTGAGTAGAGTGTATCCATATTTATATGTGTGTAAGTTAAACAAGTTATTTGCTAAAATTGTTTAAGGTTAACGAATCTATCAACAATATGAATAACATGTTAATGAAAGGACCAATAAATAACTCCAAGGACTATGAAACTTAAACTTAAACAGCAATGTAAATTATTTCCCATTGCATTAGCTAAATTTCTTTTGGTATTGCTTTAATGGCAGTTTCCCTTTTTTTTTTCTTTCTTGTTGTTTCTCAGACATTTTGGCAAAGTTGATCTCTTTAAATGTCATAGAATTGTCTGTGAACCTTTTGAGAACTTGAACAGCTGCTGAACAAAAACAAAAACGAAAAAAAAAGAAGGAAAACTTGTCTCGCTTCAAATCGAATTAAGTTCAATTACATGGCTGTGGATCATAGGTGAGGATTTTTAACCATCCCTCAGTCTTCACCTAACATCACTGTTGATGAACTCTTTTACTCTCTTCTTCTCTCTTCCCTTCTTTCTGCTTTTATACCTATGCCTTAACCATAGAACAGGGGAGTATATCAAAATTGCCCAAATGTATGCTGTAGGTAGAATACCTATATCTTACATTTTAAGAAGTTTCAGATATATAGAGAACTTCAGATGACAGAAAGAAAACTAAAATTCTCTTAAGCAAAGACTTCTTCTTCTTCTATTATATATAAAGAACAATGTTTTTCTTCTAAATGTAAAAAAATTGTTTTGCTTAGTGACAACTTTGTTTAAGCAAAAAAGGGTATTAAAATGTTGTCATTACAATTCATCTACTGCAATTTTTTTTGTTGGTTACTTCTACTGTAAATGGAAATCAACGAGTATAGCTCACTTACACACACACACACACACATGTGGAAAGGCCAACAAACAAAAAAAAAAGAAATCAACGAAAAAAAAGGTGTGCCAAAATGTGTGAAAACATTTTTGATTCATTAAAAATTGAAAAAGTTCAAAGTGTTTTTTGGGTAGACAGAAGACGGTTAGCAAGCATTGTATAGGAATGGTTGCATTGCACCTGTTTTATTTAAATGTTGTGCAATCTGACGTTAAGGATACAAAGAGAAAGAGACAGAGAGAGACAGAGGGAGAGAGAGAGACAAAAGAGATAGGAAATGCTTTTTAAAGTCTCTTTTTGCATTCAAAGGATACGAAAGTATGAAATTAAGGACACTTGTCACACAACTGTGACCGGAAATTGTTTTGCCACCATAAAATGTGGGCTTCCTCAAACCAAAATCAGGATTTTCGAGTGGCTTTACCCGAAAAATATTGAAATGCTGCACTTCAACACAGAAATCTATTCTATGCAAAAAGGCGCTCAAAAGACAGTTGTAAGGCCCAAAATTGGTTAGACCAAAATAGGATGGGCGTAGTACGGGCAGTGATGGTTGTGGCAGGGCAAGTATCCTCTTTGGCTTTGATCTGCTGTCGCTGAGATTTTCGGCTTGCCCTCAAACGAAGTGCAACCGAGCGTCAATAAGCGCACCTGCGTCTTACATCAGAACGATGTAAGGCACAAAAGCAGCAGTGCCACAACTCAACTTTATATAACCCAACTTCAATTTCAAATATGTCCCCCAAATAAACAGTGGGCACTAGCTCTATAAAAATGGAGTTTCATAATAAATTCATTTTAAATATGCAACTGTTTTGATGGACTCCAAGACCACTGTAACTCTATATAGATATTGTGCTCGATGGGCGTGTAAGCAACGACGAGTGAGCGAATGAATGAATGAATGAATGAGGGCGTTGTCACACTCACAGCTCACAGCTCACAAAGTTCTGTTCGAGATGAAGATGTCCTTTTTTTTTCTTTTCTTTTTTGAGTAGAAGGAAGGTAAGAAGTGGTAAGGGAGATAGAAAGAGAGAGAGAGAGACATATATATATATATATATATATATATATATATATAGCGAGAGAGTGGAGGCTGGGTCAGGGCAGTGAAGCATATGACAAAACGATAAACACATTGCGGGCTCTGCATTGTAATCACTTTGACATTTATGCATATCAAGCAAAACGACGAAAGGACTTTACTTTCGTCATCCACTTGTAGTCTTTGCTTGTCATGTCTTGTATACCATTCAACTCCACCTCCATATCCATTTTTCCATCCACAGCTCCAGCTTCAGTTTCAGCTTCAGATTCAGCTTTAGCTCCTGCTTCAACTCTCCCCTTGTATTCATTCAAATGTGGCATTTTTAATGATGTCCAAATATACAATTTTGGTATATCGGCTCTGTTTCTGCCATTTCTTTCCCTCTATTTATGCTGGTCTGATTTTCATTTCATTTTAAATGCAAATGATATAAATACGCATTTATAAGTGTATCTGTATATGTCTCTCTCTCCTGCTTCAAGGGTTTCTTTATTTTTTATTCTCTTATTTTTTTTTATTCTTTTTTTTTTTTCAGCGTAGTTTGCAAAATGAAAAACTTCAAAGTGAATTTTCAGGGATTTATTAAATTTGGCAAGTTGATGGTAAGCCAGAGAGAGAGAGAGAGAGAGACAGGGAGGGAAAACAACCAAAAGGACCAAAACGTTTTTCCGCTTTGCATTTTGTTTAGTCAGTGAAAGTTTTTAATAGGCGTCAAATTATATAGATAACCATTTAAATGCGACTGAGGTTTATCTATTTTTTTTTTTTATTTTGCCTCTACAGGTAAACAAAATGAAATGAAACGTGATCAACTTGGAATAGGAAGTAAACTAAAGATTCTAATTGTATTATCCTGTAATTATTTCCCAATTTCCCAAAAATTTTACATTTTGTTTATTTAATTGTCTTTACATTTGGAACATAATGAAATCATCCAACTTTAATTATTATCATTAGGTTTTATTAACACTTTTGCAACATATTCAATTTAAGTGTTAGGCAAATCTTAACCGATATATTGTCTTTTAGATAACTTAGAGTAGGAAAAAGCATTGTTTTATTTTTACTTTTTTTTTTTTTTTTTTTTTTTTTGTTTTTAGCCAGTCTGCACCGCAACGTTTGCCCCTTCTTTGAAACGTATGTATGTATATACATTCTGCTTGTCACACTCACTTGCACAAAATACACTCTCTCAGACCAGAAAATGTCTAACATAATAAAATGCCACCTAAAAACAATGTAATGAAATAATTTCCATTGTTAAAATGATAACAATATATCAAGTAGAAACGCTATGCTACGCCACTCCATGTTACGACACTACGACACTATAGCACTATGGTACGGTACGGCACAGCAAGGCAAGGCAACGCAAGGCAAGGCACGACACGGCAAAGCATGGCACGACAAGAAGCTGGAATGACATTAACGATGTGCTGCCAGGCCAAAAACACAAGGAACTTTTCTTGGGTATGGGTCTTGGGGATGCGGTACAGGCGATAAAGGCTTGTCTGTGTCACTATTTGTGTGTGTGTGTAAGTGAAGTAAAGAGGGGGGAAAATACATGATGATTGCGTTGAAAAAACAAAAAAACATCCAATTTGTTATGCTTTTGTAGTACAATTTAACGGCATTTTGATTCGCCAAATTCTGTAAATGCATCAGTTAGTTGCAGATGCCAGAAAAAAAGGAGAAAAAAAATTGCATGAGAAACATTTTCCACTTCATCCTTGACTAACTGCCCTTTGGCCATTTCACTCAAATGCTAAACACGTGAAAGTTCTTTCGACTTTTTATTACTAAACTTTTTGGCTAAAATGTACAAAAACTTTATACATAAACTGTAGCAAGCTGTTAGGGGTGGGGTTAAAAACGAGTTAAGTCCGTACAAACCATTTGTATTGTTGTCCAAAAACTCATTTGGCCGTTGTTAATTCATTAATACAGCCTTGACCCAAGTGAAGTCGACTTTTAGGGGCCAACCATCCATTTACTGTCTTAACACCAACGCTAATTGCCATTTTCATGCCGTTTTACAGCCAACAGGGAAATAAAAGTTGAAATCAAGTATACGAAATAAGAGTAAAAAGACAGATAGAGAGAGAGAGAGAGTCATAGATAGAGAGAAAAATAAATAGAGATAGAGTGAGGCAAAGAAAAACTAATTCTATGGAGCATTGCTTCCGCAATTAGGCTCACGGCCCTTTGTGCTTTGTGAAAAATCGCCGAAAGAGCCGAAACACCGCACACAGCTTACAGGCCAGAGCCCACAGCATAGTCTAAGTTTATTTTATATGCCACTATTGATAGTCGGGCTGCGATTTTTTTTTCAATCAATTGGCACAATGGGTGTCATTACAACAAAGAGTGCATAAAATTGTGTGTTTGAATAAGTTATTTTAGAGAAATTGAAAATCAATTCCCATTTGTAAGATTCTTGTCACTTAGGAATCAAGGAATAGCAATAGAATCTTTACTAGTTAAACTAGCATTTGGTAAGAACTAAGCTTCTTTACATACAAGTAGCTACTGGATGGGACAGTTGCTGCGTTGTAAATTAAGTAAGTAAATTATTAAGAAACATTTAACTCTTCTTTCTAAATAATTCTTAGATTCTTTTTGACTATATAAATTCTTCATTCTGATCATCTTACAGATACCTTTAAATAGATAGGATAGTTGCTGCTTAATAAATTGCTGTGGTTTTAAATTGATCTTGGAATAGCTATATCTAAAGATTTTATAGTAATATACAATTGTTTTGATACCATCGTTAGATTTTCTGCTGATTTTAGCGCTTTTTGTAATTGGAAAATCGCAGCCGTATATAGAATGAAATCAATCAAGTGTGGCATCAACGTGCACCACTATGGTCCAACAGTTCAATAGGTAGGAGGGGTTAAAGTAACGGAATTGGGGGGGTTGGAGGCGTGTGGAATTGGTATGCTCTCCACCATTTTGTCTAGCTGTTGAAATTAAGAGAAAAAAAAAGAAATCTTTTCCTTTTTTTATTTTGGTGATGAGGGGGAAAATTCGTTTCTTTATCTCTGGCCTCAGTTGATTTCTTTCAGACGTCGCTTGATTTTCTTTTTACTTTTTTTTTTTTGTTAGTTGCGGCATTGTTGGCGTTAAATTAATTTGGTTGCTTTTGTTCTCACTATAGAGAAGAAGAGAGAAAGAGTATATGTGAGAGAGAGAGAGAGATGGTTAGCACCCACATATAAACGAGATTTTTATATAACTTTGGAATGCTGTGCCATAAATATTAATGAACTGTTCTTTGATAGCTATTGTAGTTTATTTTACATACGAAAAGCTCAATTAACATGGTTGAAAAATGATTTTTAAGTATATAATATTATATATTATATTTTTTAAAATTATTGAACAAAGTTCTTTTTTAAAAATAAAAATTAAAATGATTACAAAGTAGAAGCAGTAGCTAGTGTAAACTCTTCAAAGAGTAAAAATATTTTACCTGTAGAGGTCACTTTGTTTTCCTTGACACAACATTGTTCCCAAAAGTATGCTATGAACAACAAATTAAATGGTAATTCCCTTAACTTTTTCAATTTTTTTATACAGTAACTACGTTTCTTCAAATGTAACCAGAAAACAAGTGTTCTATAAGTTCTTGCCCAAGTTTTAAACATTTTTAATGATCTTGGCGGTTGGCAATGGAAAACACTTCATAAAGTACAATCAAAGTTTTCTTGTTTGCAAATTGAAAGGGAAATGTGTGAGTGTGTGAGCATTTTAATAAAACATATGCGACTCCTTTTCGTCGCTTTGGCACTATCTTAAGAGAAAGGACCTATCCAAAAATACTAGACAAAGAGAGTGAACTACTAAGAAGAACGGAGAGGGGGGGACAAAAGCATATGGAGAAGAAGTGCAGACAAAGCCGCAATTCGTAGCGGTTGAATTATGTGCCAGATAGGGTCTCAAACCACGCCTACAAACACTTCTGCCCACACACATATACACACAGATGCACATATGGAATATTTGGCCAAAATTTTGTGCAAGAGACACAAAACATTGCATGCTTTTAGGCGGGCCGAAACCAACAAAAAACCGAAATGTTAAAAAAAAAAAAAAAATAATATAAAACAAGTAAAAACCCCAACGGCATGACAGTGAAGACATGGCCAGGGGTGGGCTAGTGGAGTGGGCTAAAATAAAATAAAATAACTTGACTAAAATGCGACAAGAAAATTGTATTACAACAATGGGAAAGCGATTGCGGTGCAAAAGTACAATGAAATGTCGCTAAATGAGACATGAAGGCAACCGCAACAGTTAGGGGCGAACAGGAAAAGACAAATGGTAGAAAGGGAGCATCGGGCACTTCATCCGCCCTCTGTCTCCTAGTTCCCCCTCCCTACTAGTAAAGTGTGGGCGTACAAAATTGGAGTTCAAGCTTAAATTTGGATTTTGGTTTTGGCGTAATAAGTGCTGCAGATTGCCCAACTAATTGTCCTTTTTTTTTTTGTGGGTGGACCTAGGACTATGAGTGGATAGGAGTAGAAAGCAGATAGATCTTTGTTACACACATTCGTATATGAGAGAAACTTGAGTGTCCTTATAAAAGGATATATAGAAATAATAAGAGACTAAATAACAAAGATACTTTTAAAGTTTAAAATAAAAGGCCAATCGTCGTTATTAAATATTGGATTGATCAGAATTGATATATCATTGCAGGAGTACAGCATGTCCTTAGAAAAACCCAATTCTCAAGGCAAAACAATGAAATCTTTTAGTTTATTAATCTTCTTTAAATAAACAGTCTATTAAATACTACAATACCTCACCACCAAAAAAAGCTTCTGCACCCAAATCACAGCAATTGAAATTAAGGTTTTGTCCTCTAAAAGTATAGCCATGGATATCTAACTATTCTATTCATTGAATGAATAATTCATTTCTTTGGTGAAAGCCTGTTTTAGACCTTAATTAAAACTATTTTCCTGTTTTCTTTAAAAAGCAACAGCTGGGCCCTTCAGGGATGATTGCCCATACTTGTCTATATTCTCACTCATGGGAATTAAAGCCAAAGTCACGTGCAGCCGTTTCGAATAAGAAAAAACAATTTAACAAGACTATTCTAACAAAAATAATATGCAATAAGATATATACAAAGACCACCACATAACAATATTCCCCTTTGAGCGAAATGAAAATGGGCAACTCCTTCCTACCAACTGAATCCTTCTGCTGTTTGCCTCAACTGTCCAGAAGTAGATTGAAAATTATGCGATTATCGTGACATTAAGGCGAGAGAATAAGAGACGCCATGCAAGCCGCTTAAAATGCTATCAAAAAAAAAAAAAAAATAAAAGAAGCTGTCTGTCTGGGTCGTCGAGTTGAGTCGTGTCCTGGCTCGTTCCCCTGCCCGTTTTGTTCATTCTCCTTCCCATTTTCATCGTTATACTCATTCCCATGTTCGCCCTGTTCGTCTGTCCTAGTCCTTCCGAGTGACAACACAATAAGATTGGGCTAGACGATGAGACGACAAGCAGCACTTCCACTTCTTATACTCTAGCCCCCCCTCCCCTTGCCCGCCTCAAAATCCATCGTCCTGTTAACTTGACTTTGTGTGAAATAATTGCTAGGAATTTTCACGCGTATTTCCGCCTTCCGTTCGCTCGTTCAGCTCAGTTCGCTCATAGGAAGTTCTTCGTTGGGCACTAAAAATTTCACAGCAATTTTCAGCTCACCTGGGCTCAAAAGCATTTCCACACAGTTTGCTCGTTGCGATTTTAACAATTTTATTAAATTGAATTTATATCATTTACACGCCTGTCGACTTCAAGTCTTTTACCCAACCGGAGCACTCCCTCTCCTATATTTTACACCACTCTCATCTATTCGTGCCATCCATGCCATATCGTGTGCCTTTTAATTTTCCCCTTACATTTTATGTGGCATTTTTGCTTGTTATTTTATTTTTCTTAGGCATTTTTGCTTTCATGATTATTGATGCGGGTGAAATTTAATTGGTATCCTGTCTGTCTCTGGCTCAAAGTGTGGGTAAAAAAATATGCCATCTGCTTTTGGCTTATTAGATCATATTTTTACTAGACTAACGACTTTTTGGTGGCCAAGCTCATATTAGATTTCTCCAAATGGTTAAAAGAGATTTGGAAATAGATATAACTAAAGAGAAAGAAAGAAAGGGGGACTACAAGTAAGAAAGAGGCAGATTTTCTGAACAAACTTTAAAACTGAAATGCCACGCATGTCTGTTTAAATAAAAACTTTTCTTATTTCGCGTAAAAACAACAAACAAATAAGTGCCCAAAAAAAAAAAAAAAAACAGAAACAGAAAAAAAAAGGATTTCAGAAACTTTGTTTACCAAATCGAATTTTTTATACTCTTGCAGGAATTAATCATTTGTTTATTTTTTATAAAAAATAGAAAGATAGAAACTTGAAAAATACAATAGGATCAAGGATAGGTTTAAGAGATATTACATTTAAGTGGGCATTATTATTTATCTGATCAATTGTAACTTAAGCTTTGTTATTGTGATTATCGTTAACTGACTTTACTATATTTCAAACAGATACTTTAAATGCTTCTGTTTCTGTTGCATCCAATAGAGGGCGCTTCTATTTTTACACCAAAACCTATTCTGATCTGTTTTGGATGTATATCTAGAAAAAGAATTCAAACCTTCGATAAGTCTACGCAGAGTTTATTATTTAAAGAAATAAATTTACATTATGAGCATTAATTTAGCTTATTTGATATGTTTTTTGTTATAAAGTGATTGATAATGCTTTACTTATAAAGCTTGTAATATCTTTATAAGTATTCAATAGTTAAGAATTTAAAAACCATTTAAAGACTAAATATTATTTCCCCATAATTTTTCAATTAATATAATTATTACATAACATTTATACCAAATACTTTAAAAACTCTTTCGATATCTTTATTTGATAAAGATTTTGAGAAACTTATCTAAAACATATTCTTTATATTGTTATCTTCTTTAGGAAACATATCTGTTACTCTAGTTATATTACCCTTCTTTTGGTAAGAGCATGTAAAAGAAAAAAAACAAACTTCTTCGACGCCGATACAATTTTCGCAAAAATGTCGAAAACTGTGATTGCGCCGCTTTACTTCTTTCTTTTTGCTGCCGCTGTTGCCTTGTCCTTTTCCTCGTCCTGCTATTCTATGGTGAAGGGCGAAGCGAACTTTTGAGTCAAATGTAAATACTTTTCCGGGCAAATATTATCACAATTCCAAGCGGCTGCTGCTGTTGCCAGAGATACTAAATAAACTCTAGGGTTGAGTATTCTTATTCAGGGAGCCGACGGAAATATCCTGCAATTGCAATCAAGTAGCAAGACGCAAACAGAGGCAAAGAAAATGGCACAGCAAAAAAAAGTAAAAGGAAGGCAACTCAAGCATTTGCTTGGTGTTGATGCCACATAATCCAAAGGCAAAAGAAAAAAAAAATTTGTCAATGTTTAAAAATGAAGCATATATATAGAGGAAGAGAAATGAGAAAGAGAGAGAGAGAGAGAGAGAGAGAGAGAGAGAGAGAGAGAGAGAGAGAGAGAGAGAAGAAAAAGTCTGCTAATGCTACTGTTTTCCAATAAATATTCAATTTGTCTTGCAAGAAAATGTGCTCTTTTGTATTTAAGTGATTTTTGATTAAAAAATTATATAAAAATCTCAAAAATTATAGAATTTATAAATATCACAGATTGGATTACTTGATTATAATTAAATTTGAGATGACTTTACTTTCCAATTGGCTATAGAGCTACAAATAAAGCTTTGTAAAGTAAAATCTACCTGCAAGAGAAAGATTGTTGATTTGTGATATCAAAAAGAAACTTGGAAAAGCTATATATGTATGTGGGATGGGATCTGGCAGCCGTGGCCCAGAACCATTTCTATTGAATTGGCAACGATGGTCGAAGAGCAGATTGGCAACGACGAAGAGAAGTGGCAACGACGAGAAAAGAGTTTTGAACGGAAACGACGACGAGTACGACGAGAAAATTAAAGGGAACAACGCGAATCTTAAAATAAACGACGAACGACGCAAAACTAGAAAAAGAAGTAACTACTAAAGAGGAAAATTATAATCATAACGACGAACGATGTTAATTCTTAGTATTGTATTTTAAATAAACTTACTTAAAATATAAAAAATACTTATGTGGCAAATAAGAATCCCACATATATTATAATAATTGTAAATCAGATTCAGTAAGTTGTAGTTCCTACGCTAAACAGGTAAATGCTAATCCAGAATGTATACAAATTCTGGATTATCATTGACCTGTTTGGCGTATGAACTACAATGATTCTGTTCAGTTTAGTTTCAAATTTTGTTTTTCCCTTTTCCCTGTATTTTGGTTGCAGGTTATTTGAATTGATATGTTGCATATAACTCTGTTCTAGTGTCATGGCTTTGCTCAATTAGGCAGGACAATGCGTTAGACCAATTAGCCAAAACACTCCTTGGCATAAAAATTCATGGCCAATACTCAATGTATGTAGGTATATATGAGTGTGTGTTTGTGTGCGCGTGATGCTCGACAAACTGCCAAAACGATAAACTTCAAGTGTCGACCACATCGTTGACCATCGTTGCTAGACTAAAATGTGCCCGCATCCGCATCCGCATTCACATCTGCTCTGCATTTGCCATCCGCATCGACATACACATCGATTACCATTTACCATCAGCCAGGAAAAAGGGGTTTTCATGGTTTCGGCTTACAGTGTCCTGGCCCTGTCAGGACCCGAGCCATGGCATATTAATCTGGTTAATGATGAAACTGAATCAGCGTTTTCAACGAGCCACTGCACAATGAAGTCCTTGCCTGCTTGCTTCCTTGCTTGCTTGGTCAGAGCCAGGACAATGTCCTCGTTGTCGCATAAATGGCCCAGCCTGCAAATAAATTAGCTGCGGCTTTCCTCTACGCCATCTCGACCATTGGCCATAAAGTTGACGCTGATGCTTTCTTTTTTTTTTTCTCCATCGTCGTTTGTTTTTTTTTGTTTTTTCTTACTGTTCTTTCACAAACATGGACTTTAAGGCAACTTTATCTTGTTAACTTGCATATTTTATGGCTTCATTGAAGCTTCTATAAAACAAAATATCTAAAACCAAATTACACTTCAGTGCTTTTATGCCAAAGACATAATTGGAATCTATGTTTACCAAATAGCTCAACAATTTTCTTTTAGTCTTAAATAAAAGTTATCTTTTCTATATTAGAAAATATTCTTTTTAATTTTGTTAATTGATTAAGTTATTATAAACTATTTCTTGTACTTTGATGCTGCAAAAGAAAAGGAAGTTGTACAAGATTCAAATGAATTTTAAACGGAATATTCGGTTCACACTCTTAATTTCTTTATCTTTTGTAAAAGCAAATATCAATTGTTTTTGGATTTTGAAATATATTGAAAATAAATCTTAATAAGATGATTAAATAAAGTTTAACATTAAGAAACCAAATAAAGTTTCTATTAGTTTAACTATTTTTTCTATTTGCTTTTTTGAAATTTACCTCCCTATGAAATTGGATTTCTCTAAAATTAACAACTTGAACCTTAGATTAGAGTATGTTGATAAATTTCTTATTTTATTAATAACAAAAAAAGAGGTCTTGTTTAGTTGTGACTAGCCTAAACTTTCCATATTGTCTTTGGGTTAGTTCTGGTGGCAATTGTTGGCTCTAACTGTATTATCATTCCACATATAATCAGTTTGCTTTAAATTCGACAATAAATTTCATAAGAGAAAGGAATTTACTTGCTTTTTCTTGGAACATTGTCCCCTCTAAGTTGAGTTTTTATATAGGTATATATAGTCAAGCCTTGATTTTAATATTAACAATTTATTTCTAAATTACAATATTCTGTTTGGTATTCACTCATTTATTCCCATTTTAAATGCCATCAAGGGAAAATTGTTGCCTTCTTCTGGTCTATGTAAAATTGATTGTTCAATTAAGTAGCATATTTTATTATGCTGATTTATTATGCTTTAAATGGCAAACTCTTTAAAACAAACACCTCCTTTCAGAGACAAAAAAAAAAAAAAAATAAAAATAAATAAAAGGTCCGACTTCTATGCCCTTTCCTACAATTCGAATCATTCGCCGAAAAATTGCTCAATTATTCAAACGAATTTCACGCATTTAATTGTGTAAATTTAGCCAGGCATGACATGCACACGCCTTCATCCTCCCCACTGGACCTCTATCCCTTCATCCCACTGTTGCAATAGCAGCATCATCTCCACCATTATGGTCAGGCCGAGCGCCAAACGTTGCTGGTTGTTGGCTGCTGGCTGCTCTGTCTGATGTCCTGCTCGGCTAACGGTACGTAACGTCATAATCACCCCGAAAGCTCACGTAATTGGCCAATCAATTGTGTCATTGTTCGCATTTATAACGCGCGGACTCGGACTCAAACTCGAAATCCAACGACTCGTACTGACCGCCCACCTAACACCCCCCGAACTCCCATCCTTCCTATGGCCCCAATTGCAGTGATTTATCTGTGTAAAGTGAGTGAGGAAGAAGTGAGCAGAGAGAGAGATCAGTGCTAAAATTTCAAGTATTAGGCCTAAAACACTATGGGAACATATACATACATATATATAAAACAGAGTTAAAACTACAACAAATATCTGTGTGTTTGTGTGTGTAAAACTGCAACAGAAGTTTTCATTTAAGTTTTTCCAGTCATTGTGTTTTGGTTTTGTTTTTCCACCCTCCTTTTTGTTATTGTTGTTGGTTTTTTTTCTTTCATTTTTCTATATATATATATATATTTTTTTTTTTTTTTGTAACTTTTTAACAAATGCACAAAACGAATGACAACTTCCGTTTCCGGTTTGCGGAATGGTTGGGAGTGTTGGTTGGTAGAGTTGGTTTAGGGAGGGGATGGGGGTGGAGGGAAAGGGGAATTGAGTTCCTACAGGCCGGCTGTCACAACGGAAAAATTACATGCCTTGCGCAAAAGTTTTGCCTCTTCATTATTCTAACATCAAGTCGACACGAGTTGCGGTTTCTGCAATTTTTCTTCTCTACATTCTTCTTTACTTTTCCTTTTCTACATATATATATATATATATATTTTTTAAAAGGAATTTTTCGCCTGGCACAGTCAGACAAAAGTGTGAAAAACTTTGCCCGTTGCCACATGCTGCCATTGCTATTTGCCAACAGTACTGAACACTGAGCAATGAGAATTGAGAATAGAGAGAATGGAGAATGGAGAACTGAGAACTGTAAACTGAAAACTGAAAACTGTAAGGAGACAGCGAGAATTATATGCTGCATTTTAATCACAACTCAAATCAACGAAATCATCGTCATTATTCCGAGCAGCGAACACAGCAGGCGCTATATGCCAGTTCTTGTTATTGTTGTTGTTGTTGTTGGAAGCCTTTTCGTCCTATGCGTTGCATGCATGTGCGCAAAAGAATTCTTGTAGAAAAGAAAGCACTTGGTGTGCAAAGTTTTCATTTTTGTACCATGCCACGTGCTATTCAAGTATGGAAAAGCATGTGTCTATAGTCAGCAAGTCTTCTCTTGTTCATTAATTTACTTGGCCAAGTCAACGCTAACTTAAGTTGTTGAATTGACGGCATTTTGTGTTGCTTACTTAAGTGACAGTAAAGTATTAAAATTGTGCAAATTTAACAAATATTAAAAGACGACAAAAAAAAAAAACATTTGGGTAAATGAAGATACTTAGTTTTATGTATTTTTAAATGTTTCTTTTAAATATCAATAAAATCAGTTGACTATATCATATAGCACCCTTAGATTAGCTTCTTTAAGTTTTAGTTCAACAATTCAATTGTTTTTATAGCTTATATCAAGAAATGAGTTCAGTTTGAAAAGAATTAGTCAACTATATGCTAAAGTTCCCAAAGAAAATGTTTGATATGAGAAATAACCAAATGATATTAAATTTAGATTTACTTACTAATGATCTTCCTTTAAATTCTATAAAAACTCACAATTGGCAAGGGTATACCATGAACGTTCTTTTAATTTATTTTTGTTAGATTAACCGAAAGATTAGCAACCATTTCATTTTTTGTTAAACAAAACCCATTTGTTTCTTTTCTCATCTAATGTTAATGTTACCTTAGCTTAAGAAAGAAAACAATCTCTTTTAGTAAATACTTCATTGGTGGTAAAGCTAAAGCACTTCCTTTCACCGATTTAGTAAATCAATTTCACGCCAAACAAACATTAAACGTTATTTAACACAAAAGTACGACAAACTACGACAAGTATAATGATGGCAATTTCCTTGAGTACACTGCCACCCTGGCCACATAGATTCAACTGTAGCTCCACCTTCGACATTAGCGATGTTACCCAACAGTAGCTGCTTCTGGAACTAGAATTTGATACTACAATCATCTCCTCTCTAACTATTTGTTTCAATGAAGACGTCGACAATGTTCGACGACAAAAATACAAGAAATTGCGCTTGGCTCTTCTGATTTTCAAACAAAAACGGAAGTGCAATTGATAGCAAAATGCAAGAGGAAGAGATGGGCAAAATAGAAAAAGAAAAGAACCAAAAAACAAAAAAAAAAAACAAAACCAAGCAAGCAAAATGACAAGAATCTTAGAGCATGCGAACGTGTCGAGTGAAAAATAGAAGAGAGAGAAAGAACAAAAAAAAAAAAAGGACAAGGATAAAAAAAAAAAGAGAGAAACACACACACACAAACTGTTATTGACAGTGTTTGAAATTATTTTGCGCTTAGTTTGGCCGCACTCGCATAAATCGCAGAAACTCTCCAAATGGTCGTTGTAGTAGTAGTAGTAGTAGTAAACCCACGTCCATAGTGTCACGGGTCATGTCCAGAGGGACAAAAAGAGAGATAGAGGGTTATGGGGAGAGAGGAAGGAGGATGGTGAGCGAGCGTGCCCGTGTTGGCAAAGCTCATTAATTTATTTATGCGAAATGCACGTGCAACGATTTACTCGATTGGAAGTGAAAAATTGTGTTTAACCAATTGGTATTGAGAGATTTGAGCTATTGAATGATTCATTACATTTAAATGTGAGAAAATACCAATTTGATGCCAATTCACTTTGCACTCAATGGCTTAGATTGCATTCCATGTCGAGTCATTTGTTACAATATCATTATGTCAATATATATAATATCAGATATCATATGATTGATCAGCTATATATCAGTTAAAAGCTCTTAGAGAACAAGTCTTTTAGATAGTCTATAGAAATAAATTAACTTTTATAGATTTATAGTTTTAGATGTCAAATAGAGGTCTTTGTTAAAAAAAAAAAACAAATAATTTGTTTATATTTAGTAATATGCTTAATAACCTACAAAGTTGATTATCATAATTATATAACAAATTATTAGTAAAATAATATATATATATATATATATTGTTGCACATCATCAATTTTAAAAATATTTTCATATTCAATCAAGCGTTAAAATAAAGAAAACTTTTGAAAATTAAAGTATATTTAACTAAAAGGATGGGCTAACTTCGGCCACGCCGAAGTTCGGATACCTTTGCAAACTGTTCTTATCAATTACATATAAATTACCAGAATTATAAGAAAGTATATAAAACTAATCATGCCCGTGGCTCCTAAAAAAAAAACTTACAAGTAAAAAAAAAATTTTTTTTTGTCCAATTGTTCGTATAGGAGCTATATCATATAGTCGGCAGATTCTGTTGAAACTCATCAGACACATTTATATATATACCAAACTTAAATATACCAAATTTCGAGTGAATCGCTATTAAAATAACCAAGATTTTCATCTAAAACCAATTTTTTGGCTGATCGTTCCTATGGGAGCTATATGTTATAGTGCTCCGATTCTGATAAAACTTTTCAGATATGTTAGAGTATATAAAACTTATAAATACCAAATTTAGTGATAATCGCTTTTAAAACAACCAAGTTAATGCTCGAAATCCATATTTATGACCGAGTGTTCCTATGGGAGCTATATGATATAGTCATCCGATCGGAATGATTCCGAGATATACAATGCCTGGAGCAAAAAGAAGCCTAGGTGCAAAATTTCAGCTCTGTAGCTTTAAGGGTCTCGGAGGAGATTGCGTTGATCCAGACAGACGGACAGACGGACGGACGGACGGACGGACGGACGGACGGACGGACGGACAGACGGACAGGGCTAAATGAACTCAGCTATTCGTGCTGATCAAGAATATATATACTTTATATAGTCGGAGATGCTTCCTTCTATGCGTTGCAAACTTCTGACCAAAATTAATGTACCTTTTTGGAAAGGTATATGAATTTCATGCATTAACCATAATTTTTAATGTTTATTTATTTCATTTTTATTTCTATAAACATTGAACAGTTTGTTAGAAAATCATTGCGCCACTCTCTCATATAAATTGATGAATCCAGACGATAATTTCCCGATTTTATAAATCCAGGAATGGTCTCTTTATCCGATTTAAGATTTATCCAATGATAGTTACCCTGATTGGAAATTGATAGGTATCATTTATATGATTATTTAAACAAAATTCTTGTTACTCACCTCTCTAACAGGACAACTCATAGGTAAATTTGTATATCTGAAAATGTTTTTTAACCAATAATTGATTAAACTTATGCTCTTTCCCTTATCCATCACCTGACACAAGTTAATGTTATAGGTGAATAAATCCTTATATTGTGTCTTTGATTCCTTTTGTAATATACTGGCCCTTAGCCAAATATCAACTGTGATATTTTTAATAATATCCAAAGTTATATTCAATGATTCATGATTATCACTTATATTAAATGCAAAACCAGATGCATATTTAGGTCCAAATTCAGTGGTAATTCGACGAAACAACAAAGAAGTCATAGCCTATGAAGAAAATTGATTAAAATAAATTAAATATTATTTGTTTATATATATTTACCTTACGTCCATCAAGATAATTGATAGTAAGAATTATAATCAATATCAAGATAAATATTTTAAATGGAGAAATCATTTTTATTTTAAAACAAACTTCACTCTGTAATAATAGTTTGTAAATGATCTGTTGTTTGGCTTACTTGTTGTTGGCTTATTTCTGGTCATTTGCTCTAATTACCTTTGAAATAATGACAAGCCAAATTAACACAATCATTTGAATTACTATATAATAGCAAAGTTCAACAGTTTTTATATATATTAATATAAATTCTACTTTTTTCTTCTCCATTGAATGATTATATAAAAAAATTTTAAATTGTTTTCTGTTATCATAGTTTTCTTATTTCATTTTAATATCTATAAAAAGTGATGTATTTGTTAGATAATCATTTCGCCACTCTCTCATATAGATCGATGAATCAATGCGATAGCTTCCCGATTTAATGAATCCAGGAATTGTCTCTTTATCCGATTTCAAGTTGATCCAATAATAGTTACCCTTATAATGAAAATTAAATGAATATATCTATATAAATTGATTTTACTCAGGGGTAACTCACCTCTCTTATGGGACACCTCATGGGTAAATTGGTATATCTAAATACATTTTGTAGCCAATAATTGATTAAACTCAAACTCTTTCCTTTAGTCATTATCTGACACATATTGAGATTATAGGTAAAAATATCTTTATACTGAATTTTTGATTCTTTTTGTAATATGCTTGCCTTTAGCCAGATATCAACAGTTATATTTTTTACAATATCCAAGGTTATATTAATTGATTGATGATCTTCGCTTATATCCATTAAATAACTTGATGCATATTTGCGTCCAAAATCGGTATTTGCTTTGCGAAAGAGCAAAGAACTCATTGTCTATAAGAAACATAAAATTGAGTAAGAAAATCAAATTAATAATAATATTATTTACCTTACGTCCATTCAGATAGACAATATTTAAAAATAAAATGAATATAATCAAAATTATTTTAGTGGCATTACCCATATTTGAATGTGAAGTAAACTCTGTGAATCAACTTGACAAATGATTACTAATTTGATTGATTTGTTTATGTAGTCAAGCTGAAACCTGATGGCATACTAAATAAGGTTAATTATTGCAATGTTTAATAGAACTTATTTAACAAATCACTTGATGAATTAGTTAAATATCCTAGAATATTCTGTTTAATAATCGATGTTGGTTCGGTTGCATATCAATCTAAATGGAAACAATTTAGATTTTTTAAGGTTTTTCTAAAGGAACTTGTAGGATCTAGTTATGTTTTGGTGATAAACTTTAAAAAATTTTAATTAATTTATAAATTAAATTCCAAATCTTTTGATACAAAATCCATAGGCATTATATAAAAGATTATACCTTGGCCCTAACTAGGGACTTACAAAGATTATTATAATTATTAGGGGACCTTCTTATCATTGTTAAAGGATTTATAAATCAATATTATTCTTTTAAATCATTTAACAATAAAATTTTGAATAGTTTTTGTAAAAATTTCTTACTTAATATATTTATTTATATATATATAAAATTTTTTTTGTAAATATTTCTAGCTAAATATATTTTAAAAAAAATATTCGTAGCTTATGCTTAGTCGATGCCAATAATTAATAAAAGTTTTAAAGGTTTCTATAGATGTATTTCAAATACTTTTTCTATTCATTTTCTTATTCATTCTATTTAATATTTTTGTAAATTTTTTATTCACATCTATTTCTATCAAGTAATCGTAAACTATATATAAACTATAACTTACTTAATTCATTTCTGCAGTTTATCTTAATTCGATCAATCGATTCTATTTCATAATCCATGCATTTAGAAAACTGTATTTCAAATATCCTTTCATCAATATCAACTTCTCGTATCCTTTAACTTCAGACACAGGTAACGGGAAAAAGCCTCTTAGCGTAATTAAATTGCATTCCCTTCAAAGTTTACCCACTATAATGTTGTTATTATTGTTGTTTTTGCTTTATTCTCAGTTATGTTTTTTTCCTTTTTTTTTTTTTTTAATTTTTTCCTCTATGCTGTCCAAGCTGCCCATATAATTTGTTAGGGACTGACGCTAAAATATGATAAATTACCGCTTTTGAGAAGGCAGCTGCAGTAGTTGCGCTAGGCAACATAAATTCAAAGAGCAGAAAAAGGAGAGAAGCCTCCACTATTTGCTGCTAACCAAATCTTAATTATAAATCTAAAGGAAGCACTTGAAAAAAAAAAGAAGAACGAGAAAAAATCGAGGCAAAACGAGCGACACAGATGGCGGAGAGATGAGACGCGGGGGAGTTGAAGTAAAAAGGTACCGCAAGAGCGCAGTGCACAAAATGAAATGATGATTTAATAGAATGGTCTGCGGGCACCGCCAGCTGGCTGACTGGCTGGTTGGCTGAGCCAAATGAATGGTACCAGAATGAAACCTGAGGCAGGCGAAGCGGGACGATAGCGGAAATGACTCCATAAGCTGCTGCAACCATAAACCGGAAGTTAACAGACTTTCGCTGATGTGGCACTTTTTCATGGGTGCCAAACGAGAGAAAAGTTTCTCGCGCTAACTATATAGAGACCGTGACTCGTGATAAATTCGTGACAAAGGCTCAAGAAAACAAAATTTACTTAAAAAAAAAACTTCAGTAGCCAAAAAGTATGCAACAAAAAAGGTTACTATAACATAAAATTTCCTTTTCTTTTGGTTTAGTTTATATTAAAATGTTTATTTCTAAAAAATATATATAATAAATAGATATTTTGGCTATCCTGAAAGTTTCTTATTGTTCTTATACAATTTAAGCTTTTATTAGATCGTGTCACGATGCTATCTCAAATGGCAGACAGATACAGCTCCTTTTAGCCGACACGCTCGGCGGGCAGTCTGCAAAATTGTGACAGCGCCTGGCCGCAGGATAATCAAATAATTTTTTTTTCTTTTTTTTTTTTTTTTCTTGCGCTTTCAGCTGTGGCTGTATGCCTGCGTTTTACGTTCCACTGCCACCTAACCAACCAACACCAAATACGACCATCCATCCACCCACTGGCGCGCCGGCTGTCTCGATGCTGGCTCGTTAAATTATTGTTGCAACATTGCCACAAAATGCTAATTGCCCCATACGATATGATCGAAGCTGCACAAAAAACTTTATTCCTTTCGTCCTTTCGTGTGGCTTTCTTTCATTATACTATATATTTCTTTACCCCAGAAGCAGCATAACTTTTTCCTTGTGCAAATTGCAACTGTCATTTGATTTTGTTCGATTTTGACAGTTCTTATTTGGCCCTTGCCTTATCGCAATATGTCAAACGTGGGCAAATTGCATTTACTTGAGCATTAATAATAAATCATGCAGAAATTGCCATAAAAAAAAAAAAAAAAAAAAAATATGAAAAAATACCAGAATACATATTTTTACGGTTATTAAATACATTTCACACTGTATTTCACACTGTATTTCATATTGTATTTCACATTGTATTATTCTCATTCATTTTTTTCTTTCTATCAATTGTATGAACAAATTTTTCTCTGATTTTCCCACTGCATATTTTTTTGTTTATTTTATGTTATTTTATTTTTTTTTTTATGGTTGAAATAGTTATGTAAATGACAAGATTGATTGGCAAATGATGTAACCAAATTGTTTTGTTCTATATTCGAGTTATAGAAATAAGTTTCATCTTCATCTTGGAAATATCCAATTAGCCGTCCGTCAATGAACATTTTGAACTAATTAAACAAAGCTTACACCTGACTTTTATTCACACACACACACACACACACACACACACACACACACACACACACACACACTCACATTCACACTCATTAGTCAAACCAAACAGGCAAATTGTCCTGCAGGCATTATTGTCAGGACCAATGCCAAGCAGTCATTGATTGACCGTGTGAAAAGGTTGGAGTGCGAGGGAGATTATTCGGGGGGTATGGGCAGCAAATTATCACACAACCTATAATTATACCAGCGGGAATCGTAACAAATTGGCGAACAGACCAAACTCAAGGCCTCAAGGCAAAAATCTGCACACATATGTATGTGTGTGTATGTGTGTGTGTGTGTGTGTATGTATGTCTGTGTGAAAATTATGGCCTGGACCACCCTGGCATACGCAGAGAGAAGTTTGCTTCTTTTTTATTTTTTTTTTTTGTCGGTTGTATGTGAAAGGAGACAAGGACCAGGCCAGTTGGCAATTAGGAAGCGATAAAGTTAAAAGCACACACGAGAGTGAAGAAGAAGAACAAGTAAACGATAAAGAAGAAGAAGATGAAGCGAACAAGAAAAAAAAGGATGACGACAAGTCAAATGCAGTTAAAGATACCGTTAGCAGGTCTTTTGCCGCTTCTGCCTGCCTGCGACAGCTGTGATCCCTATAAGACACACACACACACACACACACACACACACACACACACTTATAATGTCTTCAAGTCGACGACATTGCAGCTAAATTGAATGTTCCATTTTTATCTTATTCGTTTTGTTTTCTTTCATTTTTTTTTTTCTCTCGATAATCAACGCGCCGTGCCCTATGCACCATGCAACATGTTGCAACCTTGTACAGGATATTATTATTTCTTTCCACCGAATGAAAATTGTCAGCATTATACGCTGCAGACGCCTTGCCAGCATCCATATCTATATATATATATATATATATATATATATATATGGCAACATGGCACAAGTTTGAAAATTGAGCAAAGGCAAAAGAATAAACGCAGTGTAATGATTACATTTTGCTCTGCCTCACTGCAGGAAGTGTCAACATCATCGATGGATGCATCGATTATGTTTGAGCAATTGCTTCGAGTGTTTTCATTTTATTAGGTTTCATGGCGGACGTCTCTAAGTGTGTGTATGTGTGTGTTTATGTGTGAGTATAAAAAGAATCAATGAGATATTGCTGCACAAACGACAGATATTGAAATATAGGTTAAGGTGTCTAGTTGAGTAATGTCTTCTTCATTGCAGTTGGCTTTACTGAATCTAAATTATCCAAGAAAACATATATATATATATAAGAATCGAATATTGAAAAAAAAAAACTTGAATTAAAATCGTATAAACTTTCAACTAAGAAATTGTATATAAATGAATTTTCAATTCGTAGAATATATTATAATAGATAGATAATATTATGAATTTAGGATGTATACATCATTTTTCAACTTATTTTTCTTTATTTTCTATATAATTTATTGTTGTGTTTGAAAATGAATTCTTTATGTGATATTCAATGCAAAAACTAAAATCTTTTACTTAAAAAGAATTCCAATTTAGCACTAATCTTACAGCTTTCAAGCTTCAATTCAAAACCAAATACACAAATTTTCGATTTAATAAAGTATTTTATAATAATTTGAATACAAATTTAATATTTAAAAAGCGCTTGGAAAGACTGCTTTTTACATCAGAAACTTAAACTTTCAAAATAGAATCTAAATAAATAGAAAATATTTGTTTTTTTCATTGATATTTTAATAATTTTTCTCAACTTTATAATTCTAATTTTTATTCTTGTTCAATTCTAACGAAAATATACTTCCAATACACAACGATTAATAAATTCTTCAGTTTTGCTATTCAATTTACCATAAAAGAAATGTATTGTAACACGATAGAATCCAGGTGGTAATATTGATGGTTTGTCAACCTTATCGACACTCCATCCATGTATATAATAATGTGATGGTTTAACCGGACATTGAAGCATAAAATTACCCATTTTCATCATGCTGAGATACCAACGTTTGAATATACTCAAATTTGTTGCCGCTAATGTATTACAAAAATTTATGGTAAATTTGAATACGTTATGATAACGACTTGTATTACTTGAACGGGCAGCAAATTCCATTTGAGTATAGAAACCTGGACGTAATGTGCGTATATTATATGAATCCACATAAAGATTATGATTACGTATAAGAATCGTAAAATTTTCTATATATTTTGGATTGTATGTGGCTTCACCAGACATAATGATCATCGAAGATACCTTTACAGATTATAAAAGATATATATTTATAGTTATTGAAATACAAATATTGCATATACACTTACCGCTTCAATTTCATAGATTTTGAAGGCCAATAGCGGCATTATAATATAGATAGCCATATCTGGTGACATATTTTTACCAAATAAACAAATAGAAATTTTTTTTGTTTCAAATTTTTGTTGTTTATTCAAAAAGAAATTTATAAAACAATTTAAATAATTTATTGAAGCTTGAAATTATTTAAATGTTTAATTAGTTAATAGAGCATCAATTGTTAATGCCAAACACTCATCATATGATTTGGCCTTGTATTTGCCATAGAAAAAGTATACTTGGCCACGATATGCGCCAGGCATAAGAAACCGGTGGGTCATTGAGCCACCCATACGCCAATTACGCATAAAATAATGTCCAACTTGAACTGGACAATTGTACATGAAATTACCATGTTTAACCATATCGATAAACCAGGATTTAAATAAACTTTCCTTGACAGTTGAGACCATAGCACAAATATCTGTATTATGACTGAATACAGTTTGATAGTTTTTTGCATTAGCCAAACGTAATTGATAGTCAACATGAGCCTTGAATCCTCTCTGTATTGGACGATTTAAATGCATATCCATATTCATGGTATTATTCTTGATATACAAGGTAAAATTTTTAAAATATTTCGGATTATAGATGACATTGGTACCAAGAAACTCAACTTTGCGCTCCTTAAAAAACAAATTGGAATATATTATATATAAATTATATATATATAATTCAACTTACTGCTAAAGTGCAATTATATAGTATTATGATTAAGCCAATAATTTTCAACATTTTAGTTTCTTTTGCTAGCACTGTCAAATTGTTAATGACCCAAACAAATTATTAGCTTGTGCCATACATTTATTTCCAACTCATTAATCACAAAAATATATAAATCTACACATAGATATAGATTATATTGTATTTTACATATGTATTATAGCATCAGCTGAACAGCTCATTATAAAATCCTCATCTTTACCCTTATATTTGCCAAAAAAATTATATGTCTCCAAACGATACGATCCACTTGTTATAAACGGTGGCACAAGATTCTCATCAAATTCCCAACCATGTAAATAATAATGACTGGCATTTAATGGACATGTTCTTAAAAAGTTACCATATTTCAATAGATTTCGATACCATTTCTTAAATAAATTATTTTTAACAGCATTCACAATATTGCAAACATCCACACTGGTTGAAAATAGACTCTGAAATGTTTTTGAGTTGCCCACACGTAATTGAAAATCAAGTCTTGCCCGCCAGCCCTTTAACAATGGTTTCTTCAATGACATATCAAGATAGATTTTACTATTTCGTATAGCCAAGGAGAAATTATCAAAATATTTGCCATTGAAATGACTTTCACCAGTTGTAAACTTTATGCTACGTTCCTAAAAAAAAAAAAAAAAAATGGAAGAAAATATTGATTATGTTGATGGTTCATTTCATTTGAGATAAGTAAATTATAAGAATTTTCTCTTTATGTTGCAAGGATTCTAAAAAAAATAAATTGTTGTATTGGAATTTAAGCAATTTATATTTAAATTTAAGAGCTTTGAAAATGAAAACTTTTCCGAATTCTGTGACTCTACATAATATATATATACTCAAAGGCGGGTGTTATATATATGTGATTATGAATAAATGGTACCTCTACATAAATGTATGAAAAATATATATACTAGATGATTCTGCGAACTTTGTACCGCCTCATCATCAATGATATTCATATTTTGATTGAACTTCTTTAACAATATTATGACCTAACATGTTTTTTTTTTAAGAATATATTCTTTTTATATTATCGAAATTTCCGGGATTCTTGAAGAAACACTTCTTCAACTCAAAATATTCCTTTGATGATCGTTGCATGAAACTTGCATAATATAAAATGGTACCCTTTGATCGATATGTTTTGTATATTTTCGTTATCTAAATAATTGAACTAAATTTTTTTTTAATACGTTTTGAATCTTGCCCTTGACATTTTGATTGATATCGACTCGTCTTGGGGATCGTCTTTAAACCAAGTGACTAAAAATTTAAATTGCTAATTCAAGCATTAGAGTGACCCTAAATCAGAAATTTCTCTGTATTATATGTATAATTGATTAGGTATATATATATATATATATTATTTTATCATAAAATCAAAATTTATTTCAATTGTCGACATGTTATAAAGAAAATCAAGTAAACCTATGAAAGGATCTTTTATTTTAAGATTAAAGTGAAGACAAAACGAGTTTCATTCATTGAAAATTATTTTATATCATTTATACATATATCAAATTTAAATTATTATATAAAAGAAAAAGTAAAATAATAATCAGAACATTAAAACTATCAACTATAATCCAAAAAGGTTATTGAAAAAATTGTTAAAAATATAATTTCTACTTGAGGTTTCTAAATAATTAAGAGAATACAAGTTTTTATTTCATTTTACTTACCGTTTTTACTTTATTACAACTTAATATCAATAGTAGTAATACATCCAACCAAAAGTGGTTCCCGAGAATTATAATAGGTAAGCTCCACATTAGTATACAAATCTATGACGACTAAAGTAAGCTAATAATATTATATATTTTTTTAGAAAAAAAAAAAAAAAAAAAACGGAATATATTCATTTAATGAGTCAGTCAAGCCTAACGATAATCTATCCTATAGAAGGAAATTCAATTTATTATAAATTTAACAATTAGTTTTTGTTTTTTTTTTTTTGGTTTTTTATTATTTTATTTTTCAATTTAAAATTGCCTCAACTGTACATTCTAATAGTGGATTTTCCATTTTCTTTTTATATCTACCATAAAAGAATGTGCCAGCTATGCGATAATCACCCAAATATAAAAACGAAGGTACCAAATCACCATCCAATGTCCAACCGTGCATATAATAGTAACCCTGTGCAATTGGGCAACTTGTGGCAAAATTGCCAACTTTTAACATGCTGGTAAACCAGCGACGATATAATGATTCCTGAGATCCTTTAATCAATGTACAATAGTTCATATCATGTTGAAAGACACTTTGATATGATTTTCCCTTGGATAAACGAAACTCAAAACTTAAATGGGCCTTTAACCCCTTGCTGAGTGGTCTTATAAGCATCATATCCATTAATACTTTCTTATTGATGATTTGTAATGAGAAATTAGAGAAAACATCACGATTATAGCGACAATCGCCACTTTCGAATGCCATTTTTGAGGTCTAAGAAAAAAAAAAGCCAAAAAAAAAAAAGAAATACATAGCTATCAATAAATAAATTTCAAATTGAAGGATCATCATATGTTTAATAACTTACCTGTGCATTATCTATTAAGGCAGTTAAAACAATTGCCCATACAATTTTTTCAATCAACATTATTGGTATGACATCAACTTAAACTTTGTAACAAAATAATCAATATTTATTTGTACCGACATTCGATTTAATGGATCAATTATAAACGCTTCACTTGGTTGATTATTCAAAAAAACAGAAAAAAAATAGATAATATTTTAATCTATTGTAATTATAATTTTCCTAGACAAAACAAATCATTAAAATGGTTTACTAAATAGTTAATTATTTATTTATTTTTCATTATACCATCGAGAAAACATTCAAGAACTACAATATGTTTCTTGCTACGATATTTACCATAATAGCCTAAGCCATAAATACGATAATCACCATTTAATAAATATGAAGGTATTAAATTCATATCCAAATGCCATCCTTTAAGATAATAGTGTCCACTAGGTACTGGGCAATTTTCCATAAAATTGCTATTCTTCAAAATGCTCCTGTAGAAACGCTTAAAAAGTGAATCCTTAACAGCTAAAAGCATTTGGCAAAAGTCCGCATCATTTTGTAATAGACTTTGGAATTTATTTCCATTCGATAGACGCAATTGTATATCAACATGAGTACGAAAACCAGTTTTTAATATTTCTATCAATTCCATATCAGCTGAGATCGTATTATTCGTAAATGTCACATTAAATTTGGAGAAATATTTGGAATTTCTTTCACATTTCAATTGGACTAAGCCCACTGAAGTTGTCTGAGCAAAGTGAAAGCAAATGAACCAAGTTTTTATAACCCATAAATTGCAATAACAATTTACTTACCTCAATTTTTTGCCAATAATAAAATTGTAGTAATAATATTAAAAAACTATACCGAAATATAATAAATTGTTTAGACATTGTTATTGCTGTTGCTCGTTGCTATTTTTACTGTCAATACTTGATTATTTATAGAATATTATTAACTGCAGACCTCATATATATGTATATTTATATATATATATATATATATGTGTGTGTATTCATAAACGAATTGACTAATTCATTTTAAATGACTGCAGAATATTGTAAAACTTCATGCGCAATTAACTAATTGGGCTTCAATTGGACAAAGACAACAATATCAAGTACAAAATCCTCATGCTTACTCTTTTGTTTGCCATAAAAGAAATGCGTTTTGACACGATAATCCCCAGCATACATATAATGTGGTACTAGACGTGAATCCAATTTCCAATTGTGTATAAAATAATGACCCACAGTAACTGGACAATTGTACATGAAATTGCCAGATTGTAATATGCTTTCAAACCAACTTTTGAATATATTACTTTTCATCGAAGAGATCAAATCGCATGTATCAATAACATGAGCAAAAACACGCTGATAGTTCTTTGAATTGGCCAAACTGATTTCAAAGTCAAGCAAAGCCTTTAAGCCACGTGGCATTGTTCGAATGGTATCCAATTCCATAGTCAAACTATTATTAATAATAGTCAATGAAAAGTTGCCAAAATATTTTCGACTATAGTTGTATTCACCTGCCTGAAGGAACACATTGATCTAAAGATACAAAATTATTGATTAAAGGATAAAGGACTTTTAAATATACACTTACCGCATTTGCTGGTATAAATATCAGCCAAATTATAATAGAAAATTTTAACATATCCATTATATGGACAATTAACAAATGATTTCAATTGAAACTATGGAAGTTAGTTTTTTGGTTTGCTGGAAATGTTAATGGAATATTTCGATATAAACTAATTTTAATTGATTTTGTCTGCATTTCAGTTATGTATTTATAATTACGTCAATATAATTACATTATAAATATAAATTTAATGGAATATATAAATTATATAAGCAACAGTTCAAGTATTTATGTACTTTAAAGAAACCTTTAAATATTTTCTTATGTTTTATATTGCTAAGACATTCTTTTTAGTCAATGAAAGTTGTCATTTTTTGGTTGCAACGTATTGCAAATTTTTGAAAATTTTGTTGAGAATAAAATAAAACTTCTTTTAATACAAAATCCTTAAATATATTTAGCCTCTAATTCACTCAAGTTATCTTCTAGAATACATAAAATGACTGAAGAAACCTTTTAAATGATAAATAAATCCATTAGAAATTTCCTTTTGTTTTAAATATTTTTGCATTAAAAAAGAAAAAGACTTTAAATGAGGCTTTGTTGCTTAGTAAAACCAAATATTGCTTAAACTATTTAATCTAAATATTAAGAATGTTCTGGTCATTACCTTCTCCAAATTGATTTGACAAATGTCAGACATTCTCTTGGATTAATAACAAAGACAAATTAATTTAATTTTGAATATATGTATGTATATTTGAATGTAAATCATTGTGCATTTTCATGGTCGACTGGCTAACTGGGTTTTAACTGCACATAGACAATAATATCGAGTACAAAATCCTCATGTTTGGATTTATGTTTGCCATAGAAGAAATGCGATTTGATACGATAATCCCCAGCATACATATAATGGGGTACTAGACGTGAATCCAATTTCCAATTGTGTAGAAAATAATGACCTTCAGTCACTGGGCAATTGTACATGAAATTTCCATGTTGCAACATGCTTTCGAACCAACTCTTGAACATATTATTCCTTACCGAGGAGACAACATTGCATACATCGACAATATAGGCAAAGACTCGCTGATAGTTTTTGGAGTTGCCCAAACTGATTTGAAAATCAAGCATTGCCCGAAAGCCTCTTGTTATTGATCTAACGGTAATCATGTCCATTGAAACTGTATTGTTAATGATGCTTAATGTAAAATTGTTGAAATGTTTTCTGCTGAAATTTCTTTCGCCTGTCTGAAATATAACATTAGCCTTTACATACAAAGATTAGTTTAATACAAAAATTATTTTCTATATATATATGTATATATAATATTTTTAAGTACTCACCGCTTGTGTATAAGACACGAAAAATGTAAATATTATAATAAATTTCAACATTTCCATCGCAATGATAATTTTATAATGAGTTTAGACAAAAAAACAAAACTATGCCATTGCATTAGCTGAAAACTAAATAGAATATTCTATTTATATGTTAATCGAAATATAATTAGTCAGATTTTGGAGTTTATTCAATTATTTGACTTCTACATCAGCCATACAAGCAATGATAAAGTCTTTTCGCTTGCCATGATCTTTATATTGTACCATATGGAATGTTACCCGATATACTCCCAAATAGAAATACGTTGGTATGAACAATTCATCGATAGTATATCCTTTTAGATAATAATGTTTGGGTAACACTGGACAATATCGATTAAAATTTCCGTATTTAAAGAATAATGAGAACCATTTCTTAAACATATTGTTCTTTTGGGCTTTTAACATAGAGCACATATCCAGGCTATAATTAAAGACCTTCTGGCAGCCCAATGTGGTCTTACAACTTAGCAAAAACTCAATATCCAGCTTAACACCTGATTGTAGTGGACTTATAACATCCATATCTAAATATAATTTCTTTTGCTCAAAGTACATGGAAAAATTTGATAGATAGCTTCGATTGTAATCCGTGCAATGGCCCTCTAAAATATTGGGTTTTCCCATCTAGAAGATATTTTTTAATGAGTTGAAAAATAAATATGAAAATAAATTTACTCTATTTACCATTTCGTTAAGTTGCCACAAAAAGAGAAGTGGAAAAAACAAAAATCGTTTCATTGTAAACTGTTAGATTTGGGATACAACAAATCATACAGACAAAAGTTGACTAAATTGTACACGAATGTCTATTTTTTGAAACAATTTTATGCACAAACGAATAAGATAATTGTGTCCATAGAATTTTTTTTTATGTGAAGTTTAACTAGCAAAACAACATTTAAGTAATTTTAGAAAGTGTTTATGATGTACATAACAATTTTCTGAAAGTGAAGATGATTCATCAATATGCTTTTTACCATATACATTTTCCACAGCAAGAAGCTATTTCCTTTTAGAATTTTCTAAACTAATTTTACAGTTTTTAACAATCAAAGGATTTGTTTTTAACTAGAAGATTAAAAGAAATCATTTGTGAAATTTCACAACACTTCGTTAAGCTTTTTATACACAGCTTAAGATCTTCTTTTATCTATATTCATGAATAAAATATATATATATATACATAGTGTTTATAATAATCATTTTCCTTTATTTGATTAAAAAATATATATATTTTTATTGTCTATAAATGTTATATGGCGGATTTTGTACTTTTATTTCAAGGACCTTCATTTGACTTCAACTTCAAACATACAAGCACCTACAAAATCCCTACGTCTACCCTGTTGCTTCTGCTGTTGAGATATTTTAAATACAACACGATATAGTCCAATATAAAAGAATGTTGGCACAATTAGTTCATCAAAATTGTAACCTTTTAGATAATAATGATTGGGTAAAACGGGACAATAACGATTAAAATTGCCATACTTGAAGAATGTTGAGAACCATTTTTTAAACATATTATTCTTCTGGGAATCCAACATGCTGCACATATCCAATTTATATTGAAATACCCTTTGATAGCTATACGCATTCTTATCTCGTATTAGAAACTCCAAGTTCATTAATAAATTTCCATGTAATGCCATTAACAAATCCATTTCCAAATTCATTTTAGCATTTTTCGTATACATGGTTATATTTGATATATAGCTTCGATAAAAATCACTGCAACGGCTATCAAGCATTGTTACTTTGGCCAACTGGTAAAGAAAATGATAATAAAAGAAAATGATCTAGATTAAAAAGCATTTCATATATTTACCACATTATTGTTTCTTCTGGCAAGTAATAATATTAACAAAAGTTGGCAAAAGTTCATGATTCTAGTGCTCTTAATTGTAGAGTCCACACTTTACTAAATGTTTACAAAGTTTATTGAAATAGGCCAGCTGCCATTAATTGAAATGATTGCCACAGTTATACCATTTTGAACAGGAAGTAAACAAAACATTTAAAAATAATGATTCAATATAAATAGCAAAAATATAAAACAAATAGAAATAAACATACACTGGCAAACTGCCAATATTGATACTTATCTAATTGCCACTATTAAATAGAAGAAAGTATAGAAAGGGTTACTATGAAAGAAAGTTTTTATAATGTTCGTTATAAGATATATCTTTAGGTAAGGTTAGGTCATGCTAATAAACCTCTTTAGAAAAGCTTTACTTATAGATAATATATGTTTGTAAGATAAGGTCGAAATGGTAGAATACTAATGTATTAATATTAATAGGTTTATCAACATGAACTAATCTTACCTAAAAATATATCTTAAAACAAACAAATTATTCCAGCCTTTCTTATAAAAAATGTTTCTAAAGTTGCAATCTATGCTGATAAAATTTATGTTACTAAGCACCTTAATATTTCTTTTAAATAAAAACAGAGAAACATTATTTCAATCTCATCAAAATTTATAAATTTTAATGCTTTTCTTAACTAAAAACAGAGAAATGTCTTTTGAAATTCTTTCAAATATCAGTTAAGTATACAGATTATATACAGATAGATAATATAAAGATAGAGATCATGCTTTACTAAGGACCATTTCATGTCAAGACCATGACGAGGATGGCAAAAAACTTTTGAAAGCATTTTCTATACACTTCTTGCTTCAAAAGGGTCAAAAGAACAACAAAAACTGTTGGTTATAGACTTTTATGTATATCGTTAATGTATATAGTTAAGATATAATAATTTAAAATTAAAATTAAATATTCTTTTTCATTTATTTTTATTATGTTTAAATTTGATTTGTATATCTAATTATCCCAATGCCGAATATATATTTATATAAGAGTAAACATATTAAAATTACTGAAAAAAAAGTTACTTAATTAGAAAATACATTTTTAAACTATAAAGATCCTCTTCACATGAACTTTTCTTTTGGGGGCACTCGTAATAATTACGTAATGTGACTATATAATTTCCAGTCATAATAGTAAATTTTCTTGCTATTGGATGCATAATCGGTTTCATATAATAATGACCTGCGGCAATTGGGCATCTTCTTGTAAAATTTGAACTCCTTAATGATGAGATAAACCATTGCTTTACAAAATTATTACGAGACTTTTCCAAAAAATTACAAATTTGAAAATATTGCAATAGTACAGTGACTGTTTCTTCAGTTTTTAGATTCTGTTTTAAAATAACCAAATGCGATTTTAATTTGTTATCCATGGCGACTTTTGTATATAGATCAAAACCGAATGCTGAATTTTCTACCATCATAGTAAAGTTATAAAGATATTTTGCATTATAAGTGGAATTTGCTGATGTACAATAAACTATACAGAACTAAAAAAAAGAATATAATAAAGATAATAAAAATTAAAGTAATAGTTTAAAATTAAACTTACAATTGGCTCTACAAAAATCGTCAAATTAAAAAAATGTATTAAAAGATATTTAAGCAACATGTTGATACCTCAATGAAACATAAAAACTAACAAAAATATTATTGTCAATAAATAAAACATTCATATGATTTATATCAAAGGGTATAATTTTACACGATTGTGCTTCAATTAAGGTTAACATTTATGTATTATAAAAAAAAAATTATATTTTATTTTTGTTCGAAAAATTGAGCTCTTACAATTAGTCGCAAACAATTATTGAAATGAGTGTACAGCAATTTTCTGCTCTTGTCATTATTATAATTTTCATTCGAACAAATGAAATTTATGCTGTTTGTATTCACTAAATACTAGAAAAGGATAAAAATTTTACCAAAATTTTATTTTTCTTCTTTCAATTAGAAAACCATGGATCTCTCTGGCCTTAATTGTCATTATAATGAAAAATATTTTGAAACTTTCAATATTTCTGTTAATAACAATTCTGTTTCAATGAGTTTTCAAAACAAACTTAAAATTGGTGCTGGTGTCAAATTACATATGGGTCTCGAGATGCGTTTGAATAATACAAAAAACTATTCAAATATTTTCAACTATGAGGTGGATGTATGTAAGGTTCTTATATCAAATCGAAATAATATCTATAAACGTTGGATACGCAGTCTTATGAAATATGGCAATTTTCCTGACAAATGTCCAGCTACGTCTTCTTATTATTATCTCAAGGCTTGGCAATTGGATGATGATTTAGTGCCAAAATTTTTACTTTCTGGTGATTATCGATTCAATCCCATTGTCTATTATGGTCGATATGAGAGTAAGAATAGGGATAATCTAATAAGTTGTATTTTTATTGTAAGATTAATATAAATAATATGAGTAAAAATGTCTACTGTTAAAATCAACTGGTTCAATCACCTCAATTGTTAAATTTGATAATTAAAAAGTCATTAAATATTTTTTGTATTTTACTGTGTTCAATTTTTAGATCAAATATTCATTGCCACAGTTTTTTTTTATATTGATGTAAATCAAAAAATATCAATAATAATTTTTGTTATTATTTTTTCGAGGTTATATTTTGATTGTAAATATAAGAAATATTCTAAGACTTTGAATTTACTAAGAATTTTCATCATAAAAACTAGAAGAAATTTAAATAAGGGAAAGTTTATTATGGAAAACTCTTAAGGATTGCATGTTTGCTTTCTATTTTATATACTTTACTTTGACTTCTCTGCATATATGAGATATTTTGTTATAGAAAATCATTTTAAAAAACTAAATTTCCTACTTCCATATACTTCTTATACCACTTTTACTCTTTGTATTCATTAAAGATTCTTTTGCATCATCTTTAAGCCGTTTTTTTTTTTTAACTATAGCCGTTTGTCTTGTTTGTTTCTAATTTTAACATTTAGGTCTAGTTGAAGTCAAGGCAACTTTAATGGGCTTCAACTTGTATGTATTTTATACAATATGCTCTCATTCTCCTATAAGTATGCTGCATTTATTTAAACAGCACCACAGCCAGGCAGCCAGTCAGTCAGTCAGTCAAACGCGTCGCTTTCTCGTTCTACCAATCCAAAATGCAGTCAACGTGTCTATGTTTACCCAACGTAGTCCAGTCCCCAACCTTTGCTCTTTCTATTTATCTGAGCTCTCTTTGCCGCTGTATTTATGTACACGAACCACTGCAGAAAACAATTGCACGTAATTCTGCTTACGCCGTAACATTGCAACACAATGCACAAAAAAACAAAAAAAAAAAAAAAACAAAACAGGAATGGCAACCCTATTTGTTAGATTTTCTGTGTTTTTTTTTTGTTTTCTCTTCTTTTTTTTTGTGGTTGTCTACCGACCAGACAACAGACAGACAGGAAGACGGACAAACAGACATTCAGTCAGTCAGTCAGTCGAAGTTCAACTTGAACGTCGCTTAATCAGAATCGGGGTCTGTCAAAAAACTAAGGCGCCATTTTCAATTGTTCTAGCCGAAAAGGAACAAAAAAAAAAAAACAGCAAAAAAAAGAAAAGGAGCAGGAAAACCCCGTAGAAGAAGTAAACCAACAAATAGTAAATGTCCTTTTCTAGTTCTCCTTTGCTTTCACTCTATGTGCGGCCTGCATATTGCATTTATTTACATAGGCCCAGTCCCAGGACCAGGACGAGGCCTAGGACCATGGCTGTGACTTTTGACTTTTGATTTTAAGCTCCTGCCTAACTCAATTCCCTTTCGAGGCTTTACTACGTTTTTTTTTCTTTCCTTTATTTTTTTTTTTGTAGCTGTCATGTACGTACGACCGCCCAGGTATATGAATATGTCTCCGTCTTTTGTTTGTGTGGTGTGTGTGAGTGTGTGTGTGCGTATGTTAGTGTGTTGTTACTTCCTTTATATATTTACCGATGCATTTACGTGCTTTGAACGCTGGTTTTAAGTAAATACATTCATATGTACCATAGACTAGGTTGGATGCAGTCGCCTAACCTAAGCCCGTGACCATCAGCATAGCACTCGACGTGCTCTTTGTATATATATATATATATATATATATATGACTTTTGTTACTTGAACAATCTGTTCTTTAAAGAGTTCTCTGGAAAGTAATGACATGCTGGTTAAGTGTTCTAAATTGTTAAAACTGTGATCATTACACCAGCTGACATTTTCTGCCTTTTTATCTTTCTTGTGGCTTGAAAAGTATAAATTCTGAATAAGTGCTGAATAAAATGAATAGAATTAATGGCATTTGGCTAAAGAAGTTGTAGTTGTGTATACATTGAAAGACTTCATTTGAATGCACTCGCATTCGAGTTGCACAAAACTAATTGCACAGCTTGCACTCTTGGAGTTGAAAGGTATGGCAGGATCTACAATATTTAATGTAGGACCACGATATAACAAGATCTATATCGCTTTTTTTTAACTTTTTTCAACTTGAATGTTTCCCTGTCATTTCAATTCAAAAGTCCATATGAAATCGTAAAATTTTAATCCATATGCTAAATACCTAGCTAAATCCTTTTTCAATGCATCAGTTTTTTTATAAGATTTAGATCAACTTTTTTTGGAGAAGTCTCTTCAAATGATTTTTAAAAACATGTCTCCATTTTTAAGTGAGAATCGACAAAAAGTAATGTGAAATAAATCTACAAGTATCTTGAATATTCATTACAATTATTCAAGAGTTATAACTCTTGATATAAATATTTAAAAAAATCTTCAATCTTTCCATTTATTTAATTTCCCTTCTTTTGGTTAAATTTGTTGAAAATACAATTTTTATTTTTGATTCTGATTGCTTAAGGCAATGATTTTACCCCCTCATTTATCTATTTTGATTCTAACCAAAGAAAATCTGTGGACAAGTGTCTAGTCGGCATTTTTCTAACCACAAGCCAGACATGTTAAACATATTTTTCTTAGATTTCGTTCTTGTAATATTTTCTTTCCTTTTTGTTGTCGTTGGTTTATTTCTATTCTTTTGGCCACTCCAATTTAAACAGCAATCAAAAGTGCAACCAAGGAAGACAATTTTCACACTTCTCCAACTATAAATATATACACACACGTACAAATCTTTATCTGTATATATATACATCTATCTATATAGAGAATGTATCATATGTATATATATAGGTTCGGACTTGGCAAATAGTGCTGACCGAAAAAAAAAGTGAAGAAAAAGAAAAGAAATAGGTAAACATGAAAAGCAAATGCAATGCAATGGTAAGTCGTGCGAGAAGAAAAACGTCATCATAAATGCTCAGAAGGGAAGAGAAGCAATCAGAAGGCGCCTGGAAATATGCAATGCGAAAAATCAACGAGAACGACCCCAATTACCCTCGTTTTTACCAAGAGAATTGCCATACAAAAATCACAGCATATTTACAGGCGTTGGGCATGAAAATTTGTCACCTACCAGAGTAAACACCTCGCCTCTGTATGTCTGTCTGTCTCCCTACACAAATGCATGCGTCTGTGTGCCTGTGCAAGTCTGCTTCAGTTTCTGTTTCTATATATATGTGTGTGTGTGTCTATGTGTGTGTGAAATTGAGCCTACAGATATGCAACGAGTTTCGCAAAGTAATCGACACTTGGGCGAGGCAAACAATTTGCCTTTCTTTTCCATTGAGCTGCGTTTGCGCCTACCAAACTATGCATTTTTGTAGGGGCAGGTATTCCCATCAGATTGGAAATGTGCAAAATTGTGATTGGTCGGCCCCTTAAATGTTGCTAAAGTTTGCCACAGGACATGCGATTGGTCAATTGTGAATTTGTTAAGGGCAGCTTTTGTATTGCGCATGAGCGGCGAGAGAGGCGAATTGAAAGGATTTGCTCAGCAAATAGTTAGAGCACCTCGTTAAATGCTATAGTCTGTGTGTGTTTCGGTAATTCTTTCGGTTTTTTGTTGGATTATTTGCCCACATCGAGGGTTTCTGTCTGCCGGTGATTAAAGCTTAGTGCGTGGTGAGAAATGGTCGGGGAATTTCACTCACTTCAAGTTGGTGGTTGCTAACAACAACGGCAACGACTACGACAACGATTACGATTATTATTATTCAAATCATTATAATGATTATTATTATTGTTATTTCATTATTATCATTTTAGCTTTTCTCAGATTTATCAATTCTTTATGCTAGCTATTTGTGGTTGTACCTCAAATGAATGAAGTGCCAATCAACTTTACATTTGTTACTATTTATGTTTTGTTTATAGTTGCATCATTATTAGTGAAATTAATTGGTTGAGGCTCATCTGCTTTTGATTTCAATGCCTTTTTATATTCAATTGGTTTAATAGTTTGCTTTTCCCTTTTGTGGCATTTCCTTGCTGGCAGTTTGATTCAATTACAATTACTGTAGCCTTCATTTTCAAAATTTCAACCCCAAGAATAACCCTTGGGGGAGATGGCTCTATCTACTTCTCTCTCTCTTTCTCATCTAATACTCTGTACATTTGAAATAGACGGGAATATTAAGGTTAATAAAAAAATTGTAACAGGTTGCAGTTAGTATATATGTATGTACACATATCATCTGATCATTTTCATTTTTAATCTTTTAAATACCTAGATGAACTAGTAATATGATTTTTGGTTTATCTATTGAGCCATTAACTATAATTTTACACTTAAATACTGTATTCTTTATCATTCTGATTGGTTTAGTGCCCATTAGATGGTTCCCAAGTACAAATACGAGAGCTCAATTAACTAAGGAGGTCCCACTATATATTTATGGTCCTGTATATATATATATATTAAGATCCTCATCTGATTTCATATGGATAACAGGGTATCTTTTAGCCAGTACTTCATATTTTTGCTTGGAATGTTTCTCGCTTGTTGTTAACTCCCTCTGGAAAAGTTTGCACAAAGTGCGATTTGAATTCGCCGTAAACCATTAAATGAAAGCTCTCAAACACTGAGAGAAAATCGTTATATCTAAAGTAAATTATATAGAGAAAATGTAAAAAAAAAGTATGAATAATAAATAACTTAACAAAAATCATTATTCTACATGAGTCTGAAAGAGCTGTCCTTTCTGTCTGTAATATCTACTATATATCCGAATCTTAAAAATCTGTCTTAAATCTCAGATAATATCTGTGAGATCTACTTTATATATACTACACCATTTATCTTATAAATTATGAATTTTCGAACATAAGTTCTTTATGTACTAAGGCAAGAACTGTTTTTTAATTGTTATAAATATAAAACAATGTTTATTTTAAAAAAGATATATAGTTCTTGGAGATCATATTATACAAATTTGATTAATAGCTGAGAAAGATACATTTAAATTCATTTCATAGTCATTTAATACTTTTACATAATTTGCACCACCAACGACTTAATTTTTTATTAAATTTACTTAAGACACAAGCAATTAATATGAGAGCCTTCCAGTCAAAAGTAAAAGCTTTCAATTCATAGAGTTTTCGCCAAGTGTATTTACTTGAAAGCTTCCAGTTAAGAATTTGGGCAAATGAAAATTACTGCAAATAATGCTGTTGAACGTTGAGATTTTGTAGGGAGGTTTGTACTTGTTGCCATTTGTTGTTGTTTGAGGCGAATTCGTTAGACGCAACATGTTTGAAGTTGACATAGTTCAAAACACAAATACTATAGCATACTTCTTTGCATTAAACAGAAATATCATTTCTTTACTATATATAAATTTTCTATAATATTATTATTAATTTTTCTAATAAATTCATTAGTTTTAGTTTATTAGAGACACAATTAACTGGCTCTTTTTAAAGACTCCAATTCACCTCACCGTCATTCATGTTGCATCTTCATTATTGGTTATCGTTGGCCTTCGTTGCATTCATCGTATTTGCCGAGATTTTTACTTGGTCAAAAGAGAGAAGTACAAAAAGAACACAAAACATAAAAAAAAAAAACATCACAAAAAACGAAAGAAAAAGAAGGTAACAAAAAACGTAAAGTTAAGTTCGTTTATCTAGTTACTGTTGTTGTTATTATTGTTCGGCGCCGTTGTCTCCTTCATTCATTTGCCGGCAAAAATTTTTGGTTCGTCGTCGTCCTCGTTGCTGTGCACGAATTGTTGGGCTCCTCGTGTTAAGCCATCATCGGTATGCTGTCGTTGTCGTTGTCCTTGTTGGCATTGCCTCTGTTATCGTGTGGCTCGTAGTCGTTGCTTGTTGGCCTCGTGCATTGTGTGATAGGTTCGGGTGCGTTGCACAATTTTCGCCAAGCGGCAGCACATTTTTTCGGAATGCGTTTAAGGATCAGTTTTACGCGAATTACGGTCACGACAGGTTGCTACCGACCAAGAGCCGGCGTCTTAAAAGAAAAGCAAATTAACATTTTCTTTCATTCTTTTCAGTGTGTGTGTGCGTGTGTCGCAATTTCCCTGTTCTTTTTTTTTTTTCAATTTGTACAAACAAATATCACATGTAGCATTCTCGCAAGTTGGCAAGAGCACATGAGATTTCCATAGATAACCCGCAAAACCCGTTAAAAAAGAATACAAAATCAAAGCACATAAGAAAACATATCGCCTATGGTAACTGACCTATACCAAATAAAGGGCTTCAACAGCATAGAACTGACCTAACACAAGCAAGGACTTCTAGGACAATATCTCCAAATCGAAATTCAAATATATATATAAAAAAAACAAAAAACTTTTGCATATTTTTAGGCACTTTTATATAACATAGGGTTATGTTAATTGTATGTATGTATGTCGTAGATATTAGAGAATAGTCTGGTAAACTAAATATATAGTTATTACCATATCATTTGCATTTTTGAAATTAGCCGAATCGCTAGGATTCATGAATATACAAAATTCTGAATATCGCTCGCTTAAATTTTCAATGGTTGTGAATAATCCAAGAAAGTAAAAAAATTTCAAAATAAAAAAGCTGAGTATAAGGATACACTAGTTGGGCTTGCTTCCCCAAAAAAAAAAAACACAGAAAAAACAAAGAAAAAAACAAAAAACCCGCCTAGATCACCATAGATATTAATAATAAACTTAAACCAGAAAACAACAACAAACTATCTTAAAGTGTTATCAACATTATTATTATTATTATATACATAATCATATTAATTGCTGTTGACAAAACATTCTTAAAGTAAATCACTCAATTTGAAGTGCTTAAACACAGAAGCAATGTGAAAAAAAACGCATTCAAAGTAAACAAATTAATTGAGAAACCTAAACTCTAATCTAACTCAACTAATTTAAAAACTATCGTCTCTAAATGGTAAGTCTAAGAAAATAGAAAAAGTTAATTTATGAATTTATTGGCAAATCACACTTTTATATGATATATCATTCAGTTTATAGAAATAAGAGCAAGAGAAGATCAATTGACAGAAAGCTAAACATTATAAAAGTCCAAAAATTTCGAAAAAAAACATCATTTTTTATCTTTAAGCTATAAAAAAAAGGAAATTTCAAAATTCCTGATCAAAATTGTAATTTAACTTGTGTAAACTGGCCAGGAACGTTTAAGATGATCCGTCTTTTTGCCATTAACAAATCATTTGTATGCTAGACATTTCTATGAAACTCTTGATCGTAAATTATATAGAAATAAATTAGTAAAAGTGAAAGCTAGTGAAAAAAATATCTGTAAAGATAAATATTTCTTGTGTGAAAGATCAAAATACCACGAAACTTTAAACAAAGATCATCAATGAGCATTTTCTGTTTTTTTGTGATATTCTCTAGCAAAATGAAGTGGATAAGTTTAAGTAAAATATTTAGTTGATCGATGTAAAGGATAGTTAGAGTAGAGTAGAGTAGAGATAGTTTGGTAGATATTAAAGGATGGCTTTTAAATTACTTAAAAGTGAACAAGAATTAATTCTGCTTATGCATTAAAATAATGAACCATCAGAGTTCGAGTAGCACTCTCATCTGTTTCAATTGTTAAGGAAAACATTTTTATATCAAAAAATTATTAAAAGCATATATCAAATAATGTTGGTATACCTATATAGAAATATATACGTTACTTTCTATTAGTAAAGCACACCTAGAAAAAGTGTAAAAAGAACAGGAAACTACAAATTTTCTATCTACTTTTTAGAAATATTCGATTTAGTAGCTAATTAGTCGAGGAAATTAAAGTAAAGCTTTGCTCTATTCTTTAATTGAGATCAATTTATTTTAAAAATTTATAAATAAAATATCTTTTTAAATTGCATGATTTGGTTTTAATTTGAACAATTTACTTAAATACAAAATTTGGTCAAGAAAAAGAAAAAAAAAAATTAAGAAATTTAATCAGGTTAATAGAATTATAAATTAAAAAAATAATTAAAAGTGAAAAAAAATTTGCTAAGCAATTATTTGAAAAATTTATAATTAATTTCAAATCAAACAAAAATAAAAAATTCCAAAGATTAAGAACTTAAATTCAATGTTCCAAATTAAAAAAAAAAAACTGTTGAATGGCTGTCTAAAAGATTTGTTTTAAGTTACCTAAAAAAAGGTAGAAAAAATGATTAAGGTCCAAAAATATCTTCATATCAAAACAAATAAAAAGCAAAGAAAAATGTTTAAAAAATATTTTTAAGAACAAACAAAATTCTAAATTTAAGTAAACAGTAAAATTTATTTGCTTTTAAAATTAGGTAATTTTTTCTTCAACTTAATTTTGCATAATGGCTTTAAAAGCTTTTGGTAATTTGTTTTATTATTAAAAACAAATTTGCTTTGAGTTTATACAAATTTTTCCTTTTTTATTTTGTGTTTTTTTTTTAACATTTTTATCTCTGCAATGAAATAATTACTATGCGTTTTCTCTCTTGACGGCTTGCCTCAAATTAAAACATCGAGTAACAATAAAAACGATGACAACAAAACAAAAAGAAAAGAATAAAAAAAAAACAGAACAGAAAAGAAAAGTAGACTGAGGAGGGGAAAAAAAGCTAAATGCATCGTATTGTAATTGTTGTTTTGACTAGCCGGAGGCCCTTTTAATTTATTTGTAACCATTCTGGAAGCAAAATGCGACTGCTGGCCACTATGCGACTATTCAATACAACAAAAAAAAAAACAAAAAAAATTCATTTTCCATTGCGTATTTTTTACCGAAAATGTTTTCAAATCAAATATCGACCAAGAAGGGGTCTGAGTGACGAACGAACAGAGCTGGGACTATTGGACACATGGACAGACGGACGTTGATTGCCTTTGACTGCATATTTATTTGTATGGTCGTTCGGACAAATTTTTTTTTTTTTGTACTTGCTTTTGCTTTACTCTCATTTTTGTATAGAGTTGCAATGTGTTTTAACATTTCTTTCCACACTCTCCCCTCTATCTCTATATCTTTTTCTATCGTTTTTTTTTTTTGTCACTTTTGTTTACTTTTCCATTGGCATAAAATGAAAATGTTGTGATTTTTTATGTAGTTTTCTTTTCACATTTGTTTCTTTCTTTGCATCGTCAACATCAAAACAACAGCCGCTGGGGATTATTTTGTATGTGTGAAAAATATTTGGATTTTAATTGTGAGAAGATATCTTTAAAACCTATTAAACAAATTTTTAATGCAATTTCTAGAAGCTTAAGCAATTTTTCCCTTCAAAATTAGGAAATTTGTAGAGAAGGAAGGGTAGGGAAAGGTTTGTTAAGCATCTTCCGTTTCTTTAGGCTCATCAATTGGTTTAATGACGCAGCAAAGTATGCAATATAAACCAGACGGCATAGAAGCCGATCCCTGCATCCCTGTATTCGTACATCCGTAAATCCGTACATCCCTGCATCAAGCATTCAACATGCTGCATATTGAGAAAAGTAAAGCCTTTCACTTGAAATCACTTGAAGAGCTTTTGCACATTTATGCAATTCACTTATTGAGTATGCAATTTTATGCAGTCAACTTGAAAATTGCTTGGAATTGGTATTGATGTGACGTTTGTTTAGTTTACCAATTGTCGCTGTCGCTGGCGACATGCAACATTTTGTTGCTGACGTTGCACTTCTGATGTGCATGAGGATTTGGATTTGGATACGGTTATTCGATTTGCCTTTTTCACTATTGGAAAATTTCATGGATATGCAAAAAGCAATTTTGTATTGAAAAATTTTAATTGAAACTGAAGTGTCGAATGGAGGCAAAAAGAAAATCAATAGACGCTAGACCATTGAAGGGAAATCAACAATTGCAATCGTTGTTTATCAATACAGCTATGTTTCAAGCTTTTTCAATAGTCAGCTTATGTAACAATTAATTTGAAGAGTTAAAAACAAAAATAAATTACAATCTACATTCCAATCAAGAAATATAATAATCGCTTACTACAATCGAATGATCCTCTAATACTTAAAATTAGTAAAAAAAAAGAGATTTAAAGTGTAGTTTCACATAAAAATTAATAAATATTTCATAGCATACTTTTTGGGGGCTTTATTTTTTTAAACAATCATTAAATGTAACGAGAAGTTTCCCTTAATATTTCTTTATCACAATTAGTGCATTTGTATTCAAGTTGTGATTATAGGAAACCCTTTAAATGTTGAAGTCCTTACCATTCCACAACAATTTGTGCTGCCATTAGTCAGGCTGCAGCCTAACGTAAACTCTCGAACAATTAACAAACAAAAAAATAATTCAAAAGTAAAATACTTCTTCTCTGGCCAGTTTGTCCAGCCCAAGGGTCTGTTTCGGTTCGTTGAGTTCTTGTAGCCCTGCTCTCCATCTCTTCAATTCCAATTCGAATGCCCAGCTACTCCCATATAGGTAAACTCCATCCAAATGAGAAAGAGAAAGAGACACAGAGGCTTGGGCACGGAAATCGTTTAAGCGTCTGCAACCGTATAAAGTTTAATGAGCCGCAATTAATCGTACATGACAACACTATAAAAACGTTTACGAAAAATTATGTTCTTTTTTTTTTTGCCTTTTCTCCATCTCTCGTCTCCTTTTTTTTTGCCTCTTTTGGTTTTTGTTTCTCTTCCCTTAACGGGATTGTTGTAATTGCCGCTGCTGCTGCTGCTCCTGCTGGTGTCTTTGTTCAGAATGTGCGAGCATACATTTGGGAGCACTGACAATGGGCATGTGTATGTGAATTGGGGGGCAGAGTCGGTGGCAAAATGAAATGAATGCCTTGAATGGGAATTTCTGACTGCCTTGTTGTGAAAGTGACAGTTTGACGAGAAAATCATGTTGAGAAGAGTTATTTTAACTGCTGGCAAGATAAATATACTTCAGGATTAAGTAAGAAAATTATACAAAATTTGTTAAAAATGTGCAACTCGTTAAAAATTCTTTAATTTAAGCACTAAAAATACTGTTAATCGTTAGTTAAAACAATTCTATATATTAGTTATGAAAGTTGTCAGCAAACATTTGAAAGTATTTTGATTAATGATCCCTGTTCAACAGCTGAGTTGATCAGGGTATTACTATTTGCCTGTATGTACAAATAGATCTAACAACTAATGTCTATGTATTGTGATACTAAAAAAGATTGAAAGGGCGACAGATATAGACTCTTTTAGGTTTAGTTGCTATCACGTGTGATTTACTGCCTTGTTTTAGATATTTATTTTGGATAAGGGAGTAACTTAAGTTAATTAGTCCCAACAATATTACAATATTACACATTAAAAGCTAGGTATACTTTTGTTTTGAGAGAGCCTAAAAAACTTATTAGTTGTAGCTTAATTTCAAAATCGTTAAATTAGTCATTGCATACTTTTATGCTGTATGTGGCAAAATGTGCTTGTTGTTTGAACAGTTTCCTGTAATTGTGTCAAACGTTTTAGTAATATTTTGTATGACTTGTTGAAGGACTATAAGACTAAAATAAATACTATTTTCTATATTGAATTGTAGATAAAAACCTTTGATTGATTCATTTCAAATAAAATCAATTTGATTTTTTGCCTCGTGCTATCGTAAAATTTGTATAATTATATTAGTAATATATATATATATATATACATACAATTGAATGCCGGACCTTCGAATGGCAATATTTACACAATATTGGCAAGTTTGTCATTGGCATTTTTGGCATCGCAATTTACCTTTTTCCTAATTAACAATTTAAATAAATCGCTCAAACGTTTGCGTGTTACACAAAAATGCAATTTAATTGGAAATTTAATTGCTTTTGTGGTCGTGGAATGCGTCAGGATGCAGGATGATGCAGCCCTTTTTTTTATTCCTATCCTACCAATGCATTTGAATCCTTCCCTTTTTTTTTTTTTATTAAACTCCCTACCTTTACTCCGTTTTTCTTCCTTTCATTTTTTTTTGCGCCGATATTTGTTTGGCTCTTAATTTAGACGTGTGTCCAGCTATTGAAATTTGTCACTTTTCTGTCGGTGTGTCGCTTGGTCGACTGGTCGATTGGTTTGTTGGTTAGCTTGGCTTTTGTTGCTTTAATTATTTGCGGTTATATTTATTTAAATATTTACCAATTCAATTAGGGTTACAGCGTTTGGTGAATGTTTTTTTTTTTTTTTTGTTGTTTTCCTTCTGTTGTTTTGCCATTTTGAATTTGATGATTAAATTGACTTTCTGCTTTCGCCGACTGATAAATAATTTCAATTAATATAATATCATATCTGACAAATCGTATCTGCAGACATGATGCAAGGCCATAAGTTAACTAAAGAGACGCAATCAAACAAAAAAAAAATAAGAGAAGAAAACGGCAACAATAACAACAAAAAGAAGAAAAATCTTGCAGACATGGCAGAGCGTTTTTTTCCCCCCACATTCTGTTCCCTTCGGTTTTTCATTTCATTTCTTTGCGTTCGGGTTTTTTTTTTTGAGTTTTTCTTTTGGCTGGCTGCGTGCCAATTATAAAAGTGATTTCGTTGTAAGCTAGACGACCCCAAGGCAGACATAAGACCCACACACATATACACACACACATACATACATAGCTACATACATCACATGGCATTGCACACACTTCCGTCAACGGGAAGTCATAAGGCGTATGAACTTGTCGCCATTTACTTGGGGGATCCTTCAGAAGTGGAAGCCAAAACCAAACCAAAATGTAGAAGAAGTCTGACAGATTTCAGCCCCATCCTTTCATCTTCCAAACACACACACATATACACACATACACACACTCGCCGCCACGTTTGGTTTGCGATAAATTGAATGACTGACGACGCAGTAAATACTTTTCAGACAGTCCTTGGAGTGAGAGCTAAAGAAAATCACTTGGATCAATTTCCACATCCATCCACACACACAATCAGAGAAAGCCCGCGAGTGAGAGAGAGAGAGGGGATGAGGAAGAGATAGAGAGGACAAATTGCGCGTGGTTAGATTTTTCTTCTTTGAGTTGACATGTTTGCACTAAAAGTAGAGAGTTTTTGGCAACTGACAAGGTGTGAATGGCTTAAGACTTAACTGAAGTACTCGTACAACCACTCACACTGCAATCAAAATCGTAACGATTGGAGTGTCCTTACATCCATTGCATTCTACATAAAGGACAGGTCATCTAATCTAAACGATCTGTAAAAATAATTAAAACATTCGTAAAATGTAATACACTTTGCAAACTTAAATATCATTTTAATTTATATAAATTGATAATAAATTAGTTAATCTTTAGTCAATGAAAGATATGTTTTCTTATATTGTTGTTGTTCCCTTATTTTCTATCTTTATTTTAAAAAAGTAAAGCAAAGAACAAAAAAATCAAAAGAAGAAAAATCAACATGAACATTTGCAGGTCACCATATGAACATCAAAGCTTTGCACAAACATTTAAAGATCAAAAAGCCAAAAGCCCATTTAACCCGCACCAGGGGCCAAATGGTTAAAAAGGACACACACACAAACAAACGTACTCATAAAAAGAATGAGAGAGGAAGAGAGAGAGAGAGAGAGACATGTGTATATGCCATGGTCAAACAGCTGCCGCCTGGTGTTGATAGAGCAAAAGCAGGCATGGAAATGGTGGCTCAACTGACTGACCGCTCACTTTTTTTTCTCTTGCCCCTTTTTCCCAACCTCACTCTTCTACTGCGTCTACACTCTTCTCACTTTTGCCATACATTTGTCGGTTGCATTAATAAAAATTGTTCACCATATTGGTAAATCCATTATGAATATTACCAGAGAGTAAAAGGCAGCAGAGGCAGCCTACTACTGCTACTACTAAGCGAAAACTGGAAAAGAAGGGTACGGAGTGCTGGGATTGAAATTGAAATTTGTGTGGCTGCTGCATTGGAGAGATGCCTCTATGAATAAACCACCCGACCCCTCCTTCTCCCCACTTGTTCCCTATCACCATCCTTATGCCATTTATCCGTCTCCACTCTCGGCTGGACTATCACCCTCTCAGTGGCAGCTGCCCTTCGTAATTGTGTGCAAAAAGCAAAGCAAATGTTTACGTAATAAATTTACGTGATTGAAATATGTCGAGTTGGCCAATGCAACAGAAATAAAAAAAAAAAAAAAAAAAAAAAAAAGAGAAAGGAAAAACAACAAGAAAAATACAAAAAAAAAAAAAAACAAAAAAAGAGACGAAACCTCGTCTGGCTAACGAATTGGCAGCCTCTCATCACCAGTTTCTCCACCGAATCCGCCACCATTGCCTCCGATTCTACCTCGATGTGGTGTAAATTTTTACACATGTATAGGGAAGAAAATCTGCTCCTCTTTTGCTTTTACTAGTTGCCAAAAGCATTTTAGCGGTTCCGCCGCTTCTCGGTGGTTCCTTTCTGTCTCACTCTCTCTATCGCTCTCATCCTTCCATTGCCAACTTCCCTTTCCACACACAATTCTCGTGTGCTGTTTGGCCGACAAAACCGCAATTTGTGCAAAAATTATGAAACGAGACTTTGGGCAAACACAATCAACGCTTGAGTAAGTTTTTATGCATTTAAATTAGTGTGAGCATGGACAGACTATGACCATGGCTATGGCAAAAGGATACACAACACTCATACTCACACACACACGGACACACATATATACATATATACAAATCTTTTGTCTATAAGCGGATGAATGTGATGATAGAAGTAGGCTAAAGGATTTGCCATAATTGAAATGTGTTTGGCATAATTATGTTATTCTTGCAGAGATATTTCAGAGTAAAGCTAGCTTATAAATTAGATACATTGATTTGTGTATATTTTTTATTTTAAAAGAAATTTTTTAAAATAAGTTTGCAAATTAAAAATGTATTAAATTGCTGCAGTTTATAAAATATGCAAAGATATTATAAAGATTTTGGTTGACAAAGGAAACAAATTGCTTAATTTGTAATTCTTTAGAAAAAGAAATCAAATGATATTTATGCGATTTTTGTTCTCATTTTATAAATCAACAGATTACTCCTAAATAGAAGTAAAAGCTCAAATATCACAGCTCATGAAATAGGTAAAGCCATTGGCATATCATACAGAATAAAAGTCTATAAATCTATAAGTCGAGCTTATTTAAATTATATTCTAAATAATAAATTATATTCTTAAGGTATAAAATACATGCTTAAGGAGTCTTCTACAAATATTTTTCACTTTTCATCGTCAGGCTTTCTAAGTCCTTTACAAATATTTTTCACTTTTCATCTTTAGGCTAAAGAAGTTTTCTACAAATATGTTTCCGCTTTTCATTACAAAAAGATTAAATATTCTTTTTGTAATTGAATAAATTTTTTTAACTTTCTTTTTCATCAATAAAGTTTCAAAGAAAATTTTGTGGCACATTTAAAAGTTATTATTATTTTAAATAATTAAAATGATTTAATTAAAATTAGCTGAGTTACCTAAATTTATTTCTTATTGAAACAAAATTTATATAATTAATTTTCTGTTTCTAAATTATATACCAATTTCTATATAAAGTTTATACTTCTATGCGAAAAAGTCAAATTAATTTTAAAATATATTAAATAATATAGAAGCTGCTTTTATTTCTTATATTTGTAAAGGCAATCAAACATTAAGAAACTATAAATTATTTTATAAAATATTTATATGAAGTTTTTATTATTTTAGAAATTTTATTATTATTTTTCAAATTTTTTAGTCTTATTTAAACTCAATTAATTTTCTTTTCATTAAGTTTACATAATTCGAAAAATTTTATCTCATTTCAGAAAATCAATTTTAAAGCAAAAAGATTTTCTTACTTTTAGGTCTTTAAGCAGTATATAAAAATATATAAATATCTTATAAACATTTAAATTTTATTGTGTTCTAGTTTACATTTTAAAAGAAGTTAAAAGTAAAAAGAAATTTTACCCCAGACACACAATTTTTAGCACCTCCATTAAACCGAAGCTAAAAAACTTTACCAAAAATGAAAATCGGCAAACAATAAAAAACAAAAAAAAAAGCAAAAAAAAAACATTGAATAATGATCAATTGATGGCGTTAAACTTTGCCTATGGCAAAAGTATATAGGTAGATTTAGATTTTCTCCCATGCCATAAAAGTGGTGGCACTTTCTCAACGCTTTGGCTGCTTTTGAAATTAAGTGGATTTCATTGGGGCAATAGAGGAAAAATTGTTAGGAGGGGGGGGGACTTCTCGTTGACAGCAAAACTTCATAATAATCAATGTTGGAGTCGACAGATATATAATGCGATAATAAGTCAGCCATGACGACAAGCAGACGAGGATAAACACCTGGACGAAGGACGATAGACGAAGACCACCAACACCAAATTGACTTCGAAGGACTACGCAGGACTTGATGTAGGTTGGCAGGCGGTGAAAAGTTTTCTTCTTTTATTTTGTGCTAAGCGCATTTAACAACGAAAATTGGTAATCGAGTGCTGCCCAGGCATTTAATAATAAAAAAATATTTGCATAATAATTATAAAAAAAATGGTAGAAGAAAAATTTTTTTAATTAAATTGTGTGAAAATTTCAAGAGTCATAAAATATGAAAATCCGTTCAAAATGCTAGAAAATATAATATACAAAACTATGCATAATATAAGTAGGAAATATACAAAAATGGAGTAAACAAAAAAACAAAAAAAAAAGGGAGCTAAAAAACTTCGTGTGGGAGTTGAAAGTTGCCGCTTCGTCGATTCCAAGGAGTCAGCGGGAGTCAAGAGCAACGTCGGCATATGAACATACAAAATATTCCCCTACAAAGGAGTTGATTACACAAAGGAAAATTACGACGAATCATTTCCGCTGCTTGGCTGCTTACACGACCACGGCAGCTCCTACACCAACTCCCCCTTACCAGGCACCACCTCACTAAGAGAGCAAAAAAAAAAAATGAAAAAGAAAGAACAAGCATGGGATGGGGGGAGGCGGTAAACGGTTGCAAAAACAAAGCCAACCCAAAAGTCTACCCCTTTCCCTTAATGGCTGCTCCGCCTCCTAGATTTCTGGTGAAAAATCACAAGTGAGATAACTGAAAAAAAAGGGCCAGCCAACAAGGTTGTTGTTGTTGTTGTTGTTGTTGTTGTTGTTGCGTTCCGTTCACTTAAAACTACTAACGAGCTACCAGCGAGTCGGTAGCATTGCATTCTTTTAGGCGTCAAATGTATACGAATGACAATTTTAAAGTTCTACATATTCTATGCGTTTATATAGAAAAAAATTTGTATTTTAAAAACTGTTGCTTTGAGTATAAAAAGTTAACTTTTAATATTTAACTCTTTTCTATTTTGTTTTAGGTAATTTAAAGTTTAAAATTTAAGAAATTTTTTTATTATATTTGAAGAGATATATAGCAGACAGATATGCTTATGTTATTACCATTTCTTGAAAAGATTTATAAATATTTCTACTGAGAGCAGTTAACTTATTAATTCTATATACGATATAATAGCAAAGTAACATAAGGAAAGAGAGAGAGAGAGGAAATACTAAGCAAATATGGACTAAAACTTATCTTTCGTCTCTTTTGTAGATCCTAATTTAAGGTAAGCGCCATAGAACTAGCTCAAATTAATAGCAAAAACAAATGTTAACCAAAATCGTAAATTCAAAATTCTCTGAAAATTATTTTTAAAATATTTTTTAAGGATTCTAAACTGGTTTGGTTCCAAAAGTAGCATAAAAGAAAACCCCCTGAAGTTTTTAAAATTAATTTTAAAATTCGCACAACAATAAGATCATCCAAATATATATATATATATCTTCTCACTTGATCTAAAGTTTTTTAGAAGATAATTTCCTAACAAATATCTTGTTAATTATTCAACTTTTGGCATACTTTATAGATAAATTCTTTTTATATTTTTGTTTTTGCAAATTATTTTAACTGTCACGACATGTTGAGGGGGAATAACTTTCGTTTCGGTTTTTGTTTCGTCGAGCCAACATAAATTATATTTAATTGAAATTCTTTTCGCAAGTGGAACAAAAAAAAAAAAAAAAAAAATTAGCCACCAAAATACAACAACGACAAGAAAGAAGAAAAACGACAAAAGAGACAGACAAGCGATGAAAGTTTTTCAAACTCATAAATTTTTGTTTTTCCAGGGTAATTTTTTTTTTTTCTATTTTTTGATGTCATGGTATATGGGGGAGGGAGACCCGCCTTCCCGACACATACTTATAGTCGACATCAAACTTGTAAACGTCAACGATCGTCTAATGTTTCCATGCGTCATAAATTTCATTGAAAAGCGCTTCCGTTGCGCCATTTTCTCTTTGGGGTCCTGCCTCGTTTTACCTGGTTTTGCCTTTTGCATAAGGGGAAATGAATTGCTTTATGGCCACCGCAATAGCAGACAGCGAACCAGGCGACCAAGCGACCAGGTCGACAACGATGTATATACATATGGTCTATATATATATCTATATATATAGAAGAAACGGACCAAGTGGCGAAGGGCTTCTTCGCTTAAGAAATATGCAACTGTAAATCAACAGTAAAAAGACAGAGGGAGAGACAAAGAGAGAGAGAGAGAGAGAGAGAGAGAGACACACACTCACAAAAAGAGAGAGAGAGAGAGAGGGAGATAGTGGGAGGCAGAGGGAAGTAGTGGAGGCAAATAGTTGTGGCAATGGCTTCTCCATTTTGTAGGCGTTTATAAGCTGTCGAAAGTAGTTAAGCGTTTTTCATAATTTATTTATGGCCCTTTGCTAGTGAATCACATTTAAGCATGTTTCATTTTAAGTGCCCACCCCGACCCCCTCTCCCTCCTCCCCAGCACACACACACACACACCAGCCGCATAAGTTTTATGGTCTAGGCGGGTAATAAAAGGGGATTAAGGTATATGCCTGAGTTTCTGTGTGTGTGTGTGTGTGTGTGGCATACTTTTTGGCCCTTGTTTGCCTTTGCCTATGCAAATTGGAACCATAAAGTGTTTAAAGTGTGTAAGAAGAATAAATGTTCGAAAGTAATCTGAGTAATAGCTAAGCTTGATCTTTAAGTTTAACACAAGAGCAAAATTTCAAGTTTCGATTTAAAAGTATATATATATTATATATATTTATTTTTATACAATTTCTGTGATTTATTTGAATTTAGCTAACAAAACCAAGTGCAACATTTCTTTATTTATTTCGACGCTTTACCGCTTGATGCAGACTCCCAAGCTTGAGTCGAAACCAACGAAACGTGGCCTAGCAATTGAGCCATAGAGTGGGTATATTGTTTGGGTACATTGTAAAGGCACATTGTGGCAGTATATACGATGAAGAGTTGGTGGCAGGGTGTATGGTCTGGGTAAAACGCCGACTTTGCTTTGTGCAGCAGCGCGTAAATCGGTTTGCCAGCAGGTGGAAAATATATATATGCCAAGTATATTGACGTTATTTCAATTAAGTCGACACCTTAAGCACTCTTTTTTTTATTTCGGGAACTATGCTCTAAGCTATATTTATAAAATATTTAGTATATTTCTTATATCTAAAATCTGGTCATTCGATTTTACTGTATACACAGAGAAACGGAATGCAAATTTTAACAGATTTTACAGTTTAAAAGTTTGAATTATTGTTTAAGTTTAAGTTTATATTAGATCATGTGAAATGTGTTCTAATGATCTGTTATTTATATTTTTAAAGATCCAATATGTTCTAATTTGAAAATTATTCTTAAATAATACTTATATTAGACAATTTTATTCGTACAATATACTTTCAGTATAAATACTCAAAAAACTGACAAAGTTCTTTTGTAGATATCGAATATTTTGACCAGTTATAATTTTTCATAATACATAAATGAAAGCTGCATTAATGATCTACAAGATTCCGTTTAGGATCCCCAAATACTCGAACAAGATTTTGTATATTTATAATTCAAAAAGGATATGCTCTAATTGTTAAGCAAAAGTACTTCTTAAAACATTAGATACTCATTATTATATCAGCAGAATTAAGAAGCTAAAGTCTTTCTGTTTTATTCCTACAGTTTGTGGATCTTTCTTACATTTGATATAGTTCAGTTTATTTATATATATATACTAAACTAATAACTAAATTGTCAACAAATAATATAGAATTTCCATTTGTTAGATTTATGAACACACAAAAAAGGACTTTCAATTACTTTCTTTTGGTTAGCTTTAAAACTTATAAACAAAACTCAGGACTTGCTTTTCCTTTTCTGGCCAAAATGATTTATAAAATCAATATACCCAGATTTTCCTTTGTTGTATTGTTGGGTCCAGGGCATTAAAATGCAATGTCTAGGCAGAGTAAAGTAAAGAATTTTATTTGTTTATAGCGCAAAAGAAGAAAAGTGCAATCCACCTGATGGCTGAAAAGGTGAAAACGGAGTCGCATTTTCTTTTTCTTTATATTTTTCCTTGGCAGGTGCAACATGGCTCATTGTCAATATGTGTGTACATATGCATGTGTGAGTGTGTGTGTGTATATGGCATAGAAAGTTTGCTCATGTGGGGGAGTCTCTTAGTGTGTAACCATTGTCTGTCTGTAATCAGTTTGCCTAGCCGTAAATTGTGTAAAAAGTGAAAAGGATTTGTTGCGCATTTCGTCCTGAAGGCAAATGCAAAAAAAACCGGAATGCCTGAATATATATATTGTACACAGACATGCCAAACCTTTAAGTAACAGTTTATATAAAGTGCTTTAAGATCCTTTTTTGGATTTTCTCTATATATTACAAAGTCAACTCACAATTAGATGTGAGTTAAAATGTCTTTTAAACGCACAAATGCCTATAAATTTAGCTTATTTAAAATATCTGGTAACCTTTTATATATTTCTTTTTTTGTTATTGTTGGTTTTGGTTTAACTTTCAATTGGCTGGCCAATATTTGTTTACACTTTTTTATAATCTCCAATTCATATTTGTTTAACAATTTACACACACACACACACAAACATTTGTTTTTATTTGCCAACACAAAGTGTTGATCATTCACCATCCACACATTCTCTCTCTCTCTCTCTCTCGCTTGCTCTTTCTGTTAGAATCTCTATCGTATCGCTCTCCCACTCTTTTTATTACTGTCTCTTGTTCTCATCTCAGCTCAGGGCATATAATTTAAAATGGCAAACTTTAAAATGTTTACCAAACGCTTCATCGTAGTTGTAACGTGGAATTTACGGGCCAGCAGCTAAACAAACACACTCACACACATACACCGATACATATATATATATATATATATATATATATATATATGTACACATTTATACTCACGCACACACACACACACACACACAATATACTAGGATAGAGCAACCATTCTGTCTATGTATGCGAGTCTTTTATTTGCGCTTAAACCTCGACGCTGAAAAGCATGCTACTGTTTTTTTTTCTTCTACCTCCTTCTCTCATCTGTTCTCCTTTTTTTTCCATTGCCTTTACAGGCGCGAAAAAGATATGAAAACCAAAATACAGAACCCAGTGAGTTCACCATTCGACAACATAGTACTCTATCTCGTCACCCGGTCTTCATTCCCCCGCCTTGCCATACACTTTGTGTCTCTGTTTCGCTCTCACTCTCTCTCTCTCTCTTGTTAGCTCGCGCTTTCTGTGTTTTGTGCTCATTACTGTGGCAAATGCATTTTTTTCACATTTATAAGTCTGTGTCTGTGTGTGTGTGTGCTTGGGTTGTATGTATTTTTTTTTTCTCTCTTTTCTAGTTCTATGTGGCCGTTGGATTTTAATTAAAATTAATTACATTAAGTGCAGCGGGCAAATAACTGAGAAAAAGTAACCAAATGAACATAAAAAGATAGACTTTGCCTAGTCTAGAATCTAGATTGAGCTTTAATGCACTTTAAACGCAATCCCCCACCACACCCTTTTATCCCTCTTTATGTCCCTGACTTTACGTAGTTTTCTTTAGTTTTGTTTTTATTTTTATATAATTTTTGACACACATGCTAAAGGCTAAATGGACTTTTATGCATCGCTTAATTTTTATAGCATGCTAAAAACCAGTCCATGGCCATGGAATGTTGTTTGTTTGCTTAAATGAGCCGTTTTGCCGGTATGGGATGGCGGCATTTTTTTTATGAGTCTGGGGGAATACAGAGACCGGGAATATATAGGTCTAAACAACCATATGGAGGAGCAGAAGCTAAAACAAACTTAATGAAAAATGAAAATGAACCAACAGTTGATATAAATATTTGTATAATAATTTTATAAGTGACCGACATTTTAGATGCTGATAATCGAAATCATATAAAGTCATTTCAAATTAAAGACTTTAAATTTATCAGTAATTAATATAATATCCAATGATTGATGAGCTTTAACTAACAATTTAAAAATAACTCTAATCACAATTTAAATAATATTTTCTATTGAATTTTGAAATGAATTTTATGTGTTTAAATAATAATAAAAAATCCCTTATTGCCTTGCCAATAGTTTTCTTTTTTGTTTTCTTACACTTTAGAAAATTTATCAAAAAATAAATATAAAAAAAGTTTCTTTAACTTTAACTGACAAAACACACAAAAGGAAGCAAGAAAGAGAAAGAGAGGAGGTGGTAAAGGAAAATATATGAAAAATATGGACAAATTGTTCAAGTGTTGAGAACTAAATTCTCGACAAAAAATATTTCATCCCAAGCAGAAGTTTTACAAGCAGCAGCATAATAAAATTTAACAATTGACAACATTTCTGTATTATGTTTTTCTCTTCTCTTTTTGTAGTCCAAAAAATATTTTTCTGAGCAATTAAATGTTGCCACTTGGCAGGCAAAAAAAAAAAAAAACCCAAAACGAGAAAGTTGAGCATAGAAAAGTTTTTACAACAAAAAATGAATAAAAAAAAAAGTAGAAAAAAATATATATCGAAGGCAACCCTGCTTAAAGTCTTCCCCCTCAGCAATCTACCGTTCAATCCACCAACAACATTCAACTCCAAAATGACAATAAAAATAAGCCAAAAGCAAGCAAGGGAAATGGAGATGGAGAAGGAGCAAAAGAAAGAGAGAAACATTTTGTAATACCAGCGTAGAAAATCATAAATAAAACGCATGTAATCCACGATTGAGTGCTTAAGTTGATTTCCAATGGGGGGAACGATAAGCAAGAAGGAGCAAGAGAGACAGTGAGAGAGCAAAAGCGAAATAGAGAAAGAGGAGAAAGCAATACAGGGAAGAGAAAGCATTATTTACATTTGTGGTTGAGTTTTCCCTCTCCATAGCCGTCTATATATATGTATATATTGAAAAGTCATCAATCATTTGGCCTCATAAAGTCACCAGAGCAAAAAATTTGTCTGCAAAAAGTTGTTTCAGCCTAAGTGTATGCAATGATTTTTTATGACTCAATTTTCCATCGACCACTTTAAAAGCACGCATACGAAGAGGCCACTTTAAGGTCAGTTTAAACAAAAAGAAAATGAAATAAAATCACTGTTGTTATACCCTATAAAATAACAAAAAGTTAGTGTATTTTAAGCTAATGTATTGAGCTATTAAGAGATTGTTTCTATGCAGAAGTTTTCAAGCAGTTGGTATTAAGGAAAACTTGTTTCATATATCCTTTTAATATTATATTTTTTTTCTCCTTTCATACTGGTTTTAGCTTGAGTAGTTTAGCCAAGGATTTCTATTCATTATTAAAGAGTTAAAGACATACTTCTATGTGAATTTAATAACTAAAGGTAAACCTCATTTTAAGCATTTCAAATTGTCTGATCAAAATGTATATACCCATATTATAATGAGTATAGAAAAACACCATCAAACAGACTGAATAGATGGATGAATAGATAGAAACACAAGTCTCAAAGTCCGAGTACCAAGCAAAAGGCAAAAAAAAAAAGAGCAAAAGAAAAAAAAAAGAAATCGCACAGGAGGAGCACACAAAGTTTACATAACATTAAACAAAGCGCACAATGGCCCAGGCAGGGCCAAGGAGACGGTTGCCGACTTTGTCGAGAGAGGAGTTAAGTGCAGTCTAAAGAAAATTTGTTTAGACTTTTTGCCAAGTCAAACAAAACGAGTTGGCCGGCATAATGAAGCACACAAATGCACAAAAGGCACTCAAGGATCTCAGCAAGAGCAGAAAAAAAAAAAACACAAAAAACGGATACATTTTATAAATGTAAAAGACTTGTCTTTTGCCAGGTGGCAGGCTAGCAAAAAAGGGACGAAAGAACACAAATAACAACAAAAAAAAAAAAAACAGGAGCAGACACACACATACAGAAAAAGCACAAATCTATGCCAAACCACACAGAAAAACTTAAGTGCTGAATTTTCACTTTCTTGTACCGAAACTTTTCTTAACGAATTATTTCATTAACCAACTTCAATTCAAGCAATAGTTTTATCCGCAAAGTTTTTGCAAAAGGTCATTACTTTTGTGGTAAAACAAAGTTTAGCCGACCTTTAGGTGCTCTGTATTTTGTAAGGTGTTTGAAATCTCTCAAGCAGAAAAGTTCATATCAGCAAGCTATCATTATTTAAATTTTAACATTTAAATTGTTTGTAAATTGATAACAAATAAAATTGGAAATGATAAAGAGTTTAAAAAGAGAATTTTTTGCTATCTTAAGAATACGGATTCGTGTTAACAGCTTGGACATGATTCTACGAAGCTTAAGTTCCCTGAAATCGAAGGATCTTTTATCTTGTCCTGCTTGAAGTTGTGACTGTTTGAATTGAACAATCTTTTACAATAATACTGATACTCCAGACAAGGATAAGTTTACTTTAAAGTGAAAGTCATAGATCTTCTTTCTCAACTATTGAGTCAGGACACAATTGTAAGAGGAAATGGATTGATTTCTTTAGAAGATCTTAAGCACATTCTTTAAACGATCTTAGATTGCATTATTATTGCTATTATGCAACTTTGCAGCTAAGATAACAGCAATTAAATTGATTACCATAAATGGTTACAACTTTCTTTCCTAAACAATTTAATCATTTTGATTGTAGACTGGGAATAATTTTACAAATGGATTAGAAGTGCAATCATAATCTAATGTTTAATAACATTTGCACTTGAACAACAAAAGCATCTTTACCTTTTGCATTTCTCTTTTGGTCTAGGCACACAATCCAATCATCATAATTAAAATATATAACTAACAATTTTCCACTAGTGTCCCTACAGTAAACACATCGTCATCATCATCATCATCATCACAATTATGTTGAATATAGTCAAGATCTTTGTGCTTCTCTGCCTTTATCTTTTTTGCCACTTGAGCACATTTTTTTTTCGTCTTCTCTTTTTGCTCCGTTTGTTTAACTGCAACAGTAAAGCAAATGATAAATGGAAGGATAATAGGGAGAGGACGAAGGTGGGTAAATGGAAAATGTAAGATTTTTGATGTGTACTTAAAAACTGAGCCCGCATCAGTTATCATCGTCGTCGTCGTCGTCGTTGGAGACGGCATCCATGTAAACAAGACAACTCAAGTTTTGTTAGCGTTAGTTTTCTGTAAATTGCAGGTTGCAACATTTTCATTAAATTAAGTCAAATAACAAACAAAAGCAAAGAGGTAAACGGGAAGGCGGGACAAACAATCAAGCTGCTTACCGAAGACAAGACAAGACAAGGGGGTTAGCATAATAAGTGCTGTAAACTAGGTAAGCAGTTGGGCATTAACAAAATTACAACGTACAAGTATCTAAGAGTGTAAGAGAGACACAAAGTGTGGAAGAGAGAGAGAAAGAGACAGAGATATAGAGGTGAAATTGAAATTTAAAACAAAAATAAGTAAAGTTTTTAGCTCTTAGATTTCATGAGTTGCCTTAACAATGTGGCATATTGTTGAAATAATTCAATTACAATTCAAACTGTAACTCCAGATATATATATATATACATATATATATATATGTATTAAGTGTAAATGTAATTGCAATTGTATAAACTGTTTAAATGAGTCTTTAAATGCTTTAAACTTTATTTTACATGCGTTAGTCCTGCATGACAGCTTAGACACAAACCCACCGCAGGCGTTAACTAGCCTGGACACAAACATGCAAACAAAACACGAATAGTTCACACAGAAAGACACACACACACACTGAATTACTGTGCGATAAAGACAGGAAAAGAGCGAGAGATTGAGAGAGAGATAGAGCTATAGTAAAGAATGGTTGGCAAGGGTAGGGAGACGAAGGGGAAACAGAGCAGAACTGAAGAGTTTATAAAATTAACATCGTCATGACATTCAAGCAATGGTGAGTAAGAGAGAGAGAGAGAGAGAGGGGAAGGAAGGGAACAACTCCGTCATGCTCCTACGAAAAACATCCTTTGAGCTCGTCATCGTTGTCGTTGATGTCGCTTTTTGCATTTGTATGCCAGTAGCTGGTTCTGCTTTTCGTCTGATTTATGTATGTATATGTATAAGAGTGTATATGTGTGTGAGTGTGTGGGTGGTGAGTGAGTGTTTACGTCTCGTGTCGTGTTGGCATTTGTCGTTACAAACTTAATTAATGTTATGCTGAGCAGCCTCCATCTAGTCCTGCCCCTAGCACCCATACCAAAACTCTTGACTTTTGTCAAGCTATGCAAAAATTTTGCTCTAGGACCCACTGTCAGTTTCAGCTGACGTTGTTTGGTGTTCTTTTTTTGTCGAGTTCTATGCTGCAATGTTTTAGATTATGATAGGATACAAGTATTAGATGATTTTCAAGTTCGTACTTCTTTATCTAAATCATTGGAAAGGTAGACCAAACAATTACTAAGATAAGTTAGCTTATAAAACTGTAAAAGCAATGATATTTCTTCTTATTTTTCTGTATTTTTCTTAATGATCTCATGTTTATATTTTCTATTACATTCATTTCAGATCAATTTATATAGTTGGCTGCATTAAATTCACCTTAACTAATTTGAAATGATGAGTTATCAGAAGGGTAAGTTTTACTCATATCTGTACATGACATTGACTAAAATGGCCAACAAATTTTGGTCAAGTCTCGACCCCATCTACTCCACTCTCTCTCTCTCACTCCCCCAAATCTATTGATATATACAAATCGAAATACAAATCAAATCAAATTACTAGGCACATTTTCATTTCCCTCCCCCCCCCCCCACTCTCACACACACTCCCACTCCAAAACATTTCAGGTCAAATCAATTTATTTATGTCGAATACAATTCTGCACTCTATTTTTTATGCGCATTATAGTACGAAAATCTCTCAATTTACAGTAAATCAAGTAGAAAAAAAAAAGAATGGAAATAAAAGAAAAAAAAAAATAAAAGGGCAACAGATTTACGCGGGTCATTCTCAAACAATTTGCTAGACGAAGACTACAAAAGATAAAAATGCGTTGAGGCATACACAACAGAAGAAAAAATACGATACACAAGTTGCAATTGAGTGAGTGAGGGAGAGAGAGAGCAAAGAATGAAGATGTTTAGGGGTAAGGGTAAGGTTGGTCTATGTAAGGGCAACTAACAAGCTTTTCATCTGATACAATCGAACAAAAGAATTTGAGAATTTTACCCAAGTTTGACTGCCTGCCTGCCGATGATGCTGCTCGGCTGCTGCCTAATGAGCTACCATGAATTGGCGATTTGTGTGGGCGCTTTGCCAACTAGTTTCAAAAATTAATTGCCACCATTTTGTTGTGTATATGAATGTGTATGGCTCTGTGTGTGTGTGTGTATATATGTATATATATAGTAGACTACAGTGGCTCAGCGGCTTAGGCCGAGACCATTTTTCGCCATTGCCGCAGTTCAATTAACTTGTGCGACAATCCAATCAAAAGTGTATTAAAGCGCCCAAACAACAACGAGGCTATTTTCATAGCACTACAACGTCTGTCGATAACAGCAATTACATAAATGTTTTTATGGCATAGCAAAGGGAATGGTAGAGAGAGGGTATGATAGCGGTGACATGAGGTGGCCGCATCGAGGAGGTGCGTTGACTGCGGCTGCAACATTGCCTATCGCAAAGTGCCCGAGCCAAATGCGATTTAATGGTCCTCATTCTCTCGCTTGAACTCTCCCTCTCTCTCTGTCACTGTTCCTTTGTATCCCTACATCTACACACACTCACACACACACCCACTCAGTCTCATACAGTAGCAGCTGCACTTCATTGGGAGAATTTTTCAACAAAAATATTTTTGTAACGCCACTGGAAGAGACTTTGCAATTAAGGCATAAATTCATATTAACACGCATACGACATGTTGTTCTATAAGGTACGAGAAAAAAATAAAGTGACACAAGATGAGATTGTAATTTACTGTATGGAAAATTTGATTTTTTCTCGTTTAACTAAAATTATTTTTATTATCTCATCCATTTTGTTAACCTGTCTTTTAGAAAAGTCATCAATGAGCACATGAAACTATTATCGATAACTTGTCGAAGAAAATTTATTTATATAATCGATTGATTCTTTTTTTCGTATTCTCAAATATGAATTTTCAAAGATTTTCATGGAAATTAATTTAAGTTTTCTTCTGTTTTTTTCCCCTTAACCTTAACAATTACTTAGATGATCCACTTTCAGTTGTCTTTGAATTAAACGCTTAACTTGTTTACTTTATTGTATATATTGAAGTAATTTTGATTTCGATAAGACAATTTCCTATTAACACTTCTAGCTTATGGGCCAATAAACATATATATCTAGGCAACAACTTGAACCTTTTATCTAATTTATTTATCCACTCGCAATATTTAATAAAAATGCCTCAATTGGTTCTAGAGACAGTAGGTATTATAGAAGGAACTTAGACGGTAGCCCCAAATCCAAATAAAGTAAAGAAAAAAAGTAAAATTATACCCCCTAAATTCCAGGCAATCACAATTTTTATTTATCCCTTGATATAAACGCCTACCAGGACACGCCTTGTCTCCGATTGGAGACACGTGCGTTGGCCCCTCGACACGAACTACATAAATAAACGTGGCTGGATACCCTTCCCCCTCTGCTTTCTTTCTTTTCTACCACCAATTCCTACACCCACCCACCCCCCTCCAACCAACACTCCATAGCTTTCACGTATGACTGGTAAACTTTTCCAATTTTCCCCTTTTTATCGTAAATTACGCACAATTCAATATTTGGCCTTTTTACTGTCTTTACTTCTGTCTCCTTTGCTTCTATGTGTGTGTGTAAGTGTGTGTGTATTTTGTCCCTGCCATTGTCTGCCCTTTTTTTCTGCCTGACTAGCTACAAGAAAGAGTTCGTTGAGGTTGCCAAGGGAGGTTTAGAGGGGGCTACTCACACACACACACATGTAGTATATGTTGGTTAGAGTAGGGCAGAGTCTGCATTTTCTCTCATGTTGCCTTGTTTTTGCTATTTTGCTATTTTTTGTGTGTCTCTTTATCGTAAATAAGAAATCTCATACGTGCGTAGGCCTTTCCCTAACCATACAGTCACTCCCCACTCCCTTCCTACTCCTTCCACACATCTCTTGCTCTTTTAGCCAATTCATTTGCCTTATGAATGAAGTAAAAGTTAGTTTTACTTTTGTCTCATTTTTTTTTTCTTTTTTTTTTTTTTTGTTGGTTTGGCCAAAAACAGAAAGGGAATCTCTAATCGAAATTGGTTTCGGCTCACAAGTGTAATGATTGTTTTTCTATGCGTTTTCGGTAATTTATTTAGCATTATTTATATTGGCAGAGAATGAGAGGGAGAAAGACAAAGATTAAGAGAATGTGAGGGGAAAGAAATTCTCTTTTATTGTTTATTGTGGTAGAGAAAGGAATTTAGTTAGTGAAAGTTCTTTGCTGCTTGAAAGAGTCGATTCCTTTTTTTTGGCCAAGGGGTCGAGGTTTTCAAAAGTATTTGGGTATAAGAAAAGTTTTCGTCCCTCTTTCTCTTTTATTCCGTGTTGTTGTTGTTGTACATGTAAATATTGGTTAATAGAGGAAAAAAGTTTTGATAAGTAAATTGAAATTTGATCAAAAAAAAAAAAAAAAGTTGCCAGTGGAAACGAATTGAATTTCATATCTAATCAGATCAGTCTTAGCCTCGTTTTATTGCCTTTAACCTGCTCTGAACCGAAAACTTTTAAGAGTTAGCCTCTAAAACAATAAATTTAATTGTGATTTATGTTTTTTCTATGCGTTCTTACTAATTTTAAACTAAGCTAAAAGGTTTAAAAAAATAATTTTTACTTTGAATAATAAGAAAAAAATATTATTAGGCTTGTTCATTAAAACGAAATCTTCCTTTAAGAAATATTTTACCAAACTGGAAATTGATTTCTCTTATTGAATCTTTAGCTTTGGACATATCTCTTAGTTAAACTCTTTAACATTTTCCTTAACTGAAATTCGATTCTTTTATAAAAAAAAAAAAGAGGGAAAAAAATTTTGGTATAAAGATTGTTTTGTTGCTGGCTGCATACAAAATCAGTGTATGACAACGACCTCAACACGTAGTCATTGTCTATCTCGCTTACTCTTTAGCTATCTATCTCTTTTTCATCTCATGGCCAGACCAAATATAGACAGCCTATCTCTGTGCATGTGTATGTTAGTGCGCCCAATTGTATGCAACGGCTTTTGTGTCAAAATTTTTATGCCGTGCATGGCACGCAAACGTGTGTGCTCGACAAAAAAAAAAAAGTAAAGAAAATAACAAAAAAAAATAAAAAAGGAAACCAGAAAAGAAGGAAAAACTACACACTGCAATGACAGGGGTAGTAAATTGAAAGACCGAAGAAGACACACACACACACTAACACACACACAAATGGGTGGACGAGACGAGAGCAAACTGATTCAATTAAATCAGTCCAATTGAAGCAAACTGACGAAATGTGTGAGTTTGTGTGCATGGAATATTTTAAGCTAGCCCCATGGATACAGAATACATTTACTGCAGTCTCTATACACATTCCACTAAACCCCACAATCTGTACAATCCCCCTTCTTCCCCTACACCTCGATCCATCCATTACCATTATATGATGTTTAAATTTAAGCTTAAAGAACGGACAAGACCTATTTTGATTAAAACTTGATCATTATACAGACCAAATGTTGCCCACGAAAACAAAAAAAAAAACAACAACAACAACAACAAGCAAACAAAATGAAACGAAACGAAAATGTTGTCCTCGAGTCGCATTGCATTTTATACAAATAACTGCACATTTTGTTTGCGCAACACTTGCGCAACATTTTTTAAATGTCTCGACACTTTTTGCCACATGTTCGAAATCAGCGAACCGACCAGCAATAATAACAACAATAACAACAACACCAACAAGAACAAAACTCAATCCCAAACCCAATGCCCAGTTGTGACTTTTGTCGCGTATCGTATTAATATCTCAATTTATAGCAATTTATAAAAATATGAAAAACGGAGAAAAAAAACCAAAAAAAAAAAAAAATGTATATATATATATATATATGTATATCGAACTGTTCGAAAGACTGCAAATAAAATTTAAATGTATTTTTTTTTTGTCGCTCTTTTTTTTTGCCGCCAGTTGGAAAGGCTAACGAAGCCAATGGGACTGAACTGAATTGGTGGACTGACTGGCGGATGTTGCCCTGCTACTGCAAATTGCAAAACTTCAATTTTAACCATTTAAATGCGCATTTGATTCACATTGATTTGAGTTGTGAATGTGTGCGTGTGTGTGTGTGTGTGTGAAGGCTTTAAACATTTCATTCATTAAACAAAAGGCACAAGCAGAGAAAACAATTATAATTATAATTATATGATTCACATTCATATTCTCTCATTCATATTTATTAATTAAGTCAAGTTTTTATTTTATATATTGAAAATTTGAATTCAAAAAAATTATAAATTTTAGTAATAACAGAAAGTTTTACTCAGATAAAAATTTTTTTTAAATATAATACAATTTTTATAGAGATGAAGAAAATATTTTATAAATTAATATCTTCCAAACCAAAGAGAATGAGAAAGAATTTGTCTATGAAAAAAATGAATTTCTTTAAAAAATAATAAGAAAAAAATTGCAATTACAGACAAGACAATCCAAAATCAATAAGTAATACATTGATCAATAAAAAGTGATTTCTAATCAAAATTGAATATATCATTTTAATAGTGTAAAACTAAACTTTAACTTGCAGAAGGAACTGCAAGGAATACAAGTCTTTAGTTTACATAATTGCAATTATTTAATTTATGGTTAAGCTTTTGTAAAAATAATAGACCACCAAAATCTATTTATTAACAAGATATTGTAATATCAAAATTCTATATCGTTTGTCTATACACAAGGTGATATAGAATCTTGGAAAGAAAATAGCTTTCCATTTAATAGCTTCTTCTTGTTGCCTCCTCTCTGTTCCTTTGGCTGTATTGTATTACACAAGGTCTACTACAAAGATGGCATTGGTAGATAAAGCTCGGATTTGGAAATGGATATCAAAGTAAAGCCTAGTCTGAACAAGGAAGTCTGTTTACTAGTATTGTTAGTTTTGTAGCCAATCTCGTTAGTTTAAGTATGATGAAATAGAACCAACTGAATCGCAGAGCATTGTAAAAAAAAAACCCATCGGTGTTTAAAAATTTATTAGGTATTCATAGTTTTATATCAATACTAACACAATTTATTCAATAGTTATGAACATAAAAATTTACATTAATAATTTTAAAAATAATAATATATATTCAGTTATGGAAAAGTATTCTTTAAAGTAATAAAACATTTATTGAAAGATGTAAAGTTCTATATACGATATACGATATTCAATCTTCATTTAAAGTGGATATAAAAAAAATAATTTATTTATAAATGCAACTATAAATGGCCTAAACTATTCCATTAAACAAATGTCTTACTTATCCTATGTCCTATAATCCCTTTTATTTTTCAGATAATCTTTCTGAAAAGCTGTATATCTTATCTAAACAAATTAGCATCATTTTTCTTATCCTTGTATGCCTTTTGTAGTAATTGAAAGTTATTCTTGTAATATTTAAACTTTTAATATAATTCACGGCTATAATATAATTGACTTCTCTTTGCCCACTGTGCGTACTGTTAGTCCTCTTACCAAAAGCAAACGCCTTCTGTGTCTTTACTAGAGGGAAAAGTTTTTAGCACCAAAGCAGCATTTTCCTCTGTGTGAAAATCACTCAAAATTGTGTTTAACTAAGCGTAAAAATTATAAGCAAATTAATTTGCAAAATCACAACAGCAACAACAACAACAACAGCACCAACAATAGTTGACTGGTTTTGCTGCACAAAACTTTTATGAAACAATCAGGAAAAAGGCAGCAGCAGCAGCAACAGCAACGGCAACAGAAGCAAAAGCAAAAGCAGAGGCAACAGCAGTCCTGACACTCCTCCACAACTGGTTAGGTCCGTTGGGAGAAAAGCCGCCTTCTTGGGGCTCAAAACATTTGACGCGCAACCAAACGAAAGACTGGAGGTGTGGCAGAGTAGGAGTAAAAGGAAAAGAGTAGCACTAGTTAGTGGTAGAGGTGGAGTTGGAGGGGGTATGGAAAATAACCGACAATTTATCTGCATAAAAGCGCAGTGTGCAACTTTGACGTCAGAGAGCCTTGATGTGGATTGATGTTTGAGGGCGTGAGACAACCGGAAAAAACTTTACTACCATTTAGGAGAAAATTTATTTCAAGGACCGCACAAAATTAAAGATAAAATGCTTAAAAATCTTTCAAATTGATGCAATACTTGATGGAGATAGTAAATAAAAAATTGGAATAGCAATTGAAGTTTAAAGCATTTGTTTGTGCTTCAAGCCAGTTCAATCAATGTTAAGTTTCTATACCTCTTCCTCATTATTAGCCAGCCCCACTATGCAATAACAATGTCAATAGCTCATTAAAGCTCTTAAGAATAATAATTCAAGAACAAAACAAGAAGAGCAACCACAGAATGTGGCATCTTCTCGCGGACCACATAACCCTGAAAATGATAGACCTTTATTTGTGTCCATAATTAAGCACAGACAATGCCACGCCTTTCAAACCATCAACCATCCATCGTACCATATAACAATTCTCGCATCCACTTTACCATTCTTATCCAACATCATTTAACCATCCACCCCATTAAAATTTGCCGGCCCCTTTTGTTAAATATTTCTTTGGCTGCCTTGGCAACAATTTACAACAAAATGCAAATGGTTGCCGCAGCATTGCATAAATTTTTGGAAACATTTTTCATGCCTCAGGCGTCACATGTGACTTTCGAAATGAATTCCACTCATTCCTGGGGTCCCCCCCTCATTCCTCATTTTTGTTGATTTTTGTAAATTGAAAGACAACAATTGTTAAGCATACTTTACCCCCTTTTGCCCACACTCACACACAGACAAAATTTTCAAGTAACAATTAAAAAATGTTACCCTCTCAGCTGACCAAAGTTTTCCCCATTTTCATTCTCATTTTTTTCGTTTTTTTTGTTGTTTTCTTTGTCATTCAACACTCTTTTGTGTTGTAGGCAAATTAATGATGGCCTTGAGTTGTGTCTTGAGGTCCTTTACAGTTTTAGACCGACGGGCGTTTTTCCCATTTTCATTTATTTTTCTTAATAAAATGTTGTTGTTTCTAAGTTTTAATTGTACTTGTCATTTTTTTTTCAAAAAGGGGAAAAGTTGCTTGAAATAGCCATTAAGTCATTGAAATTTGGTAAAGGATTGCAGATTGAGGGGGCTTCTGCGGTTGGTTTGAGTAAAGAAATAAAAGGAATGAGATTGAAATTCGTGACTTTTGAAAAGTTTCAACTAAATGATTGGATTCAGAATGTTTCAAGTAAAGCTTTTAATTGACAACAATGTTGGCAGTTTCTCACGTTGGGCTCTCCTCGTTTCAGTAATCATTTGTAGCTAGTGGTGTTTCATTCACTTTAATTAATCATTCATTCAGCAAATGAGTGTAGCAATCAAATTTTTGTGACAAATGCATGATTAAAGACGTTTGCAATAATGAAATGTCTGACAAGTTTAACTAAATGTTAAGTTCTTAATAACGATCACCCCACGTTGGCCGCCAAATTTTGAATTTTTAATGATAAGTAGTGGGATAGCTAATAACAATAACTTTCTACGTTGGCTCTAAATTTTTATAATTCCACGCAAAGTTGTGTTATAAAGATTAAAATTTTAAAGGCATCAGTGATTTGGACTCACGTTGGGCGCCAATATCAGTAAGTGGTTACTAATTATACTTTAATTTTAAAAACTTAATTTCAGCCAACTGTTGGGTTTCTCTTTTGGTTTAGTGAGTAATTAATTTAATATTTAATAGACTTTCACAATATAATGAACTAAATGATAGAGACTAACAAATATTTGCTTAGAATTGTTTTGCTTTTCATCTAAAAGACGCGATTAATCTAGCTTTATTGTTGCCTTAACTTCGCTAACCCGTCACATTTATCATTGCACTTCACCCCTGCCGATTAAGCTGTGCCGTACTGCAGTGTGCAACAACAACCCTCCTCATTAACGCCCCAATAATTAAACTCAATTAATGACCAAATGACCAGTCAACCAGGCTTGCAAAGAAACAGTGGGAACACATCAAAGACGACACAAAAATCAAAGCGACAGACAGACTCAATCCACCTCTCTCTCAAAAAAAAAAACAGTTGTAGACTGGGACGCCCACCCGCTAACAAGTTCATTTGTCTTTGTTAAGTCCCTGCCAACAAACTCCTGGCAAAACAAACTCCTTTTTCTCTCGGGTTTTTTTTTTAAGGAGTAGGAGAAAAGGGACGACTTTAGCTCAAACCACACGCTGTGTGGTGTGCTTATCTTGACAGCAAACATTTACAAAAATACGAAATACACGTCTTTATCGCAACCAAACAAGGCACTTTTTCCAATTTTCCCTTCCAGTTGCGTCCCTCTGTAACATCGCCCTCACGTTTGAGCATCTGGCTTTTTAAATACTCCGGAGGTAGATTAATCATTGCCCCATTCATTCGGGTTGCTTGCCACTACCTGGGCTCTTGAGGAGCAACTTCCACCAAATCCAATTATAATTGCGCTTATCAAAAATAAGTTTTCGATACTTGCTCCTCTTGGAGTTTTTCTTTTGCACACACACACATAAAGCAACAAACATAGCAACACACACACACACACACCAATATATACCCGTCTCTTCCAATTTCGCCAATATAGCAATTTAATCCATACAATCAGTTTAAGGCATCGCCATTTATCTCCTTTTCCCCCTCTCTCTCTCTTTCTTACTGTTTCACTTCCGATTTGTTGGCATGGGTAAAAGTTGGGGATGGGTAAGGAAGAGGGGTAAAAGGAATTGTATTCCCATTTTCCTTTTCCTTGTGGTTTTCCATTCGTTGTCAATTACTTACCTCAAGTTTAATTGAAGGTGAAATTGCGTCAGTGAAGAAAATAAAGTTGCGAAAGATGATATGATACAACAAATATATATATATATTTTTATATGGATATATTATTTGGTTGGATTAGGCAAGATACTAAATCGTTTGGAAGTGACTACTTCAATATAAAGATAAACTTCTAAAGAGATTATCGACATTAAGGCAAAAGAAGTCGCTGAGAAAACTTTTACTTTTAGGAAAAAGGCAAGTATATAAAAGATATGGAATCTGATTCAAAAAGAAATATATTTCTTTTATACTTTAACTGAACTGTACGATATTTAAGCTTATAATAATAATTTTAGTAGTTTAATTATCTTAAAGACTTAACATTCATTTGAGTTAGTAGTGCATTTCATTAAGAATAACATCATTTGTATGCAATAGATCATTATGAATAGATGCCTCGTGCTGACAATTTTCAACTGATAACGATAATTGGCATTTTCCTTAGACAAAGTGTCGCAGAGAGATGCCTGTTTAATTACACTTAAAATATACATCCGGACTTAGTGGCAGTATCAGCAAACCAAATTCATCCCTCAATCACAAAAGCAATGGCCAAAATTTCTCGCACTTTTCATTTCATTTTCATTTTGAAGGGAAAATAATAAATTTTCTCTTAAAATTCATTTCATTAAACATTTTCCATGAGCTACAGCTCTATACAGTAGCAAGGACAAAAGAAGGCCGAGTCATAGTACGGAAGTCTTTTGTTTATGCCATTCTCCTTCTATCTCCCTTACCCTATCCCTCTCTTCTCACTTGTTCTTTACTTTCTTCTTTTTTGCCGGATGACTCTAGCGCCATACTCCGGACTCAAGCAAATTAAGCAAGCTGACAATTTTCTCTGCTCTAAACTGTATAACAACTTAATGAGCCTGCATAACTTTACCAAGGACCTTCCCCCAATTTGAGAGAGAGACAGCAACAGTGATAAAAAGAGACAGTTATAGAAAGTAAGAGAGAGAGAGACAGAGCAGAGAGATAGGACTACAACAAGAAAAAAAAAAAAAAAACAAAAAACGCACGTAAACTTGGCCTGAAGGCAGTTTTGTACGAGAACGAAGAACGGTGGCAAAAGTCATTATTCACTGTACTAGCGGCAAGTTGCCTTCCTTCTTTACTTCCGTTCTACTGCTAAAAAATAATCAACTTTTACACGACTGTCACACGTTCCTTGCCGCCGACACTTTGCCCTTCCATTCCATTGCCACTACCTCTGCTTGCTTCTGGTGGCAAGTTTGGGCGCAAAGTTTGAGGCCCCAGCATGGAGACAACTTTCGTGTTGCCTTTAGGGTATTCACGAATGTTGCATATGGTGTGATGTTCTGACCAAAAAAAAAAAAAAATAAATATCGTCCCTGGCCAAAGCTTCCCTTACAAATGACGCATTAATGAAGTGATTTTTGTTTACACTGCACAAAATCACAATAAACGAGCTTAGAAAATCAAAAATTAATAATAAATCGGTTTGAAAAGAAAGTGTTGTAAGTTTTCTAAAGTGTTTATTAACTATAATTGGATTATGCAACACTGGCCATCACTTTCTTATCAAGAGTATCCTTATATTCTAATTCTTCAAGTCCCACAATTGTAATTTTCTAAGTCAGTCTTCCTTCAAAACTACCTTTAGTCCGTTGGTTGTTTTCTTTGAATTACCCAACACTTGATTGTAGTAAACTCTGTGCGTACTTTTTATAAGTTTTTGTTACAGTGTGAAAGTTGGATGGAGGCGACATTTGAATTTTTGGATTTTCTTTTTTCTCCCTCTGCCATCATTTTGAACGCGAATGCTCAACGCTCATTAACTTCCGCTTGAAGCCTCAGTGTTTTTCCCCCATTTTCCATCCTCCCCCTTTAGATTTCTTCCTCTGGCCTCCTATCAAACACCCACCCACCCCACCTTCCTTCAACATTCACTCACTCTATCTGACAGAATTTTCCTGTTTGTTGCTTTATGCAAATGTTTTTCTTGTTATTATTGCTTGGCCGCGATTGTTGTTGTTGTTTCTTGGTTTTATAGAAAAACACGCAAAGTAAACAAACTTTGAGCTCTTGGATTTTATGCTCTTAATATACAAATATACATATACACTCATATATATATATAGATGTGGACAGACCAAGAGTATGAGTGGGAGAGAAAGAATGAACTTTCCTCTTGGCCTGTGTTTGTTTATATATTTTAATTACGCATCTCTGATTGAGAACAATTTTGGCGGAAAGCGTTGACATTTTGTGACACAGCTGCCGGCACATCGTTCTTAAGTAAAAGAATGAAAGGGGAGGTAATGGATGGGAGGGGGTAAATGAAATAGAAGTGTATAACGGTGTGTGGTTTATATATCGTATGGTTGAAATACTTCCATGTTCTTTCAATATTAAAGTACAAGATTTCATAAGGGAGCAAAAGAATTGGGAATCAAAATGTTTGCCTAATTGCCAAATATGGGCCACACATTTGTGTTTGCCGATATTAACATTTCCAAGTGCCCAATCAACATTTTCATAAATAAATTTCCATTTCAAAGCATATAAGGAATTATATTCACCCTCAAACCTCCTTTTACCCCTCCATCTCCTCCTACTCAACCCAATCACCCATTCAACCTATTCACTCCGCCATTCAATAAAAAAAAAAAAAGAAAAAAAGACGCAGCTTAGTGTTTGTTGTATATTGAATTTCATATTTCTCTGTGTGGCAACATGTTGACTTGACAGCACAATTGACACCCTTTTTTGTCATTCAAATATTTGACACTACCCCCAGAAATATCTTCTTTTTTTCCTCCCCCTTCCTCTTAAGGGTAATTTCCATAAATTGAAAAAAAAAAAAGAGAAGAAATAGCAGAGAGTTGGAGCAAACTTTTCACAATGTCACAAGTTTAATACTCTTGTGAAACTCTTTTGATTAAATCTTGTAAAAATAATTCAAAAATTGATCGATTTATATGATTAATTGATTTATAATTCATTTTAATGATTTATATTGATAACTATGGAGATTTTTAAGGTAAAATGATTTGAAACTTTTGGCAATTCTTTTTAAAAAAAAATAATTTTAAAAATTTGAATAATTATAAAGATTCTGGATCTTTTCCCTTTGTTAATTTCTACAATAAAACATATAGAGAAGCTAAACAGATATACATTTATATAGATATAGATAGACTTTAGCCCACAGTGAATCAAATTTAAAGTTCATTTATAATTGTTAATAAAGAAAAGAGAATAAAAAACCTTAATCTTAATTTTTGAACAAATTAAAAATTCCGAAAATTCTTTCAAATAAAAAAGGAACTTAACTTTAACTTTTTAAATACTTACAGAGCATTTTATATAGTCAATTCAAACCAGATTAGAACTATATTTTTATTTATATGATTTTAACATTTTAACAAACTCTTTAACTATATCATATACCCTTCTCGAAAGAGTATCTAAAAAAAGGAAGCAACCATCAACTAGTAAAAAAAAAAATGCAAAATTTGATTACATATTTCATTTTTCTTTTGCTTCTTTTGGTCGTCTCTTAAGTGTAAAAGTTCCCTTGTTGCCTCTTAAGGTTTTCTTTTTGGTTTTCTATTCTATCTTCGTTTTTCTCTCGTTTTATTTTGTTTTTTTTTTTTTTTTTTTTTTTTTTATTGGCAATCAATAAATCGATCAAATCGGCCAAAAGTCATTAACATAAATTTCACATTTTGCACATTCCACAGACAATTAACAATCTCATCTCGATGGCACGATGGTTTGTTACCATAATCCACTCAACGTCCAACAACAAATTGCCAATCGTTTCAAATTGTAAATAATAAATTTTGATGGCATTAAATGTTATTAAGCTCATATATTTATTGTTATGGCCGTTGGACAACGAAAGGACTTCTTCTTCTCTACCACTTTCTCACTCCCCCGTCTACCTGACTCTGTGATAATTGTGTGCGCTTAATTAAATTTTCATGCAGGTGTAATAAAATGATTTTCGCCCCTGACATCTAATTAGATTTGCATTCTGTTCTGTCAGTCGTTCAGTTTTTATTTTCTTTTTTTTTTTATTTATTTATTTTTTTTTTTGTATTCCACGACAAAAACACAAAAAAAAGGACCAACCTAAGGCTGTAATTATGGGAGGAATTTTAATAAAGCAATTGAATGGAAATGATGAGATAATTTTAAAGGCATAGACACAAAAACGGTTCAATGAATAGAAATCATTTGCAATCAATTGATCTAATTTAATATTAATCGGACTTAAACTTTACAAATACTTTTACCATATTAATCCCAGGAATGCAATTTTCCAGGTATTGGCAATTTTTTCATTTTTCCACTTTTAGTATCCTTTACATCACTTTCAATACAATTATCCTGTGTTGTTTTTGGTGGAGTTGCAGTACCTTCCGGATTCGATTTTTTGGCAGCTTTTTCTATAGCTTTTGCTTTGGCAGCAGCGACAATTTGTTGCTTTTGCTCTGCCACTAGATCAATGGGTGGCTTAACCAATCCACGAGGATCCCTCATATAGTAATAGGCATTATATAGACGTTGTGGTCCATCTGGTATATTTGGTGGTGGTTGAGTTCTAGGAGCTACGGTATCGGCATAACGATTATTTGTATTGTGCTTACGTCCCAAAAGGAAGTCACGAATACGATTTAGAAAAGGGGCCACATCACGATGTTTGGGGGGTTGTGGTGGCATTTTATTATATTTTATTATTGTGTAATGTAAATTTTGTCTGTAAATTTAAATATAATATTTTGTTTGTTTATTAACAATTCTATCAAAGGTAACTTAAAATGATTGTATTATTTTGTTGATTTTTCTTAGAAATATTTATTATATTTGCTTAAGCGATAAAACTCAAATCAATTGAACTGTGGCATTCACTTCCGTTGCTTCCACACGACTTCATGCAACAGTTGCTCAGTTGCTCAGTTGCTGTATATCAAATTTTGAGTGGTAGTCACTTTCTTTCTCATCCCCCCGCTCCTTGTGACAGACAGCATTCCTAAGCTACAAGGGGTTTTTTTTTTTTTTTTGGTTCCTTATAAGTCAATTCAATAAGCGTCAATCTCTTTCTCTCTATCTCTTTCACACTCATTTTTGAAATGTTGCTTCTGTTGCGCCTGTCAATCAATTTGGCAACAAAATCTGCCATCGATGAATTTCAATTATTACCACAGAAAGGCGCATTGGGGGAGGTGGGGGATGTGAAAAGGAAAACAAGAGCAAACGGAAAGGGAAATCTTCTGCCAACTTGACCAATAATGAAATTTTTGTTCTTTTTTTTTCTTTGTGCAATATCATCAAAAAAAGTCGAATTTGGCATTAATGAAAACACTTCAATTTCCGATGCCAATCAGTGACAGAAACAGATGAAGAGACAAACAGGGAGGCAGAGAGAGAAAGATAGAAAGAGAGAGAGACAGTGATAGAGACGATACGCAAAAAGATCTAGTTACTCCGCCTTTTGCGCAAAAGTGTGACAGGAGCACGCGCCAAGCTTTACTGTACTGACAAAAGTACTACCTACATGCACATACACACACACACACAATCACTCACACATACATATATGGCACGTTTTGTTTTTGACGCCCTCGCATTTGGCAAAAAGCTGTCACTTTGACAGCAGCCAAACACATTTGGCCGGAAATGCCTGTGAAGGAGATGTTAATCAGACAACAGAAAACGAAAGTAACTGGAACGAGAGTGAGATCTCTGTGCATTTTAGGAACTCTGCTCACATTTCATCAGATAAGCAGCTTGTCGAGATTTACGAAATCGAGCTGATTATGTCTTTGCAGCGATTGTGGAACGCGTGTCAAAGGGTGACCCCGTCGTCGTTTGCCGTTTCAATGTGTTTACCTTTTGGCTTGGCCTGAGGGTTGAGTTTGGTAGGTTGATCGGTCGCTCTGTCGGACGGTTGGTTGGTTGGTTGGTTTGCTTCGGCATAAAGTTGTTCAATGCCTTGTTTAACAAGCTGCATTTTCCTTTTTCCGTCTATGGGAAATGCATAAATCAGCTTGATTTCGCTTTTCCCCTTTTTTTTCTCTCCTTCTCTCTGTATTTCTCTTCCTCTCAATTTGATTATAATTTACGGACGCGCAAGCTGAAAAGTGTTTGCCCGATAAGCTAAATATCAGGTTAACATTTTGGAATTACCAGAGAAGGAGAAAAGATAAAAAAAAACAGCAAAAGGGAAATTGATTTTATGTGTGAGAAAAAAAAAAACACGCGTTTTGTTCTAACAGAAAAAAAGTGCAAAACTTTGGCAGGAAATAAGATAAGAGCAAGACGCAGGCTGGTAAATCAAATATAGCCAAACAAATGAGAGAGTAACTGAAGGATGAAAAAAAAAAAACAAGATAAAGAAATTTAATTTCCTCAAAAAAAAAGAAAATGCAATATTTTACGAAAAATATAAGTAATTAAAGGTAAAAGCAGAAAAAAAAAACTCATACATATTAAATCTGTCTTACTCTAGCAATTGCAGACCTTTGTATTTTCATCACTTGGTTGCATTATTCTTCCCCTTAAACTTTATTTCATGCCTTAAAGTTTGACCCATTTAGCAAGTCAGTCAACTTTATCTCAAAGTATTCTCCTCTACATTTGAAAGCCTCTTCCTAACACCTAAAGAACGTCTTCTACCTCATTCTGTGCAATGGTTTCGCTAATTTCACAGCTAACTTAAGTGGCCAAGAGAGAACTTGACAGTCATTTAATAAAATTTCATTTCCCTCCATCAAGTATATATATATATATATATCTATAGTAAAAGTCTCGCTTGTCCAAAACCGACTTCAATTTTTGATGCGTAACAAAATTTTATGAAATACTTACTTGACGAAACGGAGACAGAGAGAGAGAGAGAGAGAACGAATAAGACTGAGAGAAATTGAGAGCAAATTTTATGTTTGGATGGGCTATAAAATTTTAGCGCTAGCAAAAGTCTCTGCAGAGCTTCTAGCGGTTTGTCTTCCATCTTGTCCCCTGACTCGCCTTTGGCTAATAATACCCAAGCATTTACACCTTTATGGGGTGTACTTAGAAGCGTTTATTTATGCTAATGGCTATGGTAGATGGTCGTAGGGGGCGGGGGGAGGGCAATGGCACGGTATGTGCATGGTATAGCCAAAGCGGAGATTCCACTAATACTACCCCGAAGCACTGTAAAAGCATAACAACAACAACAACTAGATGAAGAACTGGGATAGTGGAGCTTAAGATTTTTAGCAGGTAAACTTTGTAGCATGTACTTTGACTTCATCTGCCTCCATCATCCCATACTCTGGCATTTCTTTTTGGGTATTCATCTGTTTACATAGAATTTCATCACACAAGACGAAAAGTTCGAGGTTCACCCTCACATCTGCTGACCCCTGCTGATGGCTGCCGGCCCTCCCTCCATACTCCGGCTATACATCCCCCCCATCCTTATACCTTGTTCTGTCTACTACTGCTACTGTAGCACATTCTTGTCTCGAATGTGTTTGTAATTTCCCTAGAGTGTGTTTGACTTTGACGACTTAAGTTGTAAAAACTTTAACATTATCATTTTCACTACAAGGAGAACAAGGAGCATGCATTTGGAGCATGTGTGCGTGTGTATGTATGTGTGTGTGTGTGTGTGTGTCCCGTGGCCAAGACCATGCCTCTTTATCCTACATCCTATCCTGTGTCCTGTGCAGACAGACATTTTGATGATGTTGACCTTCGCTACTTTTACTTTTACACACACACACAACCGAGAAAGTTTGCCGTTTTCTGCTTCTTTAAAATTTTTTTGGCGACCTCAGGACATTGTTGACATATCGCATTACAAGGCAGAGGAAAAACAAAAAAAAAAATAAAGAAAAACAGAGAAGAAAATAACAAAAGAGAAATAGAAAGCAAGCGCATGAGGGCAAAAATAAAAATAAAAAAATAACTTTTTGGTTTAGCTAGCTCCTTTGGCCAAAAAGTTCAGAGATCTTGCACCAACCTTGGCTCATATTACTTTGATTTCTTTATTGTACCAATGTATATATATAAAGGTTGAGGATTTTTCATCATATGTGTCAATTAGTTCAATCAATGGACCGCATGTCCTGATGGTGCCACCACCAACAAATGTATCCTTAACCCCTAAGGGTAATGGCATCGAATGTCAATTTAAAGGTGGTTTGCCGCCATTGCTCATAAAATAAAAAAGCATATATAAAAAAATATAACAAAAATCGTTTCAATTTCTGAATGCAACCCTCAAAAGTGGTTAAAAAAAGTAAAAGAAAATATTCTGATATCACTTTATTTGACGACTTATTAAAGAAAATTATAATTTAATTTAAACAAAATAATGCAAATGATATAAGAAAAAGATGCATCTTTTGCTATAGATTATTGAAATGAAAATCCCTATTTAAGAGTTTTTCTTAGCTTACTTGCATTAAAGAAAGTAAAATTTTAGCATCCTAAAATACATTCAAATCAAAAAAAAAAAACCCTTTTTATTCATTTTCTGGCAACTTAAAGTGCAAGGTGGCTCCTCTTTATATATATATATATATATATCACCTTCTGCCATGCTCATTAAAATGGCGCAAACGTTGTGTTTATGCACCGAAAATGGTATTCCTTTTACCAAAGTTAACGCTGCCTTCCTTCTATATCTATATATCTAGACATTCATTTCACAGGCATCTAGTTTCATTCATTTCATGCCCACGTTTATTGTTTTCCAAGTCATTTTCAGCATCTTATCAATTTGACTCAGAGGCAATGGCAATAAAAGAGTAACCATTGTTTCCCTACCCCGACCCCATTACCCATTCTTCTGTCATTGATAATGAAGACACCAACAACATTGTCTTTTTCAAAAAAAAAGAAGAAGTACTCCCTTTTACCACTACCCCAACCATTCCCTTTTTTTCCAGCATCAATTCTTGGGCTTGTTCCTTTTACGCTTGTGCCTTGCTTGTGCTTGCCACACACTCACCCACCCATCCACCCACTTCCGTGGAACGTGATTCCCTTATCAATGCGACTTATTTTGCAAGACTCAGAGTCCTCCTTGGGGGCTTGACGCTATCGGTGGGAGCAATTAAAATTTGTAGCTATTGGTAAAATGGCAGCGCCAAGTATTTGGAATTCGATTCGTTTGCTTGCAAATCATTTTGCCTTCTGCACTACCAACACCAATACCAATACCACCACCATTACCACTACCACTACCAACCACTACCATCATCCACTCCACATCTTGGTTCGTCCCCCCTTTTCACCATTTTTCATAGTGACAGCCCAATGGGCGTTAATTGCTTGGGTTTGGTTTAAGGTTATGGAGTGTAAGATAAGCGCGCGTGATTTTTCTACGAATTTTGTGCCCAGCGGGCAAAATTGTAACGCACTTTATGTTCTCATTGTTGTTGCTGCTGCACGTGGAAAACGGTTGACGAGTAAGGGGGGGAATGATATATATATATTTTATATTTTTATTTTGACTTTTTATAGGGCGCAATTCATTTTTGTATACCCTATAATCAAAAAAAATATGCTACCAAGGTATATAAAGAAATTTGGCATTAAGTTTCACATCAATTTTCTATATCTATTGTTTGATCAGTTTTTGGGAATATATAAAATATAAGTTTGATAAGTAAAGTTACCATTTTTTAGTTGGTTTGGTCGTCTTTTCTATATTTTTAGGATTTTTTTTCCAAGTTGAATAAAAAGTTGAGGATTTCGAATCGGGAATGTTTATCCCAGCAAATTTTATGTTTCTTAGAAATTTAGTCAAATTTAAAAATAATAAAGAAAGACTAGAAAGAACTTTAATATATAGAAATATCATTGTATAGAAATTTTGATATATAGACTAAAAATGGAAAGAGAAAACTGTATTTAAATACTAACTAAATCTATTTAAAAAAAAATGAAATTCAACTAAATTATATTTTGACTAAACAAAATGCAATAAGGACTTAGCAAAACTACTTTATACCTATAATATATTCTAAGTTTATATTCCAAGGGTATCAAAATATTCGATTTAACCCCAATTTAGTATAAAGAATTGTTTTTTTCTCCCCTCTGATGATTTAAATGAGAATTTCCTTTTTTGCATTTCTGGATTTGGGATGCGTGGTGGGAGAAATTGGCATGGGCGTGCTTTTGGCCTGATAAGAAGATGATGCAGCCAAAGGGCAGGAGGTCAAAAAACAAATATTATATATATATATATATATCTTTTCTCTTTCATTTTTTTTTCTTTATTTTTTGAATTGGCAAAACGTGCATCAAATGGCTTAATTACGTCTAAGAGAAAGATGAACTTTGATCTTGACTTTTGTTTTGGCATCAAGCGAAAGAATAAAGTGACTTCACTTGAAATGGTTAAAGTGCTTACAAACCAAAATAAATTCAAATGAACAGCAAAAACATTTTAAAGTTTTTTTTTTTTCATTTAATTGAAAATGTTTCTAGCAGCCTTCAAGTCAGTCAGACATATTACTTTCTTTAGATCTCTATACTGTTTCTGCATCTTTTTATAGAGTTTTTTTTGCTTTAATGAATTCACTACTCAATGCAATATTTCAAGTTTGTGAAGAGACGACGAGACAAAAAAGCAAACAGAAGGCGGAAAAACAAACAATCAGATGGAGATAAAAACAAAAAAAAAAAAAAAAAAAAAATGAGAACTGAAACTCCTCCACTTAAAAGTAAAAGCAGAGAAAAGCTTTTAAATGTTAAATACATATAAAAAAAATACATTTCTATATATGCAGATATATATATATATATGCGTGTGTGTGTGTGTGTGTGTATACAGGGTGACTTTTTGGGGATAGCCTTTTTATTCATGTGATCAGTGGAAACTTTAGAAATTTTTCTTTTTATTTTGAATTTTATATAAATTGTTTTATTTGCAATTTTTCCAAGTCTTGTATAATAGCAAAACAAACTCACTGAAAATTTCAAATTTAAAATTGAATATTTAAAAACATATTTTCCAAATTTTTAAACATTTTTTTTTTTAAAAAGTTTTCCTTTAAAAAAGAAAAATACTCTACCAAAAAAAATCCCTCTCGATGAAAAAAAGGTTTTAAAGAAATTTACATAATCATTAGAAAAAAAGCACCCTATATATAGGTATATATACATATATGAGATATAGAATATATAGATTTTGTTAACTTTTGATTCTGATATTGATGCAATGTCAATCAGTTGATCAATAAACATGGCTTCTATATGCAAATTGATGACGCAATTGAGACATAAACTTCAGTTCTCATTTTTATTTTTCCATCTTTGACTTCTCACTGTATATGTATGGGTGTGTGTGTGTGTGTGTGTGTGTGGTATGCCTCTGTGCTTGAGAGTGTTTTTTATTACCATCATTCCTGTTGTTGTTGATATTTGTATCCTTGTTGATATTTATTAAATATTTATTTTGTGACATTTATGTTTTCAACATTTCTTTTTCGTTGCTGCAGATTTTTCTTGTTTTTTTTTTATGTATTTTTATGTATTTTTGATGTTAAATTGATTTGAAATGTTGACCTTCTTACGATTTAACTTGGCTTATTCAATATGCCAAGTCATGTAGTTCTCAAATTGGTTAGACACTATCTGTCTATCTATTTGTCTGTCTGAATTTCTATCTGTCCTTTGCCTTGTTCCAAATGTTATCCTTTATCGTTTATTTGCATATATTGAAAGTGGGTAAGGGACTGGAAGTGAGAAGAAGAGATTGAGAAAAAGTTGAATTTGCTTCCGTTTTGTTGCATTCTCATATGAAATTTATTTTACAGTTTACAATATTTAATTTACTCTTACACAAATTGTTGCCATTTATGTTTTGTTCTATGTAAATTTTCTGGCCTTTTTTCTTACTAAAGGCCAACACAATTCAGCTGCGACCTCCATTCTCTCTCTCTCTCTCTCTCTCTCTCTCTCTCTCTCTCTCTCTCTCTCTCTCTCTCTCTCTAAGGGTCACAGAAAACATGCTCCCCAATAAATATATTTTAAATTGAAAATTTCAGTAAATATGTTCAAAGTAAATTGAAATGCCAACAAGAGGGTAAAATCAGCACAAATAGTCATTTATAATAGTTTTTAAAACTTTAACAGCTTGAAATTGTTTAGACTTTGTCTCTGCTCATTAAATAATGTTGAATTCTCTTAAAGTTCAATTAAATCAATTTAAAATTGAATAAAATAACAAAATAATATAGTAGAAATCTTTGAATCTTGACATGGATATGGAAATCTTTGAATTATTATATGGATACATTTTGAATTTCGGGAAAATTAGAAAAATAAATTAATAGATCTAAAAGAAAACTAGGTTAGACGATCGTTAAAAGTTTGGTTCTAATTTAAATATATAAACAAATTTTTTAGAATACTTTTGGATACTTTAAATCAAAGTTTTGAAAAGGATTTAAATTTTTTTGATAACTAATTTTTAATATTATTAATTTTGTTGAATTTTAATCTAGAAAAAGCTTTGAATTGTATTTATAATAAATTGATATATTAAATCCCTTAAAGATTCTATAAAACTTTGATTCTTAATTGATCTTTTATCGTTTTTGTACCTAAGAAACTTGATAAAATCCTTTTTAAATTTTAGAATCATGAAAAACTTTAGTACAATCTTTTTAGCTTTTATATTACATTTGCATTCTGAATTGTTGGATTCTATATACATTTATAATATATTATTAAGGCCGATTTACATATTTTTGTCTTGTAACTAAGGTTTTATATAGATCACTGCTATCTAGATTTTACTGTCTTGTATCTCATTGAATATATTTTGTATATATTAGCTATACTCTAAATCCTTATTTTGATACATTTGCACAGTTATTACCATAACTCTAATACTATCGAAAAGAAAAGAGAGGGGAAATATAGAAAATAAACAATATGGATATATACTAATGTTACCTTTCAACAAATTTTTATCAAAACTTTCATTTTATTTCATTTTTACTTTCATTTTATTTCTATTTTCTGCATTCTTTACAATTTCCTTTTTGCTTTCGCACAGGTATCGAATTCTATATGTTTTTCTTAAATATTAAGTACAATTTTTCTCTTATTTTTATTATTTTTCAATTGACGTATTTCCTAAAACCGGCTAGTAATCTTGAATTGTTTCTTCATCATTCTCCAAACTTTTGTTTTTTTTATCAATTTTTTTTCTTCTATTTTATAAAAACGTCTTCTAGATTTAGTTTTTATAGCTGTTCTTTATTTTTAAACTGATCTTAGAGGCAATCTTTCTTCTCTTTTTCTATTTGAAACTTCTGTGTCTTCATCTGTGTCCCATCAACTCCTTTTGCTATATCCATGGCATCCCATTCTTACATTTAAATGCGCATATTTCACAGTGAACATGACTTGACAACGACAACATGCCTTTCTGCATTGCTGCCTTTTAGCCTTCCTGTTGCTATTGCTGTTGCCTGTTGTTTCTGGCCTTCTTCATTGCTCTCGGCCGTGTCGGGTCTCTAAATATGTAAACAAATAGTTTTGGCAATTGCCAAGTGGGGCATGGCCATGTCAGAGCTCTCACTCTTTCACAAACTCTATACATGTGTAGCCTGTCTCTATCTCTGTTTCTGTCTCGATTCGGTCAGGTTGTATCGTCCAGTCAGGCTGCATGTTGTGTGGCATGCGGTCGTGCAGCGGCAACAACTTTTGCAACATGCAACCAGCTAACCAACTCGGCATGGCTGCCTGGTAAAATAAACGAGGCCTTAAATCGAACTTTGTACACGGCGGTCGAGGGTCGGATGGACAGGTGGCAAGGTGGTAAGGTGGTCGTAGGTGGCTAGGACCCTCGTCTCGTTTGAGGTTAACATAATTTAAGCAGGATCCAGCTAGGCTAACTGCCTGCCCATTTAACATGTTGCCAACATGCGTGCCTCAGTGTGTGTGTGTGTGTGGCAATTTTGCAAATTATAAATTTTCCACCTGCACAATATGCTAGACGACTACGGACTACAGACTAGAATGTCTACCGCCCACGCACACGCACATACACACCGAGACACACACACACACACATCCCACATAACTGTAGTTTAAACTTTTAAGCGCACCCGTTACGCTTCCTGCCAACAATCCGACAATTGATCGCTGTTTCCGGACTTGGTTTCGCCTTCTGGAAAAATTAAGTCGACACCAAGCACACACACACACACACACACACCTAAAGGTACACACTATTATTATTGTACATGGATATTCTTATGAGTTTGGATAGTTTCAACACTCCTTCTGGGAGTTTCGTTAATGGAGCTGCGTTTTACATTCACAAATAGTTGGTTAGACTTCTTGCATGTAGAACGCATGTTTTGTAAAATTCCCGACAAGAAAACTTTTTTTTTTTTGCGCGCGCAAAAAACTTGTTGACGAAAAACATAAATTAGAAAGCTTTCAACACATTTAACAATACAACAACAACAACAAAAACAAAACTAAACTATTTTTCAACAGTTTGAGTACAAAATATTGGACAGGCAAATGTGTCCCAAATTAAAAATAAATTAAATTGTAAAGCAAATTGAATTTTTAATTTTATTTTATGAAAAGCTAAAGTTACTTGATCATTTTTGGACATATTTTTTTGTTGTATTTTTATATCAAATTATTATTTTAATTAAATAAAATTAATGCTAATCTAGGGAAATGTAATATAATTATGTTAAGGAATAATTAACAAATCAATAAAACTAAAAGATCTTTATTTAGTTTTTTGCTAAGTTTCCTTATAGATAATATCATAAAATATATAAATATTTGAATTTTATATTATTATTGTGGAGTTCAACGCCGTCCCTTAGGCAGAGTTTTCAACAGTCCAACACCAGTTTGATTTCTATATAATTCATTTACTAATTACCTTCACAATAATTAGATTTCGTTAAGGTTAAAACTATTCCTTATATACAGTAGTTTAGGTATTTTAGGTTTATATATTGATTTCAGCTGTTGGCGAATTATTAATTAATTGTTAATACGGGTGTTGGCACAGCTTTAAAATTAATATGTGCCTAAGTGGCTTCTAAAGTCAAACTGCTTTTAGATTGCGTGGCAACAAGCCATGAACCCAAAGAAGAACTTTAAGCACAATAAGTAACGGTTAACTTCCCAGAGCGTCGGCTGGCGATATGTTAAACGCAATGAGAAGAATAATGCAAAGAGAATACAATGAGCTTTGAGGGTTAACCCTTTAGTGGCTGCTTAGGGCTGCTAATTTTAAATTTCGTCGGCAACAATTATAAATTGTTTTTTATACTAAATTTAATAGAAATATAGTTTTTCTTTAACCGAAATAAACTATTTAAGAATTTTCACTGACGCTTGATTTTATATTTTTTATAGATCAGAGTTTTGATACTGGTATTTTGGCTCAAAATCGAATATAAGAAAAAAATCACTAATTTATTTCCTCAATATATATATACATTACGACGGATTTTACGAAGAATTCTAAGAAAATTTCACCAGGAAACTATGTCTCTAAAACGAAATTTTTATAAATTTTGTTGTAAAAAAATAAATAAGAATTAAGCCCAAACGGATAGAAAAATGTGTAATTTTTTTTTAAATACCTTAAATACGTAAAAAACCGCTAAAAAAAACCCAAAACCCGCAAGTTTCATCCTTCTCAGCGAAGGCTAGAAAGTCCTTTTAGAGACATGGTTTCTTGGTGAAATTTTCTTAGAATTCTTTGTAGAATCCGATTCTGGGGTACGCTTACCACCTATTTTTCGGTCCATACAAATTGACCCGCCCTAATATACATATATATTAATAGTCATATAATATATTTTTCATATGTATAACAGATATTCCCTTCATAGGTTATCAACTTACTTAAGGCCTCATTTAGATTTGGCTGCATTAAATATTTATTAAAAATTTAATTAAAGGAATAGAAACTTTAATGAAATAAAACAGAATAATAAATAACAGAATATAAACTTTATATAGATTTAAAAATTAAAATATATTTTTTATATATTGATATAGATAAACAGATGTAAGGATTAAGATACAAAATAGATTTTACATAGTTTAATATAGATAAAACGAAATCAAACCAAATTAAACCTACTAAACGTTTATGAACTTGAATTGTATTTGATTATCTATATCTAATATCTATATATATAAATTTTAGAATATCAAAATTAGCTGATATCTCTTTTGACTATATAGAGTTTACGCTTATTAAGGAGAAATTTATGCATTATTTATATATATATTATTATTAATTATCAATTAAATTCGTTTAGCCATTGGTAAAATGTGTGCATGTGTGCGTGTATGTGTGTGTATGTTTGTTTGTTTGTCTTTTTTTTTTTTTTTTCTTCTCGATTTTCATATACATATATTTGTATATAAATAATTAATTAAAATTTTCTTAACCACCTTATGGTAACATATTTTTATGTCACATCAGCAAATTGCAATCCACACATTGCCAATGATGCCCCGGCCTATGCACACTCATTAACACAACAATAAAATGACTCTTTTTCCACCCCCCCCCTTCGACACCCCTTACCCATATATATACCACTAAAGCTTATGCCTATGGCCATGCTACCGTGTCATCTGGTCAACATCTCATCCTCTTTATGAAAATGCTGTGTATTGGATTGGGTAGTGAGGAGTAAAGAGAAGGAAGGAAGAGTGGAAGAAATCGTCGTCGTCGTCGTCGTCGGACAATTAATGTGACTGACACACATGCAAAATTTTGCCGCCGTTCGCGTTGTCATATTTGATTTACAGTTGCAATTTACGCACTTTACCAAAAGCAAGAAAGGGCCAAATAGGGTTTGGGGATTGAAGTAGGGATAAGGATAGGGTAGATGGGTTTTTGAGGGTGACACGCAACCGAAATGGAGTTGGAGATGAGAAGAGTCCTCCAACTGAACCGACAGCTGTCCACGTCAGCATCCGGCGTCTGTTTGATGTTGTTAATTGATTTTCAAAGTCAACTTGCCTCTCACCCGCTTTCGCTTTCAGAGAAAGGGGCTTTCACCCGCCGTTGCCGTTGCCGTTGCCACCGCAGCTTCCATTACCGCTGCCGCGACCATTGCTGCCGACACACTCAGAGATTAGCAGGACAGTGTAAAATGCATCTCCATTGAGGCGCAAGCGACATAAAACCAATTCCCAATCCGCATTCGTTGGACAATTTACAGCGACCATGGACCATAGAATACCCTATACATATACATATACCTATTTCTCTCTCTCTCTCTCTCTCTTTCTTTCTCGCTCTGTGCTATGGTGCGTTGTAAGTGCAATGAAGCGCATTTGCAGGCTGCAATTTGCTAGTGGATTTTGGCGTCGATTGTGGAAGAGAGTTTTGGGAGTTGAAGTTGGTTGGATTCGATGTGGTACATGTTTGTTTTATGTGTGTGTGGCCATTGTAGTGTTCAATGGACATGCGACTATCTCTCCCTCTCTCTCTTCACTTCTTGTACTATTCTGTTCTGTTCTGTTGTGCGTTTGTCCTGTTGTCTACTCTGCTCTACTCTGGCATGCGGTTCAATCAAAGCGATTTCCAATGTCCACAAAATTGCGCAAAAGGACATTTTGGTAATTTCAACGATGTCGCCAATCACCCCAAAAACGATACCGATTAGGAGCGGATTAGTGAACAAATGGCGCCCAATATTTATTCTAATTATCAATATAGAAATACTTATATAAAAATTAAATTTAAATTTAAAGTTTTACAATTAACAAAAGATCAGAAAACATTACGATTTACCATAAGCAAGAAAAGGAAATTTATTTTAAAATTATTTATTTAAATTACGACTTTTATTTAATTACAAATTTATCTAATCAAAATGTCTTAAATCTTGTTAAATTTTGAAATATTATTTTTAAATGGATAAAAATCGTATAATTTCTTAAAGATTTGCTTTAATTATAAATTATATATATTTAATTATTAGTTACTTAAGTGTAGCCCCATTTGGTTTACTTTTTTACTTATGACAATCCGCTCCTTGCCGCAGGACAATCGCTTGTTGTTGGTAATGAGTTTGGTTTTACTGTTTAAATTTAAACATGCTTACCAAAGTGCAAGGGATGGGCGATTGAGGATGTAAGAGGCAGAGGCTCCAAATACAAATGGATAGAAGAAGGAAGATGAGGTACGAGGGGGGAAAAGTCTACTGAATGCGGTCTACAGTTCTAAAGTGTATTTGCATTTAACTCTAAATGCATGGGCAAAGAGTAAAGGAGAAGGCTCGATTCGGCTTGCAATGGAAAAACATGACAGTTGCATTAATTTTGATTGCGTAAATATTTTAAGTGTGTGCGGATTGCAAAAATGTTTGCCCAATGGCAATGGAGATGGGAATTAAGTTGATGGCAGTAGCAATACAACAATAAACAACAACAACAGTAACAGCAACAATATATACAGCCAGTTGCAGTTTACAATTTACAATTGCAATTGCAATTGAGATTGAGAGGTTCAGTTGAAAATGTGGGTGAACGAATTACGTTGCATATTTAAAGTTGTTGAAGTACTTGTTGGTAAGGTTCAATGAACTTGTTGACTTGTTTGGCAACTTTTCTAATTAAACGAACAACAACTTCATTAACTCGATGGTATAAGGATAATGCCACATTAAAACCAACCAACCAACCAACCCACCCGCCTATCCATTCAATCCTATACACCCTTCTTCTTCTTTTCTCATTTTTCTTTAACTCTCTGAGCTTAGCTAATTTCAGACACTAATAAAATTTATTTATCCAATGCAAAGGAATGTATGAAAATTTATGAGCACGTAGCTGACATAAAAATCTTGTGTGAATTGTCTCTGTGGCCTAAATCATATAATTATATACAAACCTACGAATACATATATATATATATATATATAGTATATTGCTTCATCCCATAAAACTAAAACTGAAATCAGAAGACAATTTACAAGCTTCAAACATCAAATTTTATGATGTCTAGGCCATAATTATCGTATATATATATACGATTTGTTGCGCATGAAGATTTACCAACGATAAACTGATTTTCCTTATGCAGAGTTCTTGGGGGAGAGGGCATTAAAGAGGTTAAGCAAACTCATAAAACTTTCGCTCATTTTGATGTTTGAATATTTATATAGATTTTGAGCCTGAAGTTAATAAAAGTTGATTAACTTATCGGATTTGGTTTCAAATTAAGGAATTTGCATTAACATTTTGGTAACAATTAAATTGTTTATTAGATCATTTAGTAATTGGATTTTTATTGTTTTTTTAAAATTGAATTGAAGAATGAATAAGAAAGGAAGAATAAAAACAGATATAAAGACAAAAGTAATCTAAATTGTTTATATTACAAACTAAAGTTAAAAACTAATTAAAATACTTTAGTTTTTAGGCATAATATTAAAACTGTATTCGGTTTGCCATTTTAGAACTAGTTCATGAATGACTAATTTTATGCAAATCCGCATAAATGGATTCCGATAAACAGTTAGTTGTGTGTGTGTGTGTGGCCCTTGTGCTGCCATTTCAATGTCTGACCTTAGAAGTTCAACTGCAATTAAACCTTAACCGCATTATCTCTCCCCTCTCTCTCTCTCTCTGTAACTCTCACTATATCTCTGTCTTTTTGCTTTCTCTGTTTCATACTCTATAAGTACTTATCGCTTAGTTTATGTGCCCCAAGTTCAACATTTTTGGGTTGCCATTTTCACCGCAATGTCTGCGGCATGCGTCATGTGGAAAATTTTCTCATAAGACTAGCAATAGATGGTTCCCTTTTCTATACTATATTATTTTTTTTTTTTCTTTTTGGTGCTTTTTCCTTCTCATTTTCCTTTGCTTTGTTCTCCTTTTGACTGGCTAGACGTCATTTAGACCACCAGAATGGTTGAATGAGTGTTGACTGTTCTTGTGGTGATAACTGGGAATTAATTAAATGTCGCGGCGAATTAAATTTAAATAAAATAAGTATCTTAAAAAAAAAAAGGACTCGAATAAACCTTATCACAGACACTATTAATAAAGGTTTAAATACATATATATATATATATATATATATATAGAAATATATTCAACCCTTCAACCATTCGTCCATCCGCTCTTTCTGGCCATCATTTGAGCCCTGTTTCCGGCAAACACAAAAAAAAATGCCTCCACAGTAAAAAGAATAACATAAACAATAAATACAAAAGAGTGACAGAGAGAAGTGGGGTAGGGGCGGACGAGATTTCCTTTTGGAATGCAACTTTTTAACTTCCGCACTAAAAGTTTAAATTCATTTCCGTTTGAGTCAAAAAATTAATTAGAAGTTTTCGCAACAAAACACGCGACCAAACAAGCAAACAAAAAAAAAACAAAAAACAAAAAACTAACTAAGAAAGTCAGTTTGTTATCTTTAAGTTTTGATCAAGCAAAAGGGTTTCTCCTTTTCTTTTTCTTTTTGTTTCTTCCTTGTTTTTTCCTTCTATTGTTTGTTTTGTGTTTTTTACCCCTTTATAAATTGTCTTTCCCATTCATTTACGTCCACCTTGAAGCCAGTTTTCATTTACACCATCTCTCTGACCATTCTCAAGTAATTAGTGGCAATTAATTTCGATTAACATTTGATAGTTCCCATGGCATGTGTATGCAGGCTAAAATGCAAGCATTTGACCATCTGTTTCTAGACAGATAACCGGACAAAGATTAATGGCCCAAACGAAATTTCTCCCCTTTAACTAAGCAAATACAGTAACTAAGTAATAATATGGCAAATATTTCGACAATTCTTTTTTTAAACTATTCATTTTTTTTCATCTTTTGCAGGCCTTAAAGATCCTAATTTGGATAGACATACTAATAAAGGTAAGCTTAAAAATTTTAAAATTAATTATAAACAATTAATATTTAAAAATTATATTTAAGTTGAAGAAATTCAATACAACAATCTGAATAGGTTTTGTCTTTGAAATTTCTTTCTTTAAAGAACTTTAAACTTATTTTTTAACCATTTTGGAATATTGAAATTAAATAATTGTTTCTACATCAACTTAAAGCCTGTTTAATAATCAAGCTCTAAGTTAAAGACAAGACTAAGAAACTAGGAATGGGGCAGTTAATTATTGTTAGGTAGACCTTCTTATTTAAGGATTAGTTAAAGGATAAAAGGAGTAAATGCTCATTCATTAGATAGACTTTCTTATTAATGAATCATTTAAAAGACATATGGAGTAAATGCTCATTCAATTTATTACACAAATAATCCACTAAAATAATTCATAATTTATAATTTTGTAATTACCATTCAATATATTAATATTTTTCATCAAATTCATGTTAAAAATTTAACTTAAAACCTATGCAAAAAGCTTTTTGGAGAGATATATAAAGACAAATTCTATATTAGTCACAGTTTGTACTTTTGATTGAAATGATTTAACTTGATTGAGATTATCTAATATAGGGAAGATAAAGGCGGAAATATTCTAAAGATATTTAACAAATAACAAATTAAAATTTCTTAACATTCAAATAAATTCTAAAAAATGGAAACACATAAAACAAACAGCATATGAAATAAGTAGAAAATAGAATTACCTTTGATATAGTTTACTTCAGTTTTGTATATATGAAAAAAAACAAATTTTTTCAAGCCAAAAGAAAGGAAATGGACTAATTTTGGATATACCTAAACCAATAGATGATTCCAATAGTTAATAATGGATATTTTATGTGTTTCAAATTGTTAATTTCCAACCCGATTTCTTTCTGTAAACAAAAGCTCTATAAAATAATAAATTTTTAGTCCGATTCTTGTTTAATCTTATGATAGATCCAATATTGCTAAATCTTAAATATATATTTCTATACTTTAAAGAAAAGCAAATTTCTTAAGGATTACATTTTCAATTTGAATGATTTTAATGAAAATAAATAGATAAATGTTTTTCTATGCTTAATTCAAAGCAATTGTTGTTTGTTGGGTATTTTTAGCCCCCCCCCCTCGCCAAAGTAAAATTATAAAATGAATTTTTTGGCAAAAGGAAAGCCACCACTATAAAAATAAATAAATTGTGTAAAATAATTACAAACCGAAAAACCAAAGTAACCAAAACAAAGGGTTTCCAAAACACTAAACGAGCATTATAACCCATACATATACAGCAATACGCACACACACACACACATACACATATACAGATACACAGATAGAAGACTTTTACCACAATAACTATAAATTCCCAGGCCCAAAGGCAACCGCATTTGGCCCAGTCTGTCCCTCCGCCCATTGAAGACAAGACATAAACCAAGCGCCTCTTTAAAATGCAATCAAGCTGAAAATTAATTAAAATTTTCAAGCGGAATATCAAAATTAATGCGCAACCGAAACAAAATTTTCCACCCGTAGTACCCTGCCCTACATTTGCTACCTATCATCTTGCCAACTTGCCATCCGGAGACGCACCTTAACCCTAAATTAAAACTCACTTGTTACACTTTTTAGATGATGGAGGGAGTGATGGAGGCGGGGGGTGCTGGTAAGGGAAAGTGGGTCGTCATAGTCTACGTTGGAAGTCGTCTCTCGATTTCATTAAAAATGTTTTTATGTTCGCATTATCCCGTTTATTTTAGCAGCAATTCTACCATCTCACTCCCTCTGTCACATTTCTTCTAGTGAGCAATTTAATTTGACTATGAAAACGTTTCTGTCGCATCCTTGACACTTTCACTTTTTCGCTTCACGTTCGTTCGTTCCGTACAATCGTTCCGTACGTACGTTCATTCGTTCGTTGGTTGGTTCACCGGATGGCTCTTGTTTTAAGCAGCTTAAGCTTGTCGTTGACGCTCATAATTTCACGCTTAGCGCACACACGCGTCCCCCTTTTCCCTTCCCACCCACCCCTTTTTACTCCTTCTTTCAGCAGCAGTTTCATCCACTTGTATATCGTTTGCTTTTACAGGTAGCTGTTGCTATTGGTGGTACTTGCTGTACTTGGTTCTTGGCCTTTAACTGAAGCATGGCCACAAATTTTCACCCAACATTTTCTTTCTTTTATTTTTTTGTTGGTAGAAAAAAGTCAGAGCACAGCACGACATGGCACTTGAAATCCAATAAACTTAAGTGCCATGTTATTGAGCACTAGCACTAGATTCTTCTCTCTATATATAGTTTGGATGATGCTGATATTATTCCTGCTTAACCTATTGTTAGACATGCAATGCCATGTGTGTGTGTGTGTGTGTGTGGCCTGATCTTGGCAAAGCAATTTGTTTCATACAAATAGAATATAAGTTGAATATAAAAAAGGATAACCATTCTCTCTCCAGACAAGTGTTAAAGTGTTTGCATGAAACTTTTAGCCACAACTAATAAAAATTTAATCTGATCATAAGCTGCTGAATGCATTTCATGCCATGAAAGTCATTTGTTGTCCTTTTACTTTTTTGTCTTATTGGATTTTGATGAATGTTTCTGATATGACTCTGTTGCTTTGTTTCAAAGGCAGACAGACAAAAGAAAAAGAAACCCGAAAAAATAATAAACCATTGCATGCTTTTAGGCTATTGAAAAGAACACGATATCCAAGTGAATTGCATTCATAACCTTTTAAGTGAATTAGTCTGCAAGAAGAAATATATGAAGGATATGATTGCAAAAGACTAATGTGATAAATGCATGTATCGATATATACAAATAAAAAAATATTAAAAACTTAAACTAAACTTCTTGCACTTTAAATGTTCTCAAATAAACAAATTGACTTTAATCTCATAAATCATAAGTCACACACATATCATTTAACATATTTCACTTAGCCAAACATTTAAGCCAGCAAGCAAGGAAAGTCAAATAACTTTTACCAGGGGTCACATTTCGTATACATTTTCATTTCCGTTGGCGTTTTTATTTTTATGCCTTATCAAATAATGAATATCAAATGTAATGCTTATCATTTATTTGCCAAGACCGAAACCGAAATGGAGTTTTTTTTTTCTTTTTTTTCCTTCATTCCATTCTACATCCTCCATCTAGCTGCCAGGTGGCAACATATTATAATATTTACTTAATTTTCATTCCTAATTTTTTTTTTTCTCCATCTCGCTTTCTCTGTTTCTGTGTCTTCATCTCTTTGTGGCATGAGGCATATGAAATTTTTGCTATCCAGACACCAATCCCAAAAAAAAAAAAAAAAAAAAACCAAAAAGAAAAAAAATAGAAGAAGAAAACCTGCATAATAAGCAAGTCTCATAGCAAAAGTTGTTTGTTATTTGTGTGTGTGTGTGTGTGTGTGGGTGCTTGGGTGAGTGTAAAAGTCAAGAAAGAGGAGGATTATAGGGTGGTTCATTCGGTTGATTCTAGCAGGTGGCTGACTTGAAAAAATAAAAAACGATAAGCGAAGTATTTGAATTTTTAATAAAATGAAATGCGAATCCCTCCAAGTATAATTCCTCTATCTACCATTCGGCCCTTCCCGCCATGACTCCATGACTCTTTGATTCATTTGCCACTTGTGCAGACAGTGGGTAAAAAAATAAAATAAAATAAAAACCGATTCCTAAACCAAAATCTAATGAATAAGCAAATACTCTAAAAAAGCAATTTTTATAAATTCTTTCCAGAGTTTCCTCCGAAAGATTGTCTTGATTTATATTAGAAAATTATAAGCAATAAATAGTTAGATATTTTAAATAGTTTTAAATATCTATCTATCTATTGTTAATCTAATTTAGTATCTAATTTTTATTTAGTATCTAATTTAGTATCATTATATTTCCAAAGGAGAGAAGATTTCCATAAGACTAATTCAAGTTGAAAAGAAAGTAATTATAAATTAATTAAAAATGTTTTATTAAGATTTCCATTGATAGAAAAATATTTTTCATTGAGATAACAAAAAACATATAAAAAAAATAAGAAAATTTCAATAATAAATTATTTTAAATTATTAAAAAAAAAACCCTGAGAAATAAATTTTAATAAAAAAACCTTCAAAAAAATTTTTAATGCAGAATTTTTTCTTTAATTAGAATTCAATTTTTTTAATATATTTTCCATTTTCTGTTAGACTTAATTGATTAAAGTTCTTTTTTGAACGCTTAAATAAATATTAAAATTAAAAATAAAATTAAACAATTCTTAATTTGTTAAAAAAAAAATATTACAAAAATTTAAATTCAATTCAATTGAAATTTAGTTTTTTACATTTCTTGTGTTTGTCTTTACTTTTTGTTTTTATAATTATTTTAAAATAATGAAATATAAAATTATTAATTTATTTTTAATATTTTAGTTCTAAGAAAGTTTAAATTTGCTTAAAACTCTTCTTTATTTCTTTAAACTAAGTTAAATGTAAATTAATTTAGTATTTTAGTTAATATTATTTTTTATATTTTAACTCAAGGAATTTAAAAATTAAAACTGAGTTGAAATATTTAATAGAACAAGTAGAAATTACTTAAAAAATTTGTAATTAACAAAGAGGAAATTCTTTTATAAAGTTCAATAATTAAAAAACCGAAAAATTCATACCAAAATAATCTGTATAAGATATTAGCTTTAAAATCAAATGTATACTCTTGACTTGATAGAGTATCAAGTTTATATTCAAATACGTTTTGTGGCCGCCATTTTCCTGTCACTGGCTGTGAAAATTCACAGCTTCTCCCACCATGTTGTTGGATATTTCAGCTAATCTTTTGGTCAGCTAGCCATTTGCCATTCGCCATTCGCCTCGTTGCCATTGCCATTCCTCCCATTCATCTTTTCACCAATTTTTGGTCTGTCTTCTTTTTTCTTTTTTTTTTTTTGTTGCTTTCTTGAATTCCAATTTGAATGCCTTGTGGTTTGGTTGCCTTCATCCTCTTTACCCAGACAATTTTAGTTTGAGAACCACCTACATTACAATCTGTCTCCCTCCATTTTAGATCCCTCCAATTGCAATCCAACCAATATTATTTTTGTTCTTTCGTTTTCCATTTTCTTCGTTGTACTTGAAAATCGTAATTAGAATTGGTAATGTATTCAAATTGACTTTCATTTCCGTTCGTTTGTTTTACTTTTGACATTGTTCATCAAGATTTTTGTTTTTTTTTTTTTTTTTTGTTTTTTCTACTGTTTTTTGTTCTACTGGTGGCGACTGGTGGAGGTGGTGCGAATAGCTTTAACTTCAATGACAAGATTGTGGGATAAAAACAATTGATATACTTCAAAGACGACAACAACAACAATAACAGATAGACAGAAAATCTAATCTATTACCTAGCTTAGCTAAACAAAGAGAAATTCCTAGATTCCAACAAAAAGATACTTTTCGAGCCATATTCGAAAGACAAAAACAAAAAAAAATGAAAAAGATTCTTTCGGCTAAGAGCAAATCTTTGGAAAGAAAACTTTCCCTTCATAGCAACAGTGGCAAAAAAAAGTAACTGAACGTGCGATGGCATTGAAAAGAAAGAAAAACGCAGCAAACCAAACCTAACCCCCCACAACTCCCCCTCCAAAAAAAAAAAAAAAAGGAAAGGAAACAAAAAAGGAAAAAAAAAAAAAAAAAAAAAGAAATTCAGAGCAAAGCAAAGAAACTGAAACTTTCACAAAACGTAAAGAATTCAACTAATAAAAATCAGGCACTCAAGTGCGAAAAAATCGCGAAAAGCATCATCAAATAATGTGCCACTCAAACTGGAATGCCCGGGCTAGAGGACCAGCAGCACCAGCAGCACCACCACTAGCCTCAGCACTAGGATCCAACCAGCCAGAACCCAACCAAAGACAAATATAGAAGGAATGAGGCAACAAAAAAAAAAAAAAACGAAACGAAAAAAAAAGGAGAAGACAACTTTGAAATAAAACTATGCTGCCCGAGTAGTTGGGTGTAAAAGTTTCGCATCGTCAAAAAATAAAGAGACGCAAACCAAAAATAATAGAAAACTAACGTAGATGCCGTTCACACACATGCCTAGCATAAGGATTCACAAAATTGCACCTAGAGATGGCACTTACTATACAAAACTATCGGTTAAAAAAAAAAAAAAGAGAACCTTAAATTGGCAAAAATCGTTGATATCTTGAAATAAATATATAAAATTTGTATTTTTATTAAACAGAAACTATTTTGAATAATATATTAACGAAGTTTTTATCTAGAATCATATTAGGAAGACAATGATAGTTGAGAATATCGCTGGGAATATCTGACTGTTGGCTTTTCAAATTTAATTACGTATATATCAATAGAAATTGTTTTAAAGTTATACTTTTAGTTGTCTTTAATAAGAGTTTAGACTGTTGATTCATAGCTGGTAATATTTTTGAAATGAAGTACAAAATAATTATATAGAAATGTTTTTAAAAGAATCCTTTAACAGTATAATCAATCTTTGGAGCTTTTATATGGAACACCGAATTTATTAAGAAACATTAAAGGAAATGTTTAAATATTTAGTTTATTTCATTAATTTTTATTTTTAAAGAATATACTCGGCTTTCAATGTTACTATTGCCTTGAACGAAAGAAAATTTTGATAAAATAATATTAAAATATTTTATGTTTATATTTATTAATAGATAATCTTTGAACCTAAACTTTATTAACAATATTCTGTTATATATATATATTCTGTAGAAGCCATTTAAACTTAAATATTGGGAGACTTAATAACATATTTTACACTGTTTTGGCAATTGCAACGATAGTCGTGAGGGATTTTTCAATCTTTTGTCCATCTTTAGTTCTATGTGTGTCCTTTTACCAGCCATACGTCATCAGTAGAAACTTCGATAGGTTAGCCAAAAGCGCGTGTCTCCGTCTAAAGTTTTTTTTTTTTTTTTTGTAGTTTTTGTTTTGCTTCTCTTCGTTTTTTTGTTTTTTTTTTTTTGTTTCTGGTGGGATGCGTCGTTGGCCACATATTTCCGTTGCCACGAAGCGTGCGAAGTATTTTCATCCTCATCCGCGTAGCGGAAAAGCAATTTTCCTTTTGTGTCGTGCACAGGTTTTTCTTTCTTCATTGCTATTGCCATTGTTTTCGCCTGGTGAGCTGGCAAATTTGTTGCAACAGAAATAAACACTTTATTAAATGCATTGGAATAAATGCGGCAAAAGAAAAAGAGTCGAAAAAAATAAAACTTCTCTCTCACATGTAATGCCAGAAAAAAACCAACTTAAGGAAAAGGAAGAAAGAAAAAGAAAAAAGAAAAGTTTTAGTCAAGTGAATTTGGTGCTAAGCCAGCAACTAAGAAAGTGGATTTTGTGAAAGCGATTGCAATGAAGACGATATTTCTTAAAAACTTCTTTATCTTTGTCTAGTCCTGACTAGTTATCTAAATATAATTGAAATCGAATGAGATAACCAAAGCTAGTAAGTAACCCAAAATGGGTACAAATCTTCAAGGATTGATTCAGAGAAATAAAAACTTAAAGATGGAATGAAGTAAGAACCTAATCCTAGTGTCAATATTTCTTTTTACAAGCTTAAAATTGTTTCATATTTACTTTTTTTATTACTTTTTAATTAAAGTGTATAAAAATTATAGAGAAAGATATTGTATCAGGTAATTGAAGTATATCTAACATATTTTAGGAATTAAAATAAAAGAGAAGAACAATTTAAATCCAGATTTTGGAAGCTTTTATATATATCTTAACTGTCATTTCCTTGCATTTCCCACAAATCTCTAACCAAAAAAAAAAAAAAAATGATATAAAAATTACAAAAAATAAAAAAAAAGAAAAGAAAAGAAAAGGAATGTTTGATATAAATATCTTAAGCAAACATGAAAAAAGTCTTTACAAATTATTATTTATTTACATTTTCTTTCTTTTTGCTGCCCCCAAAGAAGAAACGAGGCAACCTCTCGCATAATCGAAGGCAGGAATCAAATTATGCTAGAATTGAGATTGATTTTTTATTCAATTTTAATGCGACAAATGCAGGCAGATAAACAGACGACAACCTCGACAAACGAGAAGGAAGAAAAATAAAATAACGAAGAGTATGAGGATGACACCGAACCACATGGGATATATGTATGTATGTATGATATATACATATGCCCCATGGCTTTTGGCCCAATACAGGGTGCCTTGTTGTCGTTGTAGTCATCGTCTTCTTCTTCTTCTTCATCATCATCTAAGCTAAATCAGAGTCAAACACGTGGCTTATCGTTTGGTCGGGGGGGAGAAATTATAACAACCAACGATGACGATGGCACATGAGGGAGTGCCAATGCTGTTCACTGGATTAGGTCGTCTCTGGGAAACTTTTTGAATATTACAACATAAATCGATTAGCTTCTAGCAGTCTGTAAACATGTGTGTGAGGGTGTCTCTATATATATGTATATGTATGCATGTGTGTGTGTGTGTTGTCACTGATTGACACTTGAAGCGAAATTTTTTGCTCTACTCCAATGTGATATTTGCTTTTTTGCTCCAACCAGCAAAGCCACTTGACTAGGCAAGCTCAGTGGCAGGCTGCCAATGATAATAATGATGATAATAATAATGATGATGATGCCGCTTCATCTAATAAGCATTCGACAACATAACTTTACTGACTTGTCAGCTCATCAATACATTTTCATCTTCATTACATTGATGATGATGATCATCGTAATCATCATCATCATCAACAGGAGCAGCAGTAACCTGGCAAATTGGCTTTTCAGCTCTTCTCCTCTTTAGCTATCTCTTTCTCTTTGAGGCGACCTCGATTTCTAGCATAAATTGAAAGGAAATTAAACATTGAATGGAAAGGGAAATTTGTATCTAGTAGAGTTTTTTTTTTTTTTTTTTTTTTTCTATCGTTTGGCTATTGGCTATTTTGTATTTAGCTAGAAACGGAAATTGTTATGTGATAATCATTATTGAGCCAAGGTGTTGATATAAGAAATTGAAATTTAATTGATTTTTAGAATTTCAATTTCATTTGTGGGTCAAAAATGAGATTAAAAACTAGATCTTTGGGAGTTAAACTTATAAAGTTTACAAGATATAAGCAAGCCAAAAGAATGTACAAAAATTAATGGCTTAATTAAGTATTTAACTTTTAAAGCAGTTAGTAAACTAATAGGAAAATTATAAAAATACTTTTCATAGTAATTTAAGGATAATTTCTCTTAGAAGTTTCTAGCTTGTAGATAAATATATCTGAAATTCTTATGCCAGGCACTACTAGACATAAAAGTTATAATTCTTCTTTCTTCTTCTTTAATATTATTAAATAGAATGAAATAATAAATATGTATCCCTTATAATCTAAAGGACCTATTATATTTATAATGCTGCCCATTGTTAATCGATCAAATAGAAATTACTTTATAAATATATTCAAGCATTCATCCATTTATATTTTGTCTTTACAATTTTGAGATTTTTCAGATCTTTTGTTTACTTAATAGATTATCCCAGTATTTTCTGTTTGTGCACTAAATTACATTTGAATTTAGATCACTTCACAACAACAACAGCAACATCATCATCATGATGATGACTAGAAATCAATTCCCAAAAGGCCTCAAAATTTTCAACCAGTCAACAAAATCTGCTAAGCAAATACTCGACGGCTATGTCTATCTATCTATTGGTCTGTCCGTCTGTCTGTCTATCTGTCTCTTCTATGTAATCGCAATTGAAAAGCAGCTTTAACCTCAGAGCTCAGAGACCAACCAAACAGAGCCAACAACACAAACTGCAATTAGCGCACACACAAGGCAAACATGACAAATTTTCCAAAAAGGGGGAAGGTTAAGGCTGTTTCTCTGAATGATGGTGATGGTAATGGTGGTGGTGGTGGTGGTGGTTTTGGTGGTGCTACTACTACTACTGTTGATTCACTTTGCCAAGGTACAATTTAACACAAATCAAAAGGAAAATGCGTGGCTCTATAGAATATATTGAGAAAATAGCGTAAAATCACAAATACACGTGTGTATAATTGAGGGGTTATGGCAAGGGTAACAAAATACAGTGCAAGAGTTATATAAGTTAAGGTATATAAAATCAATTGTCTTGACAACAGACACAATATAACATTGTAACGATCTCTCTCTCTCTATATATATATATATATTTGCAGTTTCAAACATTCTTTTGAATGTCATATTTTTGCACTTTAATGTATATATATGTATATAAAGGATCCTTTTGTGGCCCAATTAAAAAGGGGTTGTTAGCATCATCCTCCATTTAGTATCTTTTCTATGGTTATCATCTACCTGAAGTTGGGATTTCAGTTTCATGCTTCGCTTGTTAACCAATTTGTTGTTGTCGCGGTTGTTGACTTTACTAGATTTTTTTTTTTTTGTTTTTTTTTTTTTGTCTTTCTATCTTAGGGCAGTCTTTATATTCTTCTAAGCTTTAATTGCTTGACTTTCTCTGTCTGTTCTCTTTTGCTTCAAATTGTTGACATTATTTTGCTTGTATTTTTTTTTTCTTGTCTTAATTTTTGCTCCCCATCGTGACAAAGTGTTTTAGCTTTTCCTTTTGTTTTCGTTTTTATTTTTTCTCGTTATTTTTTTTTTTTTTCCTGTCGCGTGGGAACTTTTACCAAAAACATGTCAAATTCTCATCATCAGCATCAGCAACGTTCTTTTTGCAGTCCAGCAATGAAGAGAACTTTTGTCTGGTTGTAATTATCACGCTAATGAATCAAGTGTATTCGCTTGTAACTAATTGATATGAGAAAGTGACATGGCTTTTTATTGCTGCCAGGGTTGTATATACTCATACATACAAATATACATACATACATATAGAACATATAACAAAAAGGCCTTAGCTATATATTTTCAAAAGGTTTCAAGTGACGCGTGTGTGTAGTGGTCTGTATAAGAGAGAGAGGCTAACAGAGGGAAAGACTGGGGAAGGGGTGTAGGATACACAACGGTTTTCCACTTTAATTTGCATGTGAACCTTTTGCCATTCATTGGAGTTCTACCATGAATCAAGGAGAAAATCAACTAGTACAGCAAACAAAAAAATTTCCCTTTGGTAAACTTTAACAAAACTAATGTTTAAGCTTGAACTAAGTATGAACAATCAAAGTATCAAAATATAAATTAAGATTTTACAATTTACTATATTTTAGCAATTGCATGAGGTTATAGAAATAAGCATAGTAAATATCCTTCAGCTGATTCCAAAAGAAACCGAAAGTTCCTTGCAATTTAAGTTAATGGAACTTTCTAGCCTATAAAAACCTTACAGATTTCTAATGTCTTGCTTGATTGTTAGATCATTAGATTAGATTAGATCATTAGATTTGTCTTTCTACTTTGCTTTAATTAGAAACTAGCTGACCTGGTGAACTTTGTTCCGCCATGTAACACAAATGATCTTTCAAACAGACTTAGATCACATCTTATGAACTTATTTAGAAATATATTTAAAGGAATCTTATCAAAAACGTTAAATAAATTAATAGATCTAAAGCTTAGATTCTTTTTTTTCTTATAAAGTTCCTATTAGTATCCTTTTATATATACTAAATAATATGTTTAAATTTTATTTATATTTTTAAAAGAATCCTTGAAAAGTTTCCACAAAATGTACTTATCAAAATTGGTAAAGTTTCCTACAGAAAAAATAAGTCCTTAAAACAGAATGAGTTTACAAGAAAATTTGTTATATTTCAAAGTTTTATCTTAAAAGGATTAAACTATTTCTTAAAAATAAATTCGGGCCAAATTTTAAACAATTATGAAAAATATTTTGAAATAAAAAAGATTCCCCAAAAAGCATTTTTTATTGTTTCTCAAACAGTTTATTTATTATAAATCTTTTATTTTACAAGTAAGTTAAACCATTTACGATTGATTCCCAATTTCAAATGAAATTTTCTATAACTTGAAATTAATTTTATTTTCTCTTCAATCATTCACAAATATGGGTTAACAATGTGTTTGGTTAAACTAATCAACAAACACACAAAATTAACCCCAAAAGAGGACAATTTGCAAATAACAATCAAACAAAAAGAGAGAAAGGAAAAAAAAAAAAAATTAACAAACCAATCAAAGGGCTGATAACAACAGGGTGACCCAGGCACAACTACCCCCTGTAACTCTGGTCTCTCTTTTGCCAATTTAAGTAAATCTAAAGTATGAGAGAGAGAAAGAGAAAGAAAAAAGGTAAAACTTCATTAGAAATAACAAAAAAATTTGTTTAGCATTTTCATGGTAATTGTCTTCAAGTTTGTTGCTTTTGCATTTTCTTTCGTTTTCAGCGTAAACTTTTCTTAAATGAATTTTGCACAATTTTAACTTTTTCCGTTACGTTACGTTTTGTTTTGTTTCGTTTCGTTTCGTTTCGCTTTCCCTTTATAACCATTTTTCGGTTTCTTTTTTGGCATATGGCCCTGGGGAGCATCTTGGTAGCAGAAGAAGATGGCTTGTTAAGTCAGTTTTCTTTTTCAGGTGGCAATGCAAAGGACAATCATGATGATTGCGTTGATGAGATGATGATAATGATGATGAGATTTTTGATTCCCTTGTGTATATTTTAATGATTGTATTTGTATTTATTGTTATTTATATAAATGTTACTCAATGTGTGCATATTTTTGTATATCAGTGTGTGTGTGTATTTTGTATTCTTATAAAAAAAGTTTTTTGCATAAAACCCTAGCAATCAATTTCAATTTTTTAAGCCCTTCACTGGCGGGACAACATTTTTAATTAATCGTCGGATTACCCAGAGTATAGAGATGGCCCACAGGCTGGACGTGGCTATGGCCATTGGCAGCGGTTTATATGTATGTAGATATACCAAGGACTCCTTTTACCCACACACTCTCATCCAGCTGTCCATTTTTTTCATTATCTTGTGCCATTTATTCTATTTTTGTCGCACAACTCAACTAAACGAGCGACAAATTGCCGTCGAATGAACCAAGTTCAGTTTTACCCTACACCTCCCCTCCTCGATTACAATGATGATGAACTTTTATTGTTGTCTCTCTCTAACTTAATCCTTCCGCGCTTTGTGTCATCGACAATGACAACGACCATGATGAGCATGTTGGCCACTTGTGATGGATTTTCCAGCCCATAGTTTCTTTCCTTCTTGTTTTTTTTTTCCATTTTTTTTTTGTTTTCTGGTTTCGCATATGGTCAGAAAGTGTCGTCATGGCAAACACATTCGAAAAGGAAGAGGAACAGAACAGATAAAAAAAAAAAACACAAAAATAGAAGAAGCAAAAGAGTGTGAGGCGGGGGGGGGTTTAAGGGAACTGCATTCATTTCATTTTACTCATTCTGTGGTTTGTGTTGCCCGAAAATCTGTTTTGAAAACCAATAAATCTGATTTATTGGCCCACTCTTTCTGCCCATATGTCTGACTGTCTATCGCTCATATTGGTCTCTCTGTCTCTCTCTATCTCATTCTATCTGTCTCTTCATTTGTGATTGAAACGGGAGTAATTCTCATTCTTTATTCCATTCTTCTTTCTTTTTTTTTTTGTCGGTTGGGTTTATTTACATTGAGGTTATGTCTGATATGGAACATGAATGGCAGCGTAAATTGCGGATTAAATCTTGATGAATAGTAAGATCCAATAGAAATCTAACGGGTGTTAAATACCAATAACCTTTAGTCTAGTACAGTTATGTTTGCCACACAAAAAGTAAAAAGGAACGTTCTTTTGGTCCATATTTAGTTTTCGTTAGTTTTCTTTTACTTTAAGGCAATATTGCTTATGTATGTATTATCCTATCCTATCCTCTCTTAGATCCTAAACCTCTCTTAGATATTTTTGAGACTACAAACAAAAGAAAATTAGAAAAATGATTTTAAAATACTTTTTTTTTAACTATAAAATCTTTTCTATTGTTTAATTACATAAAAATGATATTTCTTCACTTTTTTGTTTCTAAAAATTATTAAAATATTTAAATCCTTTTTGAATTATTGTTAAGTTTTTTAATAAATTCTTGTAAAAATCTTTTAAAATATCTAAATCCTGTCTCGAATTTATAATTTAAGCTATCATTTGTATAACTTCTTATCATTGGAATTTACTTTTGAGTACTTTTAAAAGTCCTTCAAAGAATTACATATAAAAATTTCATAAACCTCAAATATCAAATATATAGGTATAAAGATTTAGATCTGAGAGAACTTTTTATCGTATCTGGTTGAGAAATATATAAATATATAAAAAAAACTGAATAAAAATCATATTGAGTAGACTTAAACCTATCGATTTGCCACTTGAATCAGTTAATTAAGAGTTAAGTACAAAGATCATTTTAATAATCAACTGAAAGCTTTTACACCCAAACCAATGTAAAGTTTCATTTACATTTAACTAATATGAAATTTTCAAAGCTAACCAATACTTTCAAGATAAATTGTTTATTATATTTAATATAATGACTTCTCTTATTGCGTCACTTTCAAAAACAATTTTCTTTATAAATATTTTGCGTAATTTCCAAAATGCTAATGACGACATTTTGATGCCTGCCCTTGACAGAAGTAAAAGAAAATTGTGAACAAAGGCTCGGGTAGACCATTGACATATTCAACTCATTAAATCAACATTGAGCCCAAAGAACCCAAAATACATCTACATACACACACATACACACACACACACTATACAATAGAAAAGGAAACCTCAGTCTTCTGACTTTTACCGTTGCAGATGCGCGGATGCGGATGTATTTTGCCAGGCTAATAATCAACACCAAAAGTTGAAGGGCGCAATAGAGTAAGAGTAATAGTGAGAGCAATATAGAAAGAAAGAAAGAGAGAGAGAGAGAGAGAGAGAGTGAAAAAAAATGAATACTAAAGAGTGCGAGAACAATGGCCACAATGGTAACAGGATCAAAAATCAGCAACAAGAACCCAGCAGCAGCAGCCAGACCGTGGAGGGTTCATTAAAACTGCGTCTCGTTTGACATGGGGTGCAAAAAAATAGAACCAAAAAAAAAAAAAAAATCAGAGAAAAGTTATTCAACTACCCCCTGGTCCTGGCTGGAGATCAAAGCAAACTGCAACTGCCATTAAGCATTTCCATTTTCACGTTCTTTCTATGTGATTCTTTTTTTTTTTTTATGGTAGTAGCAAAAACTTATTACAAAAAGTTGACATTGTGTCAAACACGAAAAATAACGAGGCGAGGCACACACCGCACACACACACACACACACACACATAGAGTCATACACACGCACACCTTTTCGCCTTTTCCCAATTCCCGTTGAGCGTCGTGCGGTCCAGAGTCGTAATTATTGCGTTTGAATTGTCAACACCCCCGTTGAGTGAAATGGGTATGGTCAAAACCGAACAAATGCCACGGGCTATTCCCCCCCACCACTCTTCACCCTCTCCATTGGCAAATGGATTCCCTTAACATTCATGCTATACCCCCTACCCATCACCCCTTACCTATTCACTCACTCTATATCATCATTGTCGGGTGTCGATTGTAACAATAACATTGCCCACAGCGCAGATTTGCGCCTCTAACGACGACGACAACGACAACAAGGACAACAGGGACAACGTTGATGACGATGATGATGATGATGAGAAAAAGGACTCAAAAACTCATCCTCATTCTTAATATAATGTTGATGATGAGGCTATTGCCAATGATGAAGATTGACCGAATGGAGATGTGGCAAATGTGTCATTATTTTCAACAATTTTTCTGTGGTTTTTAGCACCTTCTGTAATTTATGACTCGGCATTTCGAAAACTGATGCACTTTGATAATAATTGTCAATGTTCCAATGAAACAAAGCAGTTCATAGCAGGGTAAGGGGATGAAGACAAGTTTTTGGGTCAGTTTTCTTGGTGATTAAGAGAAAATATGAATATAATGTGTTTTCGGTTTTACGTTTATATATATACAATATCATTTATGTTTTTATTATTATATTAAATCAAAGCTTTGTTGGGTTTCTCAAACTGATCGGTGAAATATTTTGTTATTGAGGAAGGCTTTAAAATTTGTTTTCTTTCTAAGAAAAACTATGTAAGACAAGCTTATCGAAATTGAAAGAAAGAAAAGAAAGATAAGAAGTTCCTACCATTAATTTATATGGAAAACTGAAAAGCTAACTGAAAGATATTTATTTCTTATATTCCTACCAACTAAGAGATATTTACTTCTTAAATTCTTAAATATTCTTAGATTTTCATTAACCCATAGATAGATAATTTATGGCTTGAAGAGTTTTTGTTTTACAAATATTATTAAGTAGTTTTAAAAAGGATTCTTTGGCAACTTATGTAATACTGGAAATAGATACTCATAGATACTCATAGATACTCATAGATACTCATAAATATTAATAGATACTAATAGATACTCATAGATACTAATAGGTACTAATAGATACTCGTAGATACTAGAAAAAAGTCACAAAAGTGTAGTAGTAAAGATATGATCTCTGGTGATCTTAAAGTAAATAAGGTAACTTATATAATACTGGAAATAGATACTCATAGATACTAATAGATACTAATAGATACTAATAGATACTAATAGATACTAATAGATACTAATAGATACTAATAGATACTAATAGATACTAATAGATACTAATAGATACTAATAGATACTAATAGATACTAATAGATACTAATAGATACTAATAGATACTAATAGATACTAATAGATACTAATAGATACTTATAGATACTCTTAGATACTCATAGATACTCATAGATACTCATAGATATTAATAGATACTAATAGATACTCGTAGATACTAGAAAAAAGTCACAGAAGTGTCCTAGTAAAGATATGATCTCTGGTGATCTTAAAGTAAATAAGGTAACTTATATAATAGTGGAAATAGATACTCATAGATACTAATAGATACTCATAGATACTCATAGATACTCATAGATATTAATAGATACTAATAGATACTAATAGATACTAATAAATACTCATAGATACTAGAAAAAAGTCATAGATGTGTCTTAGTAAAGAGATGATCCCTGGTGATCTTAAACTAAATAAGGTTCTATAAACTAGTCCCTTCAAAAATTCCAATAACTTTAAATTTTAATTTTAATTCCAAACAAATTTGGTTCTAAGAGATTTTTCTTATCTTGTTATTTTAAGGCACTATATATATCTATGTATATTATATAGAAGATCACATTAAATATGTTAATAAGTTACTGATTATGTATCCCCGATGAGCTAAATGTCCAACCTTTGCTCTAGATATAACTTTTATATATATATTGATAAGCTTTTCCTTTACTCAAACGTTGAGGGATGCCAACTTGATCAATGAGTTCTGTTTTTTATTGTTTTTTATTTAGACATATGTTCAAGAGACTCAAATAAGGAAATGATACCAAAACCAAAAAACCATATGCCCCGTTGAGCAATTCAACGCCCACAGAAGCAACCAACAACAGCCAAAATGGGTTACTTATCTCTAGTTTAGAAGAAGAGAGAGAGAGAGATTGAAAAAAATAACATAGAAAACCAAAATTGAATAGAAAGAGACATGGGCCAGTACATGCTTATCGCAAGGATGTTCAGCAAACCGCGAAATCGAATCCATAGATCAGCAAACGAGCGAGTGGGTAAAAAAAAAAAAAAAAAAAGAGATTCATTGATAAATTAAAAGCAGACCAAATGTTTGCAATTGCTTTGACATGTTTCACAACAATGGGCGCGACTTAAGCCGCTGACAAATGCGATTGAAAACCTTTACAGAAAAAATAAAAATATATATATATATATAAAATAAAAACACCCTCCACCTCCTCCTCAATCTCCGCTCAATACATGGGCTGCAACCCTTAAGAGTTCTTCTTTCTGTTTTGTCCCGGGCATTTGCATTGATTTCAATTAATTTGCTTGTTGTTCGCGTTCACTTTGTGTATTGTGTAGATTGCGTGATTGTAATTGATATTTCGGTTTTTTGGCTTTGGGGTTTGAGTTTGAGTTGATATCCGGACCTCCCCACCCACCTCCGACCTCTTCTCTTTTCACTCTCCCTCTCTTTGTAGAAAGTAGAAACGAGTCAAGTGCTTGGATGGACTTCTCTACCCTTTTTCAGCATTTGGTGGGTATTATGTAAATGCCAAGCATGCATTAGAGACGGAACTTTTGGGACTCTTTGGCTTTGGAATTATTCAAACCTGCCTTGGTCCTAGTCCTGGTCCTGGTCCTGGTCCTGGCCCTGGTCCTGGTCCTGGCCCTGTCCTTGGTCCGCTTATGCCACTCAGCTGTGCGAATTTTCGTATCTTGGTTTTCTATTTCCTGGTCTATAAGGGGTGACAACTGTCATTGACAGCCCTTCTAGCCAAGGTGTTTTCTGTATATGTATGTGTGTGTGTGTGTGTTTGTGTATTTGTATGCAGCGAATCGGCTTTTGTCTAATGTCGTTTTAAGCGGCAAGTGAAAAAGAGCGGGGGGTAGTCTACAATTCGCAATTTTGCTTTTAGTTTTGTGAATTTGAAATGCCAGAACATCTGTTCAAGTAGCTGCCAAGTCTCTCATTCAAGACTCAGTCATATCCTTTAAATAGATAACAAAAATATTTTCAAAATATATTTTCTTTCTATAATTATTTAAACTTGATATTAATAATATAACTATTTAAATATCTAATAATAAAGGAAAAAAAAAAAATAATCATAGATTCCAAATGGTTTGTCCTTTTTCTCACTTTTTCTCTCTCTCTATCTCTCTTTGTTGTGTCTGGTGTTGGCAGTGCGTGTGAAAATTATTTAAATTATTTATTAGTTATAATCAATCAATAAATTGTCCGCATTGACCCAAATTATAATTATAACAATCAAAATTTTTACCAATTTTCTTTATATATTTTATATATATGTATATATATATATATAATTTCCTATCAAACTTCTTCTATGGCAAACTGTAAATTAAACAGTAAAACTTTTTTGTTTTAAAACTTTTTTTTTTTGAGGTTTTTCAGTACGTTAATTGTTAATTGGCTGCCATCGATTGTTAATTGTTTTGTTATTTTGAAAAACGGAAAAGGCACAACTTTCTCAAGTGCTTTCGTCTGGGCCAAAAAAAAAACTTTACGGCCAAATGAATGGTAAAAAAGCAAACAAAAAGCAACAACAATCTCTGTAAATTAATTGTGTAATGAATTAATTAGGAGCTTTTAAACACTAAAATTCTTAAATCTTTTTAAGAATTAAGAGTTTTATAGGCAAGACTATTACTATATCTTTTGTTATCTAATATCTATATATCTTATGTATTTTAGTATGTCTTTTGCAATCTAATATCTATTTATCTTATATTTTTTATTTATTTGAAATTTTTTTTTATAATTTTTAAGATTTTGTTTACTTGTTAATGTGACTGGAAAGTAAATATTTTTGAGTTTATAATATTTTTTAATTTCATATAATTAAAAAGTTGATTTTTTTGAATTTTCAAAATTTTTGATATTTAATTCAGAAATAATTTAAAATTTATTTTAATAGAAAGTTTCATAATTTTTTTAACAAACTACAAAATATAAAAATCTGTTTATTTTACAAACTATTTATTTCTAACAATTTTTCTTAAAATTCCTAACTTTAATAAAGCCTTACTATATATTATTTATTTATTCTATGATTATTAGATATCTATAAATTAACTTTAATCGGAACACTAGCTATAACTATAGCCTTACTATATATTAACTAATTTGTATTTGTTTCTTATAATGAAATGCTATAATGATCAGCCATAAATTGTTATCGGAATTGGATAAATCACAATCCGATCTAAGGAATAGCTAGCTATCTTTCAAATGTTTTAAACATTAGTTCTATATTTTCTTAAACAATTTTACTAAATTTGTTTAAAATCCTTTTTGTTAACGAATATAAAAAGGGTTTCTTTAAAACAATCTATCAAATTGTGTGCCATATCTAAACTTTTACAGCCTTAAACAGAATTAGTTTTATAATTCTTAATATTCAAATGAAGTAACAAGGGTATATAATATTTGGCACAGATTATAAAACCAATCTTATAATTTCTGTTTTTAAACTTTTAAGACTACGAAGTAGCAAGGGTATATAAAATTCGTCACAGATAATGAATAACAACTCTAACTTTTTTGTTTTCAAACACAAGAAATAGATTTATCTGATGATTGAAAATTGAAAAATTATGAGATTTAATGAATTGAAACTTACTATGTATATAATTTGTATATATAAACATAATACTTTAAAGTTTCTTTAAAAAAATATATTCCCTATTGATTCTTTTTAAATTTCATCTATAAGAGTTAATATTCTTATCTTTATTATATGAAATTTAAACTTATTTATTATCGAATAAAATCTTAATTTGATGAAATTTGAAACCGACCAATATATCCATAAAGTCTTAGAGAAAAAACCATTTAAAGCCACCAAGATCATCCGTTTATAACAGACATTAAACTTAAAAAGAAAAATAAACCCAAAAATATAATGAAGTTTCTTTTCCTTTTCCTGGAATGTATTGCTATATAATCGATTTGTTGCTAAACAAATTACCTCTGCCCAATTACACTATCAGTCTTTCATCTTTGTCTTTTGTCGGGAATGTCTATATATATATGCTTATATATATATGTGTGTGTGTGTGTGTGTTTGTACAATTTGAAAGGTCAGTTCAATACACAGCAACAATTCCTTCAATGTCAATTTCCTGGCCATAAAATTTCCAACAACATCAACACGCGTCGCGGTTTAAAAACCAATGTCAATAAATTTTCACTAGAATGAATTTATTGGTAAATCCCCATCGAAAGCCTTAACCCATCCAATAGCCTACCCCCCTCACCCTCCCTCACCAAGCTTTTACTCCATGGCACTCATTTGATTTTGGCTTTATGACATGGCGCCATAGGCTACAACAAAAAAAAAAAAAAAAAAAGAAGAAAGAAAAGGGGATTCAACTCGTTGATGCCAACGGAAATCTGCGTGGCGCTTTACTCTGAATATTGTCAATAAAAAACACATTTCTCTTGGCTATAGGAAAAACGATTTTGCTACGTTTAGCGACAAAATAATGACATGAAATCGCATAAGGGTTAAGGTCGGGAGGTCGATAGGTCGCTCAGTCGGTCGGTCGGTCGGCAACAAAAGCACAAACAATTCTCTTCTTTTCTTTTTTCTTTCTTTCTTTCTTTTGCCAGTGAAGTGAAAGTCAAATTGCCTGATTTAGTAGACGCTTGGGGGCCCCAGAAGAAGAATGAATGAATGAATGAATAAAAGAAGAAGCAACCAAATAAGAATAGTGAGACAAAAACGAAAGGCCAAAAGTGATTGGTGGTGGCGAAAGGGAATGGTGATGGGGTAAACTAAGAAATAAAGCAAAATAGCCAAAAGAAAAAAAAAAAAAACTAGCAACAACAAAAACAAAATAAATATAAAAATGCTTTGGCAATAAAATTTGCGTAAATAGTCCAATTTGCATTGAATGTTGCCCTTATTTATGGCAAAAAAAAACAAGCATTGTGGTAGGGGGGGTTTTGTATGCCATTGGGGGGAAATGGCGCAATCAGGAAGTGGGCAGAATCACACTTGATGCCCTTTTGTTATACGGTTAGTTTGGAAAGATTTCGAGACACCACCGAGACCAATGTGGCCGCCTTTTGTTGCCACTTGCCAAAGTGTAAATTTGCCAAATTTTGTTAAAAGCAAAATAAATATAAAATAGCTAAAGGGAATGGGGGGGGTATGGCTATAAGAAAGGCCAAGTAAAAAGTAAAGTGTAAAAAGGCAATGACTGGAAATGGAAATGAGCTGATATTTTTCTTATTTGGTTTCGGTATTTTGGTATTATACATTTTTTCGTTTGTAAATTATTAATGGAACATTTTGAAGGACAAATGGGGCATATTTTTTTTATGAATGTGGCGGTAAGGGTGTCTGTGTGTGTGTGTGTGTGTGTGTGTGTAGGAGGGTGGCGCGATATAAATTTTTGCCAGATATCTTTTAGTTTTACGACTTGATGAAAATTTTATAAAATAAAGTGAGATATATATATGAGATTTATGAAATAATGACACCAATATAACGATAAAACTTATAGTACCATTTATCGATTAATAGTTGAGACAACTCTGTTTAAACTTCTTTTATAAAAAAAAAGATAAGAAATAGTTATGATATAGTTGAGAAGACAAGTTTAGTTTGAATACTTTTGATAGATTAAAATATTTTGTAAACATTTGATTCTAAATAATAAACTTAATTACGAACTGTATTAAGGATACTCTTATATATATAAAATATATATATGTATTCTTAATCAAAATTTAATGACCTTTTGGTTAAAATTTTATATATAAATTTACTCTTCTAAATATTTCTGACGATTTTATGAAACAAATACTTTGCCCAGAAATGGATTTTAAAGTTCTTTAATTGAAAAGCATTCAAGTTTGATATGGAATAAATAGAAAATCCTAATGAGACTGTACATCTCTGAGAGATTCTAATGAGACTGTACATCTCTGAGAGATCAGTAGAAAATTTGAAACAGAAAACATAGCATTTTGTATTCCATACTGATATAAAATTAATATACATATAGTTGGCCTTAAGATAAAATAATTTAAATAAGAGATAAACTTTATTAATCTAACTAACTAATACTTTATCTATTAAAACTATTCCACTGAAAGTATAAAGGTGGAAATATTAAATATTTGAGACTCTTATCAAAGTGAAGTAAGTCTTAGTTTATGTGTAAATAAATATGTAAAAATTTTGTTAACCTTGGAATATGAACAAATGATTACTTCCTTTTATTTTTAAGGCCTCCTTCATTTAAAGAGGTTGGTTATACCCTCGCAGAGTTAAAAAATTGGTCAGATGTCCGTCTCTTTGTTTGTCTTCTTTAAAAGAAATTGAAACTTAAATTATTGAGCTATTTTCTGATGTATTTTTTAGATCAAGAGAAAAGCTAAGCCAATTGCTGCTTCACTCATTGCTAACAATTTTCAATTTAAACAGTAAATCATGCTAGTTATTGCTTATTTAGCAAATTCAATTCATTTAGCAGTAAAATTGCTGTCTTTGTTAACACAGCAACTGGCTTCGCCACTCTAAATTAGAATGTTCACATCCTAACCACTAATAAGCCAATAACATAAAGCACACACAGTGGCCAAAAAAAAAAGGGGAAAAATTAACTGAGTTATTAGCTCGTTATCTTTCACACTTAATATTTACACAGTTGGCTACCCAAACAGACCAAAAACAAAAAAAAAAAACCAACAAGATCTACCTAACATTCACAAGTCCCGTCTCCTCATTTATAGCCCAACCACCCCTGCTAACCTGCAACTTGCCCCTCTTAGAACCATGGAAATTTTCTAACAATGTGTTGATGCCTTCACACCAAACAAAACATGCATAATTAATATGCAAAAGCAACAACAGCAACAAGGAGAAACTTTTCCGTTGTTGAAAATTGAAAGGGTTAGCTTGACTTTTTATTCTCCCCAGCAAAAGAGAGAGAGAGAGAAAGAAAGTAAGTAAAAGAGGATGAGGGAACATTTTGCCAGTGCTTCATTATCACAGCTTCCGCGTCAACATTATTTCCGTAAACCAACCAAAAATATGCATAATTCATATGAGAAAAGCAACAATGGGCGGAAAACCTCAAACCTTAACAAAAATGACAACGAAAATGCTTTAATTGAAGCGAACCCACACACTCACTACACATACACACACCATCTCCGACTCATTTACATATTTCAATGCATGCAATTAGGCACTAGAAACAGAAGATGGCGTTGACAATAAGTGTGAAGAAAGTAGCAACTGTCAGAACATGGCAGCCAACACAATACAACCAAAAAGAACAAAAACCAAAAAAAGAAAAAAAAAGAGAGAGCAAACTTTCTTTTTTTTTTTAACAACTTTTCACTCTTACCCTTCATTCTGTGTTTCTTATTCTTTTTTTTTTAGCCAAATCACGGCATTTTACGGTGAATGGTCTGAGTGGCAATAACACGCTTCAGCAGCAGCAACAATATAATCTACAACAGCAACAGCAGCAGCAGCAACAGCAACCTTCTTCCAATGACACTCGCAACATATACAACAATCCGTATTCTCCACCCCAACAACAACAACAGCAACAACAGCAACAGCAGCAACAACAACTACAAGCACACCAACAACTACAACAACGCACTGCACATCTTTTTAAAGCATTGGCCAACCCAAATGCTGGCGGCAATAATACCTTAAGCCATCCATACGATTTTTCCAATTCATCATCTTCATCGAATGCCAATAATGAGCAACAAGGATCATCATCATCAGAAGCAGAAAATGCATTTCTAACTCATAATAACGGTGAGTCCAAAAAAATAGATATATATATATATTCTTTTTGCCAAAAAATCAAAGTGGCTTGAGCTCACTTTTAAATAACCGGGGGAACATTATAAACGATCGAAGAACTTCATTCGACTTAAGGAAGTTAAATTAATATATCAAATCTAATGCCTCTTGTTGTACTATATGCCAGTGGTTTCTTAAGATATTTTTAATTATTATTTGAAAATATTTTAAATAATTTTTTAAAAATAATTCCTTTTCTTTACTAAGCACTGATTGGAACAATAATATATCTTAATTGCCTAATTACTGTGGAACAGTTTGCCTATTCTTAGAAATATGAACTTCTAGAAATCTTTGTGTCTAAAAATATGGTTAAGTTTATTTGATTTTAGTTTAATTATTGATTATTTGGGTTTTATATAATTTAATCTAATGTCTTGTTTTTTTTTTTTATGGAAAAATTGTCGATTGTCTTGTTTGCTTAACCCCCAACTTAACTGACTTGGTTAACTACTTTTGCCAGGATTGGTTATCCTTGCCATTCCCACCCTACACCTTATGTGACTAATTACTGGTTAAGTTATTCACTATATGGACGTTAATCTTTTCTTATTCATTCCAAATCTATGTTTTAAAAAAACAAAATTGGCCTTGGCATGCGTCGGGGTCACCATATTTTAAAAGTAGTTTAAAACAAGGATTTGTATTGAAAACATAAACCTTTTTTCACAAGTATTAAAAAAACACAGCTCACTCAATCATATTATTAAGTAGTCAGTATTTTTTGCTGTAAAAATTAATTAAGAATATGAAGAATATATTCCTTAAGTTCAGAAAGACAATCAAAAAGATATGAAATATGTGCAGATAGTGAGTACAAATGAAAATAGAAACAGAAACATAAAAAATTCTTCTTTAAATAGTTTAATGTCTATATTAAAGGGAAAACGAAGAAGTTGTTAATATAAGTACAGTTTCTTTACAAAATATTTCTTAACAGAACTTATTAAATTAGAAAGCATTTTAGAAATAAACAACTTATAGTGATTCCAATCCGATAACTTCAATCGAGTCTTAGTTTAGAGAATTTACTAAATAAACTTCAATCTTGATTAGTACTTTTTCTATGTTTTTGTTTCCTCTCTTTTAGTTACTTATATTATTTACTACTTTAAATACAATCTTAACTATGCATTAGCAACAAATTGAATTAAAATACAACTTTACCCGGTCTTGAGTAATACTTCCTCAACCATTCAGTTTTACATATAAATATATATATATATTTTATTGTACTTCTCCTTAGTTAACCACCGCACAAATCACAAAAAGAGAAAAAAAAAGAAAAGGATAACTTGCTTACCTGTCCGGACTTGACTGCCAGGTTGCCATAATTTGCACGCAATTTGCATTTCAAGTGGCCAATCCTTTCTCTGCCACCAACTCACCGGCTAACTCACCTGGCCACAGTCTCTAATCATCTCAAGTTGGCCAGTTGCCTTCTAATTACATCTCATTCCAAAAATAAAAAAAAAAAAACAAAAACTGAAAACATTGAGAAAGAGAAGAAAAGGTGCTCTTCCGGCTGCTGTTGCTGGGGAGTAAGTGAAATTTATGTGGGTGCTTATAATTTGTAAAAGTAAACGAACAAGTAACCGAGAAGAGAAAGGAGAGAGAGAGAGAGAGAGAGAGAGAGAGAGAAATATAGAGACAGAGTATGGTGTTTTTAGGTAAGAGGTAAATGAGAGTTTGTTTTAGCAACAAATTACAAAAGAAAAACGTTTTTCAACTAGTTAAGGCAAGGTGGTGTTCCGAGATTTATGTATGTGGATTTTACCTGAACAATGAGAGGAAGTGAGAAAAAGATTTAAACTAACAAAACGTAAAAGAAGCGAGGAGGGAGGGTGAGAAAATGTAATAAATATCTTCAAGATGGTATAAAAGAGTCACCAGTGAGAGTAAGATAGTTATGTTTACAACGATTCTAATCTTCAATCCATGTTAATCTTTAATATGTTTAAAGTAACTTATATTTGATGACTTTTGACTTGACTCCTTCCTTCCTGCCAAAGGCATTAACAACAAATCTTGGCTAGCTCTATTGTATGGGTTGATTGTCAGTGTTTCTTATACTTTTGATGATGGCGTCCTGCTCCTGTTGCTGCCGCTTTCATAAAATGTGGACAAACTGCAATTGCCTGATCCCAGCAACCAGTAGACAGTAACCAGTAGCTAGACGTTGGCGGGAGGCCGCCAGTTATGCAATAAAAATCATTAAAAAATATAAAAATGAAAGCGGCAAAACTTAACAAGGCAGTTGCCAGTTGGCCCTTTCCGATGAACGGAAAAAAAAAACGACAAAAGAACGGCATAAAAAAAAATTGAAGAAAAAAATTCTTGCAGACGCTGGAGAGGATGAAGATGATGATGATGATGACGGCAAGGACGACGGGTAACAAGAAACTAAACGAGCTCCAAGCGCCATAAACTTAAATCACGATTAAAAGTGTGATTATCCTTGTGGCGCTACAAATCGCCGCTGCAGCTGACAACAGACAACACACATAGACATACACACGCATATACATATACACACACACACACTTATACACATACTCATAGGATACAACAAGGTCCTGTTCGTTGTAGTTTTGTTGTTGCAGTTGTCTGATTTTATATCTTTACAACCAGACGCGGCTGTGGATGAGTAGACAAACTAGAAGAGGAGTCGTGACTCCTCGTAGAGTCAGAGTCAGAGTCCTTTGTTGTTTTGTTTCTGACTTGTGTATGGCCCAAGGATACATAGTTGTGTTGTGTGGTGTGGCCCCAAGGATAACAACCAAACAATCTAACCATTCTCTCCCTCTCTCTCTTTCATACTGGCCTGCAGATGAAGCTATTTAAGTTGAAATTTAAATTAAAGACTAAAACTTACAATTTTCTCTTTTTTTTTTTTTTAGAAGGAAGGACTCTTTTTTTTTAGGGTAACCCTTTTTTATATTCCTTTTCTTTTTTTTTTTTTTTTTTTGGTGTGGCAAAGACTAAATCTGGAATTAAATCCGTTGCCTTTTCCTTTCAAATTGTTGTTGCTGTTTGTTGTCTTTTAAATAACACAAAATCCTTGTCCATCAATTTTGGCTTCTTGTTCATTCTCGTTCCGCCCTTAACTGTCAATTTTTGCCAATTTTACAGTCCTGCCTCGATTTCAGTGCAAATACTAACAAAAGACTGAATGCAAATAAACAATGACCAAACAGTAAAGACAAAAAAGAGAAGGGGAGAGAGAGAGAGAAGAAGAAGAATAAGAAGGGGCATGGAGTAACAGAAGTGGGCCTAGAACAAAGGAGCAGCAATCCAAGGGGTTGCTTGGTCATTCGAACATTCAGCTTATCACAATTGACCCATGCCTATATATCCTTTCCCCTTCACTTCCCTTCCCAACCCAATGAAACCAAAATCCATGCCGTGCCTGCCTGTCCAACCAACGAGCGAACAATTGACTCTCGTATTTCACTGATGAACTTAACTTATGTCAAAATATGCGATAAGTAATCCTTTTTTTCGACATTTGGCATTTCCGGTGTGCACTTGCCCAAAAACATTCGACGTCTCTTAACCATTTTTGGCAAACCTTTTAGGCCTCTACAAATATTTTGCTTCTAGTGATAATTTGATGGTATTTGACCATTTTCGTACATTTGTCACGAATTTCAAGCAAATATCGAGGCAAAGTTTATTTATATATTTTTGTACTCAGCTCTTAATGAATGGTGACAGCATGGCTAGCACAGCATGTCTCTTTCTTTCTCTCTCCCTCTCCCTCTCTCTCTCTGTGTATGTGTGTGTGCAGGAGTGAAAGTGGTCAAGATTTTGGGACTTTGTTTAAACTTCATTTGATCGGGCATAAGGAGTGGTTGGGAGATAGAATTGTACGTTTGACAAATACACTGAAAGAAATGCTCGAGTAAGTACTTATACAGTATAAAGGAAATCCCATTTAAAGGACAAAAAAAAAACGACTTTAACTATCGATAAATTAAATTAAATTAAAGCTATAAAATATCAACTAAGCAACTAAGCTAAATGCTTCTATGAACGCCCAATCCTTATAAAAACTTTTAAAAAAAGTTAACAGATAAACTAACATGTTATCGATAAGATATATGTTTGATTGATATATCTTATCGATAACATGTTGATCTACACATAGGATTGATATAAATCGATATTTTGCCCGATAACAATTATTTAAGTTAACGCAAATTATAGTTTAGAAAAAGATCGCTTGACTGAAAGATCATTTTCTTAATCAACATTTATGATAATCAAAAAGTGATCAAATTCGTTTCTTCTTTTAAGTTTTCAGTGTATTTCTTTCAGTGTGTTCCACATTTGATTGGCAACAATTTTGTATTTCCGCTTCATCTACACACACACACACAGACAACCAGCCTATCCATCTATTTGTGGCCCCTGTCTTATCAAGTTTCGTGTATGTCATGGGGCATCAACCTTCTTTCTTGCCATCTCCCTTTCCCCCCTTATATCTTCCCCTCATCAACTAGCAACCGAGTTAAATCGAAATGCCTCCCCTGACCGGATGGAGGACTTTACGCCGAGATTCTCAATTAGGATAATCTTCAAATGACTACGCAAATATTGGCAAAATTCGTAAATTCGTTGCGGACATTTGGTCAATGTAAAGTCAGTGTGCAGTGCACTCAGGGTCCTGGGATCCTTTAGTCACATTGTTTTTGTTATTGTTGTTGTTCCATTTTCCTATATATATATATATATATATAAATGTGTGTAGGGTTGTAATTGTTGGTGTTTCAGCTAGCTTTTCTTCTTTCTTCCTTTTTTTTTTTTTGCACTAGGATCATAAAATTTTTGCCGTATTGTCACATGAAATGCGTCTCTTGGGGAGTCCTGTGTATCAATGAGGGCGTGTGGGTGGTTGCCCAACTGATTTGGTGGGGTAAATCCAGTAAAGGGGAGAAGGGGGAAGCTGCTGCCCTCTATTATATGCACATAAAAATAAATTCCAAGACTTTATTATGCCCATGTACTTGTCATTGTGCCGATAGATATATATACATATATGTATAAATTGCGTATGTATATGAATGTGTGTGTTTGTGTGTGTGTGTGCAATGGACTGTGTGTTTTGTAACCCAAAAAAAAAAAAATGGAAATGGAAGGGAAGAAGTGCACAATGCAAGGGGCAATGGTACGAGCTTACCCAGGGCAGAGAAGAGAGATTGGAACCTGCAATTGCAATTGTTGTTGTTTTTATTGAGGGTTGAAATTGAATGGGGAAGGGGTAGGGGTAGGGGTAGGGGTGGCGCCCTTATAGGTGGTACTGGAGTAAGGATGATTACAGCTATATAAGGGAGGCAGCATTTTTGCATTTGTTTTGCTGACTGAACTTACTGACTGTGTTTAATTTTTCGCAAATGTTCAATTGAATAACATGAATAAACGCTTCATTGATTCGAACAGGACACGAATATATTCATGATTTTTATTTGGTTAAACAAGATTTACGTTTATTGACAGATATTTCCGTTAAGAACTATTTTCTATATATATATATACAAATAAATTGAATTTAACTAAATTTTATTTAGAAAAACGTATAATTTTTGCTACATTAGCTGAAAGAATTCTTTCGTATAATTTTGATTACAATTTTCCAAGTTCTTAGAATGGTTTTTAGCTTTTCAAATATTTCATATTCTATATAAAAAAGAGACCACTTTTTATTGCCCAATGGTGCATGACTTTGTTATTTAGTCTGAAAAGAACTTTATTAGAGCACAACCGACCGCCTACTATGGCTAAAAAAGAGAAACTATTTCAACCAACTTGAGGCGAACAAACAAACAAACAAACAAACGGAGAGACAAACCAACAAACAAAAAGAGAAGCAAACAAAATGTCCGTTTGATGCACTAAAAACTATGTAGATAGATAATAAAGAAAAAGTGCAGTCGCCTTTGAGGCGGGCTGACTAAGCTCAAATGGCGGCCAAAAAAGTTTTCTTGCTCTAAAAATCACACACACACACACACACAGAGAGAGAGAGAGAGAGAGAGAGACAATCTTTTAGCCAGGTTTATTGATGGCCCTAAGTGCGCCTAAGTATGTCTATGGGCTTTAATTTTCTCTTGTAATCTGAAGTGACTTTTCAAAAATCTTCTTGAAATTCAGTTGACAGAATTTTGCTTTTAACTGCTTTTGCTGCTGCTTCATTTTGGCCAAAGCACTTGAGCATGTCTTTTGGTTTTGTTGTCAAGTTGAGGAAATTGTGGTCAGGCCATTATAATTTAACCCAAACCATTTTGCTAAAATGAAATTCAAACTTGCATCGTATCAATTTAAATCAAATGAAGTGCACTTTTTGTACACACACACACACACACACACACACACACACACACACACAGTCACACAGACCTACTCTTATACTCCATCCCCTTTGCTCTCTTCTTGTTATCCCCTGGCAAAATATATTGGAGTGCCTAAAAGTCAAAGTTGAGAGCGAGGTAGCAATCGAGCGTTAAGTTTAAGTGCTAGGACAAAAACTTTAGCATACTTTTGCCTCTCTAAGCCTCCTTCATTCCATTTCTTACCTTACTTCTTATACAGTTTTTGTTTTTGTTTTTGTTTTTCTGTTTGTTAGCTAATGGTTGTGAGAATGAATATAGGATTGAAGGTAACTGGGCTGGGTAACTGCAGTTGACATAGTTACCGAAACATGAGAGCTAAAACGAAATAGAGAACTAGTTGTCCAGGACACGTGCAAATGAGAAAGTTCCTCATTACGTGGTCAGCAAACACAAATGATGTGAAAGAGAAGTTGTTATTTTGTTTTGCTGTTTAGTGTATAAATTAGAATGTGTTTTTGCGCTTGAAATGCTTTTGAGTTAACAACCAAAATACCAGAGATGAGAGCGTGATTCAAATATAAGTAAATTAAACTAAATGAATTAGCCCATTAAAATACAAAATATACAACAAAATGTATAAGTAAAATTAATTGAGTTGATTCAATTAAATTAATAAAAACTAAGGCAATTGGCAAAAGTTTTCCTCAAGAAAATATAGAATAGAATATTAGCAGAAGAAATTTACTTGTTAAAAATCATCATAAACTGGCAGTAAAAAGTTTATAAACAAATTAAAAGTACAGACTTAATATTTTAAAAACTTTATGTTGCAACTTGCAATGGAAATAAATGATAGGCTTTTAGGTACAAGAAAATTGACCAAACTGAATTTAAAAAACTATATTCAAGTGCAATTAGATTAAACTATTTAAGAAAACTTAATTTGAATGGATTGTATTTGGTGATTCCTTTGTGGAATTTTGATTGGTAAAGAATATCTAATGCAATTTTATATAAACTTAGTCTGTTTATGAAAGTTTAGTTAAAAGAATCAAGATATTCCAAAAGTACCAGGCAAGAAAATTCTATATATAATTACAAATTATGTAATTATAGAATCTTATGGACTTAGTTTTATATCCTACTATAATAAAGTTACAATTTAACAAAACTTTGATAGTTTTTAGAAAGATAGATAGATTAAGTGTTTCTATGTCTAGATAGATTAAGTGTTTGTATGTTTTAAAAATTTTTTGTTTATGAATAAGAAAAATTAATACATATTTTTGAACGAAAATAGTTGATTCTCGACAATTTATTTCTTATTAATATTTCATATTCATTATTATAATAATTCATTATTCATTTATTATGATATAAACTCATCTGTATAAGTAAACCAAGTAGCTCTTTTTTTGTACCTTTTTGGGCTTAGAATTTATATTTTCTTATCTTTAGCTTGCTCTACCACTAACTATACCTTGCTTGAACTTTTTCGATCAGTTGATTATAAGCGACTCTATCAAATGATCAGTCGATTGATCTTCTACTTTTCTTACTTAAAACTAATATTCTCTTATATTTAGCTAGTTAACAAAAAAATATAGTTGTAGGTTTTGCATTCTTGTCTGTATATTTCTGATTTGTACCACATGACTCTATATAGATATGGATATCAAAAGCAATGTGATCCCCTTGATCGGTTGGGCGGTAGTTTGTAGACACTTAGATCACCCTTTGGGACTGCGATCTGTGGATTTTCTGTGTTTTATTTTCTTTCTTTGTTTTATTTTTTGACTTTTAAATGTTTAAAATAAAATAAGCAAATAGTTTAGAACCCGCAACATTCAGTTATAAAATAAAGAATTAATATCAAAGAAAAAAATGTAAAAAAAAAAAACTTTAAAAAATGTCAAAGAATTCAAAATTTTGTAAAAAAAAAAAAATGTCATAATATCTAAAATTTTGTAGTGAAAATGTCAAAGAACTTTAAATTTGTTGAATTAGAAAAATCTGTTGTGAATCTTTAAACAAAAACTCAGTAAACTAAACGAGGCCTAAGTATAGAACAAAACAACTTCAGAAACTATAAGGTTAAATAAAGCTTGTTAGTAAATAAAATTACTTAAGTAATAAACTTTCTTAATTGCTTAAAGAAAGATCATAGTTTTATCCTTGTCTTACCAGTCAATTCACTAAACAAATGGAATCAGGTACCTTTCATTACAAAACTAAACCACTTTTCCATTGTTGCATTACTTATTTATATTTAAAAATCGCAGACTTTATAGATAGATTAATAACACCTAAAGGACTACTTTCTAAATAAATTATTTTGTATTTTTATTTCTATTTATTATATGGGCTAAAGCCAAGAAGAAAAAAAAAAAAAAAAAGAGCAACAAAAACAGTTTTGTTAGCTGACAAAATTTGCACAACAGCAAAATTTTGTTTTTACACACTTTATCACATGATTTAGAGCAATCACGGCCCCATCTCTATAATAAAAAAAAAAATAGAAGGGGGGAGTAAGAAAAACCTTTGGCAAAATAAGTTGGCACAAACACCTGACCAATTTACGCTTTTAGGGCGCCCCCTTTGCCAACTGAAAACGATGCCCAGCAATTTAATGAGCTGCCATTTATATATAAAATGAGCGAACAAAAAAAAATAAGATGAAGAAGAAACGAGGAAATTGCCAGCAAAGTGGCAAAAAGGTAGACAAATATTTAGCAACGTTTGCGGACCAGACACAATCTCCTCCACATGGAGATAGAGACGACTCTCAACTCGACACTAAGGTTGTACTCTTCTTAACTTGTCTTCGTTCTTTTCGTTCTATTCTGAAAATTTTGGCAAGTCCGTTTTTCGCACTCTCTGTGATTCATGCCAAAAAAAAAAAAAAAAAAAAAAATGAAAAAAAAGGAATGCTTGGCGGAGTGGCAGTAGCATCTGGTCATAAAAATGGCTTAAAATGATCATCATAAACGTTGAGTGAGCAAATATTGCAATAAAAGTAAATGACTGAAGGACGTCGTAAAATATTTATACGTGAGATGCTCCTCTCCAAACATACACACGCACACACACACACACACATACGCATTCACACATACGCACACGGGGAATTCCAAGACCCAAGACAAGTCAACGAGAGTCATGAATATCATAAAAATGTCGAGCAATACGTTGGGTAGGGGTAACAAAAAAATGGCACGGAAAAAGTGCCAAGCATGCAGAAAAGTATGCAATGAGGGGCGAAAAATTACGAGAAAATTTGACCTAATGATGAGTTTAAGAGAAACTAGGTAAAGTTAATAAGATTACGAACTATATTACATTTTGGGCAAATGGGTAAAAAAAAAAAAATAAGAAAAGTTGCATTAGAGTCCAATGTGGAGTGCAGTGCTTATAGGGTAAAAGTTTTTCCGTTATAAAATGTGAATTTTCATGATAGTTGTTGCAACAACTTGACTCACACCAAAGCTTTAATACCAAAAGCTAAGCCATAAAAGTTGAGAGAAAGCGCATCAAAAAGCACTATTAAAACGGTTTACAGTGTACGGCGCCTAAATGTTGTATCCTACACATGGAGGAGAAAAACCATTTAAAAATAAATCAAAGAAATCATATTCCAAGAATATATCACAGCGCTATCAAACTAATTAGATTAATTTCCTTCTTTTTTGTTAATTTGTTAACAAAAGATAAAGAATATCTTAAATTTTAATTCTAAAAATTCCTTTAGTAACTTATTCCGTACACTTTAAAAACATTTTCAAAAACCCTCGACTCATTCATGTTATTGGAAGTGTTCTGTTTTACCCCAAGACAATTCTGATTCTGTTATTCTCTGTTATGATTTGGTTTGGCTCTCCTTTTGGTATGCTCTCGTTTGCTATGTTACTCTCTTGTTCTCTGTTACTACCCCTATTACTTTGCAGAAGCTTCGTTAAGTTTTTATCTACCCCTACGAAATAAGGGGTGGTTAGATAATGTTAGATAATATTACTACCCCTAATATTAAATGTTAACATCCTGCAAGGACTTTACATGAGATAAACCTTGCCATTTCTATTTGGATTCCGGTTAAATAGATAACGGTAAACTGTTGTAAACTTTTAGACTCTCAGCATATTTAGTATTATGCGGTACTTTTAAATACCCTGTAGCATTAAGGGCTGAGTCACAGTTGCTAGCTATTCAGGTTTCCTCTTCATCCTCGGCATCCGTCTAAAAAAAATCTTTATTTCTAACTTATTCTTACCAGTAATTAAATAAAGCTTACTCTCATGAAGTAGATAATATATAAAGTAAATAATACAAAAAAAAATATTAAAAAAAAGTGGTGTAAATTAAATAAACCCCTTAACTTTACATTTTCATTAAATCTTTAAAGCTGTATCCTGAGCTTTTACTTCTATTGATTACATTACAGTGCTCTGTTTAACTTTAAGATCAGTTATTAAAAGTAACGGATAGAAAATTGAAATTTAACATTAAACAAGATCCTAACAGAACCTACAAAACAAACCCCTAACTAAAAGCTTTAGGTGCTTAACATAAGCTTAAAGCTCCTTTGCGTTTATCCCCTACTGTTAACAACAACATAACTGTTAGTTAGTTAGGGGCAGCAAAAGCTTCTTCTCCAACCGAAAGCTTAACATAAAAACGAACATTTACGAGAGATTTACTTAAAGGAAAAGGCTTGTTGCTCATTAATGAGTTGCCGGCTGCGGCGTCGATAGCGTTTTTACAGACAATGATGCTGCTGCCGCCGCTGCCGCTGCTGCTGCTGCTACTGCTGCTGCATACTTTTAGGTGCTTACTCCTGCTATTTCGGCTTTTTGCATAACTTTTATTGTGTTTTCAACTCACACACACTCTGAAACAGGCACACACAAACAGTGAATAGCATAGCACAGCTGGCCGAATTTTGAGAGAGAAACACGGAAGTTAAGGTCGTCGTTTCGCTGCTAGCGACGACTGTTGCTCATCTTTTATATATATACGTGTCTTTGTATCTGTATGTGTGTGTATATGAATTTGTATGTGTGCGTATATCTGCTATGGTTGATGGCAGAAAATGCGGCCGGTAGTCGCATCGTCGCATCATGGCTAACGCCGCCATAAAACGCCACGCATTCAATGTGGCAAGCGCAACAATGAGCTTCGGCAACATCGGCAACAGCAGCAGCATCACCAACATCAGCAGCATCAACAGCAACATCTCGTCTTGGTCCTCGTCCTGGTCGTTGTCGTTGCCGTTGTCGTTGTCGATGTCGTTGTCGTCGTCATCCTCATCGTCGTGTCGTCGTGTGTATGCAATTTTGCATTAATTTTTGTTTGCTGCCTTCGGCCCACACAAAAACTTAACTGCAGTTTAGTGAACATTTTCAACAAGCGCGCTACGATGCGAATTTTTTGCGACCTCCAAAATTTTTGAAAATATCTAACAAAAGTAAATGAGGAATTTGTTTTTTTTTTCGTTAATTTTTTTTGCCTGTTGTTCTTTTGGTTCTCTCAATCAATGTAAGAAACTAAACAAAACAAAACAAAAAAAGTGAACAAGTTATCTTTTGCCGCATATGTTCCATGTGTAGGTGTAGGTGAGTGTGCATTGCAAAACGAAATTATGAAATTTTTGGCGCCAAAAATGAAACTGTGTGTCTGCGTGTGTATATGTGAGTGTAACAAGTTGGCGTCAAATGGGTAAAAAAAAAAGGAAACATAGATACAATTTCTTAGCATTTATCTTTTGAATTAATCAGTATATAATCAAAAAGTTTGTTTACACAAATTGTCGGCATTTTCATATTGATTGGCATTAGATTTGTGTGAGGAATTACGTTAAAATATATCACTGTTTAAGAATAAGCATTTATATTACTAAGATTATTATGAGTAGCACAATGTTTATGGTTTCTCACTCTCATTTATGAATTTCATGCTGAAATAGTTCAAACATTTTGCCGGCAAAAATAGAAAGCTAAAAGACCTTCAAATGAAATTCTTAAACAAAGTTTCACATAGAGTATGTACTTATTTAGTTATTCCATGCCAATTATCACTATTATATAATGTAAACTAATAGTAAGCACCCAAAAGTATGCTAGAATAAATAAAGAGTTTTCTATGCGATAATAGTTTATGATTTCTCTGTATTTCAATGTATAAACTAAATTTCTAAACAAATTAAAGCAGTTTAAAGGAAGCAAAACCCAAGTTATGACAGTTTTTGATGTTCTAGGTTTTCTACTACCTTGCCCCTCATATAACTAACCGCACTTGTCTCAGCTTCTGCGGTTACTTTGCGTATACGTAATATTATTAATATTTCATTTGTAGAAGTTTATGTGTGCTTTTGGTTGTATGTGTGTGTGTGTGTGTGTGTGTGTGTGTATGTGCGAGTATGTATGTAATGGGTAACATACATTTTCGATTTCATTATCAATTATGTAGTCCAACAGCTAAACTAAATGAATAAATTTTAGTAAAATTTGGTAAACTATAAGCCAATCAAGCACTTAATCCACATCACTTTCATTAAATAATAATCATAATAGTCATATAAATATAATAAGCAGCCGCTGGCACAAAATTTAACAAAAAGCGAGACATTAACAATTATATAGAAATTGTTTTAAAGCCAACTAGAGAAGGTAGAATTATACAGAGAAAGAGCCCATAAATAAATATTTCAAACTATACAAAACTACTAAACACACATCACACACACACACAGGCATACTTGAATGCCAGCCGACGGCATAACGCGAATTATTTCCACCCCTTTTCCTCAGCAACGTGAAATTATTAAACAAATCAATCAACAATAATATTAACAACAATTTCCATTATCAAATGTGCCAAAAAAAAAAAAGTAAATTGTAAAAAACATTGCAATGCACCTGGTGGCTTATGTTGGACTTCTCTCAACCAATCTATGTTAATTAACATTCGATAATTCGCAGTCTGATTGATTAAATGTACAATGAAATTGATAGTCCAAAAGGTAAGTGAATTGTTAATAATATATTTTCCTTATTAAACAAATGCCAATTAAATATTTCTGGTAAATTTCTATAATAAGTTTAATCAAAAAAAATTTTATAAATATATTTAATAATAATGCTTAACTGTTGCTTATTGATAGTTTAAAAATATTTCAATGATTAAATATTATTTTAAATATTTAATAAACAATTAAAAGGGGCCTATGGAGAATGTGCAAGAAAGCTAAAGACTTGGAATAAGTTTAAGGATTTTTGATATTAGTTAAGCATATTTAAGTTTCAATATTTGTTTCTATTATCCTAGTTTTTTATCAGTCTTTGAATTCATCTTTGCTCTAATTAATCTTTGAAACATTTAGTTTCCTTGTCTTCTAAAGACAATCCCAAATCATATTTGAAATATTAAAAATTTAACTAGTTTTCTTTATTAATAATATTATTTTAAGGGAATTGTTCTGTAATAAGGAATAAAAGTGTTTTATAGAAGCATAAAAATTTAAGGATATCAAGGACGAAGGTAAACTTAATTAGCTCATAACATAAAGCCAAGCCTTATTAAGAGACTTTGTTATATGAACAACAGGAAAAACCCAGTCAAAGTTTAGCATATCTTTGTATTTATTCTTAGTACTTATTCTTACCCATTGCTAAGAATTGAAATAATAACATAAATAGTTTTTAAGAGCTAAATAAATAAGTTTAATAGAATATATTCATGAATGTTATAGTTGATATCTTACCTCATAGGAAGTCAAGTCAATCTGTTTAAAAGAAAGTGTTCGAGTATCTCTTATATAGCTTAGAACCTCTTATAAGAAACCGCAAGGACTCAGTAATATCTCGGAATAGACAAACTACAGCACTTGAGAGCTTTAACTCCACACCACCTTTCCCATATACTTTTCTTCACATTTCAATTTAATTCAATTTCAATTCCTTTAGATTTTATGATTTCACCAACAAAAATTATTCAAATGTCAAAGATTTCAATAAGTATTTAATTTTTACATTTAATCTGGCTAAAGTCTAAAGAAAAGTTAATTTAATTTTCATTTCAACTGAGAATAAACAAAAAATATAATAAAACTTTCTCGACTCTCAATTCAATATTGATAAAATGCTCATCTAATTGAGTTCTTAGAAATGTTTTGTTCATGCAAATTTATGTAAAGTTGATCAAAAAATGTTTAAATAATCCTGAATACCATAGCATAGAGAAAAAAGCAAAGAAATTTGAAATGAAATGGTACAAAAAGAAAAAAAAAACCATTTACAGTCTTTACTGACTTGTTGCATAAATCAATTTATATAAGCATTCAAATCATATGAATAACTATGGCTAAGAATCGTAGAAAAGGCTTTTAAGGCATTTCAAACGGGCCACAAAAATGAATGCAGCTTCTCAATACTATGTATGTATATATATATATATATATGCCTGTGTGTGTGTGTGTGTGTATATGTGTAGGTGGGGAGGATGGAAAAAGGAGTTCATGCCTCCATATAATATATTAAAAGAAAATACGAGAAAATGCTTGCAAATATTTTATCAATAATGCAGCAAAAAAAAAAAAGAAGGAAAAAAGACTAAAGAGAGAGAGAGAGACAGAAGAGAAATAGAAAAGGATAGAAAAACCTTTTGAAAAAAAAAAGAAGTCTTAGTCTTACTGGTTTTCGTTTGGTTTGGGCTTTGGTGGCAATAGGTTTTTTTTCTTTTTCTTTTTCTTATTTTCTTTTCTGGCTTGTGGAAAATAGTCGTACAATAAATTCAAGAAACCATGCAGCAAACGACTGGAGAGACGTTATGATAATCATATTACACATACGCCCTGTCCTCCACACATGAGCACACAAATACACTCACACACACACACACACAGACGATACATACACACACACACAGTTAGAGAGTCTGAACTGCGCCCAAGTCGCTTTTCATTTTGTATGCAATTTACATATTTTCTTCTATTGTTTTGAAAAGCCTCATGCCGCACATTATTTATCAATGAGACTCGAGGTCCTGACAATGTCCTGATAGGGGCGTAAAAAGGGATAGAGATTGGAATGAGACCTCTAAAGCTCTTCCTGTTGACTACCGCCACTGCAGTAGTTAAGATACAAACCAAAAAAGAAAAAAAAAAGGCAAAACCAAAGAATGAAAAGCAATGCGAAGAATTGAGACGTTAAGCAAAAAAGGGCCCAAAAAAAAAAAGATCCAAAGTGAAGGGTTTCTCTGTGATGAGTGGCAAATGCTCACTGACAAATGATAATTTGTGTATGTGAGTGTGAAAATTGATGGGTTGCCCACTTAGTTGTCTATGCCTAAATATATCAATAGTTTAGTTTATGGAAACTAACAACAAATCAATTCAACTTTTCATTGTTTTTGAAAAAAATCCTTTTAACTGAGAGCTAAGTTAGAGTTTTCTATAAAATTTTGTGCTTAACAAAAGTTGCGATGGGTCTACTAATTTATATTTAAACGAGAATTTTGAATTTATTTTTAAATTTTTATTTTAAAAGATTTATTTCTGCAATTGAAAAGTTGTCAAAAAAGTAAAGAATTTCAGTTCTAATTAATAATTTTATTTATTGCTTATGTTTGGAACAGAAATGCTTGAGTAGAATTGTTATTTCTTTTTAATTAGTTGTTCTTATCAATGTTAATAATAAAAAATTTTTAAAAAATTAAAAAAATTATTTAAAAATCATAAAAAAAAAGGTTTCTGAGCAAATTTAGTTTTTAAAAGATTTTTAAATATTTTTTTATAGCAGTTGGTTTGAAGAAAACTATTTGGAAAAGACAGAGATTGCCTTTTTTATCTATAAAAAATTATTAATAATTATAAGCTATACAAATTTTCTACACAAATTTATCTTTCATTGTTTTAAACTAATAAAGGATGTTTAGGAGAATATATATAGAATATATATTCCATATATAAAAAAGATATATACATACTTATATCTCCGATAAAGTCAGTGATTATTTTGCTTAAAGGCAAATGATTTGGAAACAAATTAACTGACTCGTAATTGGCAAAAAAAAAAAATTTAACAAATTTTACTTTTAGCAAATTTATATTGAAGTATAAAGAAGCTTATATCCTTTTTTTCTGGCTATACTTGACATTTCAAGAGGTTATATTTCAAATAATAATTAGACTAACTTTTAGGTAGATTTTTGGAAACTTTTTAAACTATTTCTTGCACTTAATAGTTAATAAATACATGTATTATATATTTTATCTATTGATTAGCTATTAAATGAACAATATATAAATATATATCTATATATATATATACTCTTCATATACTAGTTTACACTTGGTATAATTAAACCAATTAATCGAAATATATTAATTAAGAAAAGCTAATAAATTGTATTTTAAACATTTTATCAACTTTATCAAGTACGTTTTAAGTACCCCTCGCTCTCTCTCTCTCTCTCTCTCTTTCTGTTGCCATCTTTTGTGTGCTGTTTCCAAATTAACTCAACTGCCTGAGATCATTTGAGAAGAAACAAACTTGCATAAATAGATGACTGAGTCATATAATAAACTTCCATCTCTCTCTCTCTCTCTCTTTCTCTCTCTTACTCTTTCTCACATTCGCTCTCCATTTCCATAATCAGCCTTTAGACCAGAAGCGCCAATGTATGTAATTTCATTAGGGTTGCCTATAAAAATATAAAGAAAAGTAGAGGGCACAAAAAAAAAAGAAAAAAAAGAAGAAAGAAACGTAAGGATAGGAAAGGTGCGGGTGTGCCGGAAAGAGGCCAAGCCGCAAGGTAACAAGGCAACAACAATGAGAAGAGAAAATGCCTCTGCACTTTCAACTTTTGCCTTTAATGCTTAATAAATAAGTAAGAGAAACGGAAATAAAATAAAAAATATGTTGCATAATTTTGAGCTTTGTTCCGACTTAGTACCTTTCCACACACACACACACACACACACATACACAGACACACACTAACACAGATCCATGGAAGATCCTTTTGCGTCAACTTAACAGCGTAGAAAATATCCAAGGCAACAATAAGAACAATAGTTCCCCAGGGACCGTCGCCAGAGTCCCGAGGTCCTGGCAAAAAGGCAAATGGCTCCAACACACATGCAGCACACACATACATACGCATGCAAATCCTTTTTGCCTGCCGGCAGGCAGCTGCTGTTGTTGCTTCTGTAACATTTTTATTTTATTTTCCTCATCGCCTTTTGTAAGCGTCTTTTGGCCTGGCCACGCCTTACCGCCTCTCGACTGCTTTTTCAATTTTTATTTCCCACACACATACACACACACTCAACACATACCCATGCACCTACAGTGTGCGAAAGGATACAATTTTTACATATTTTTCTTACCTTCTACCAAAAAAAAAAAAAAAAAAAGAAAAAAAAAAAGAAAATTATTTTCTCAACATTTTGTTGGCTTATTTTGTATGTGTTTGTATATCTCTTCTCATGTGTGTGTGTAAGTGAGTGTGTAGGCGTGCGTATGTGTGTGTGTGTGTGTTTTGGCCCCGCTAACTTGAAACGGAATTCAAATGTAGATTTGTAGGAGGAGCAATATGCAGACAAAGAAACACACAAGAACGAATAACGGGAATGATGGCAAGTGGAAGCCAGAAGATGAAGATGAAGATGAAGACGAAGAGGAGACAATCACTAAAGCAACATCTCATTCGTAACCGACCCCCTCTCCCCCCCTTACCATTCCTTTCTCCCATATAGCCATCTTACTCTAGCGACTACTTGATGACGATTTTCTCTCTCTCGGTTTTTTTTTCTTTCTATGCAAATCGTATACATGTGGTTACACCTGCCCATCTGTGGCCCCCACCCCCTCCCCTTACTCAACACTCCTTATTTCTCTATTCCTACATAACTTCCGATGACGACGACGACTTGCATTAGACGGTCATATGAATATATATGTTAAGATATGTAAAAGTGAATGATATAAAAATAAAATATATACACACACATATATATATGTATATATATATATAGTACAAGTAACCAAATTGAAAAATTCTTAGAGACATATCATTTTGTATATTCTTCTACGAATAACAATTGCGAGGGTTATTTCAGAAGTATTAATTCAAATATATAAAATTGCTTTAAAGTAATTAAACAATTTAATTTTCTTTCGTTTTTTTACTTGATTCTTAATATAATTCTTTAATATATCCAATTATCATTCTATATAGATGTACTAAAAATTAAAAATTAAAAATTTTTAGTAAAAATTCATTTAAATAATTTGATTTCAATATCTTCATTTCAAATGAAAGTTTTCTTTTATGTCAATTAATATTAATTAAAGATTGAGGAACTAAGACTAAAATTTATATTACTTCGTCCTATAAAACACTTTCTATTGCATTTAGTGTTTAAATATCCTTTTTCATAAATTTTATTTGTTAATTTCTGTTGACTGTTTTATCAATTTTAGTAACTTCAAGTAAAACTAATATAAAAACACATTCATATCTTGTTATCTATTAGAATTCAACTTTTCTGCTCTTTTTCTTTATCACTTTTATACTTTTGTGTGCATATTTTGCATAGTTTTAAATTTCATATGTATAATTAAAATACTAAATTGGTATTTAATTCTTGCACCCAAGTTTTATATTTTGCTGTTAACTAAAGGAACAAATAAAATATATAAAATGAAAACCAAAGAGAATTTAATTAAAATTGGCAAAGTTAATTTTTAACAGCAAAGCTTTACCAAAAAAAAAAAAAAAAAAAAAAAAAAATAGACAAAAATATTCAAATGCAACAACAAGAAGAACATATGCAAAAAGGAACATGAACATGTATATGAACAAGGACATGAACACGACCAAAAACTAAGAAGACCAGGACCAGGCCAAAGCCAAGAGCTTTATCCAAAATTTTTAACGCTTTCCCCTTCCCATTGCAGCAAAGCCCCTTTAGCCTACAACTGTATAACTTTTGGCGTTTGGGTTTTTGAGTTACGCTTAGGAAGGGGCTTGGTGAGGAGGGGGGGGGCTACAAACTTTAGTTTTTCCTTGACTTTGCCTCTCTATGCGTTTTCAAATAAATTTAATTCAATGTCTCCTCAGTCATTCGTACAATGGACATACACACACATACATACACGAATACATACACATACATCTACATATAGTCATTGTCCTGCCAAAGGTTGTACTACGTCCTGCATGTGCGTTTCAAAACTCTCTAACAGAAAAAAAAAAAAAAAAAAACCACCAGAGAAGAAATGACCAAAAAGCAAAACTTTTTGACACTTAATGAATTGGCAAAGGATACATAGATATATGGTAAGGGGTATGCAGGAAGACGGAATACAGCAGGATTTCGAATGAATGAAATTGGAAGGAACATATTTCAGAGATTGCTTGATTGGCCTCTCTACAAACTCTAGAAAGTGGAAGTGGTGAAATGTTTAATATGCAAGCACATGTTTACTTTGACATACTTCTAATTGACGACGAGGATGATGATAACGATGGAAAGAGAGAGAGAGAGAGAGAGAGAGGAAGTAGTAAAAAGCAAAGAAAGTAACCAAAAGAAGGTAAAGTAGATTGGCAATGCCAAAAAGTAAACTTGTGGCAAAAGTTAAGATTACAATGAATGAAAATGATTTTGAGTATTTACATATTTTTGTGGTATTTTATTGCGGCTTGCTAACACTGGCAAAAGTATTCGATTACCATTATATAAAATTGTAGCTATTTTTTGCTGTAACAAATTTTGAACTCACGTTTCCTATTTGTTTCCAATATTCGATTTCTTATACTGTCATTTCATTATTAATTACTTTTTAATACTAGTTTATTGGTTTTACAACACTGTTACCTTGCATTTACATTTAAGTTAAATGAAATCAGTTTACCATACTTAGAGATTTGGATTTGGCTGCTATTTAGGAGCTGTTAAGCACTAAAACATATTCAAATCGATGTTCATAATTCAAGTCTATTTCAATACGCAAGCTGTTAATCTACACTGAAATCGAGAGGCATGTTCTGTCGTTTCAGTTAGTTATGAAGATTGTTTCAGGTGCACTAGCCAAACACTGACTGTCTACTTTAAATAGAACTTATCTGTATATCCGAAAGTCATGCTCCAAATTCCATAGAGTCCAGAAATCTTTCCATTTAGTTCCATCGGATCTAAAAAAATACAATCTGAAAAAAATACAATTAAAAAAAATAAAATATTAGATATTTTATATCGCTTACCAAATGACAGCAAAAAATCTACGTCCGATCGGCTCGCCGGCCACACATTGGCTGAAGTTCCGCTCCTCAATGGGTTTCCTCATGCAGGCAATCGTCGCACTGTAAAATTGACATACCAAGCCTCTGTTAATTTGAAACCGCTGTTAAGTAAAATGACTATGTTAAGTTAATAGAATGATGTTAAGTTAACAGAGACATGTTACTTTATATTATAAAGCTTCTGTTAAAGTTAAAGTAAATTTATCATACCAAGCCTCTGTTAATTAGTCTCAAACCTCTGTTAAGTTAACATAGCCATGTCAAATTAGCCATGTAAAGTTGACATACCAATCCTCTGTTAAAAAATCAAGTCTCTGTTAAGTTAACAGAATTATGTTAGGTTAACAGAGATATTTAAAAAAAATTAAAATGAAGCCTAGTAAAGTAAAGTTAACATACACAGTCTCTGTTAATTAATTTTGAATCTCTGTAAAGGTAACATAGTTCTGTTAAGTTTACAGAGTTCTATTAAATTAGAGCCATGTGAATTTAAATTATAAAGTCTCTTTTAAAATTTTGAATCCGTTCACATTTTAAGGCTTTGTTAATTTCTGGCGCTGTATTTCAGTTTTTATACCCTGTACCCATAGGGTAAAAGGGTATATTAAAGTCGCTAAAATGTATGTAACAGGCAGAAGGAAGCATCTCCGACCCCATAAAGTATATATATTCTTGATCAGCATCAACAGCCGAGTCGATTGAGACATGTCCGTCTGTCCGTCCGTCTGTCCGTCCGTCCGTCCGTCCGTATGAACACGTGGATCTCAGAGACTACAAGAGCTAGAGCAACCGAATTTGGTGTCAGCATTTGTGTAGTGTCTACGCAGATCAAGTTTGTTTCAAATTTTTGCCACGCCCACTTCCGCCCCCGCAATTCAGAAAAATCGAATAACTGGAGTAGAATTGAAGGTAGTGTATTCTTATTTGGCACACCCAATAATATGGCCAAAAGGTACCAGATGACCAAATTTAGTTAAAATCGGACAAAAAATATCAAAGATATACCTATGAAAAATTTGCACTGAAATGCCATGTGGTACCATGCGTAGTAAGTGTGAGCGAGATAGCATGCGTTCGTTGCTGCCGCTTGTGAGGAGAATTTTAGATTGAACTGATGGCAAATTTTAGGGAGTTTGATTAAATAAAGTTCCTCTACTTGGTACAGGGTATACTCAAAGTCGGCAGGGACGACTTGCTTGCTTCATTTTTTTAAATAACTTCAAGTAACCAGCACACCCTATAGTATGGGCAAACGGTATAAGCTAACCAAATCGGAAAATATATCTATGACATATCGGAGATATATGTATGTAAAATTATCTATATAAAATTTGCACTGAAATTTCGAACGCGTGAGCAATCGTAGTAAGAGTGAGCAAGACAGTATGCGTTGTAGAGGAAATTATTTTTTTAAGCTAATGAAAATTTTGTAAGAGTTTGATATATAATTATTCCTCTACTTGGTACAGGGTATACTCAAAGTCAGCAGGGACCACATGTGCTTGCTTCATTTTCTATTGAATTTTTATTTGAAGATTCAAATAAATTTTCATTTTATTCATTTTGTTTGTTTTATTTTTTTACTTACTTACTTACTTAACTGTCTCAAAAGGACATTTGCAAGTCCTTTGCCAAGACATTAAGGGACAAAGGAGAAAGCCAACAAGCTTATCATATACATACATACATATGAAAGTCAATGTATATATATATACATATATTTATATGTATTTGTGTATATATATATATATATATATATTACATTGAAGAACTGTTCGGCATATGGCCATGCATATTAACAACCTATTTTTGTAATACCAAACGAAAAGACGAGGCTAACTGACCAGAACGATTGCCACTACCATTTGGTCTATGGAAATCTTATACCGGCTAAAGGAAATGTCACTCCTTCCATTTACCCATCCACCCATACACTTCCCGCACGTCCAGTCAAACTACCCGAAATTCTCTTTTTGGCTCAAGTGGCCTGGGCATTTAAATTCAATCGTCGCAATTTTTTATGCGTTTCCTTTTCCTTTTTAATTTGCTTGTTCCATTTCTCGATTTTCGAAGGCAGTTTTCTTTTTTTTTTTCCTTTTGGGGAGGGAAATTTCCACATATATGGCTAGTTTTTTTTTTTGCTGTCGTTTCGTGCATTGTGTGTATGTGTGTGTGTGTCTGCGAGTGTTTGTGGGAGTGTGTGTGGGTGTGTCCTGTTCCTGTGTCTGTGTCCTGCGGATGTAATAATTGTCAGCAGCAGTTTTTTTTTTTTTTTTTTTTTATTTGGTTCGTTTTGTTTTCGGTTTTGCGGGGAGCGGCAATGGGTGAAGAATGGTTTGTTTAAACGCTAGCCACGCAAAAATTGTCAGTTGAAGGAAATGTTAAAATGAATTTTTATGCTAACTGTTTGCCGCCTCTTTTCTTTTTCTCAATTCTTGCGTATTCCTTTTACATCTCCATCTCTATCTCGCACACACAAACACATGCATTTGTTATCTTGCCATCTTTATCTCTAACGCCAATATGCAAATCTCGTTTTGCCAATTGAATTTCAAGTGTTTTAACACAAGTGTTGCATAGTTTGCGGCGTGCTAGCATATGAAATGTAATTGGTCAGCTATTTGAAAGCGTCAGTAAGAATTGTATACCCTTTCAAGTATCAATAAGAATGTTTAGCAAGTTTTGAAATAGTTTATAACAATTAATTACAAGATGATTGAGAATTGCATCAATATGAAGAAGTTATATGACAGATTTAAGATAACTTTGTTTATTTAACTAACTTAAACCTCTAAATATCAATAGAACTAATGGTCAGGATTGACTTTGTTATTTTTTTTGCCTGTCTTTTACGATTCAAAATTTTTCTACTCGCTTGTTTCTAAGCATTTCCTTTGACTATTAAAGTTACTGACTATCAAATTTGGAATATATTCATACCGATATATAGTCTGTATTTTCATATCTAGGACCTTGTAAAAGCCAGATCTATATAGAGAAACTCTTCTTATCAACTTCATTCCAAGTAAGAAACTGCTTTACAAAGTACTCAAAACATAGTTAGATATTTTAAAAAATCAAATTTAGGCATAAAACCAATACCAGCAAGAAATGGAAATCACACAAACGCACAACTAAACAGCTCAAGATCAACACTCATACAAGGACTTAACTTACTTCTAATATAAGGATAACTTGTATGCTCTTTAAAGGCCATTAAGTATAACTATATATATACGCTTTCGTAGTACTTAGTTCTTTAAGTAATTTTCAAATTACCAAACAAAAATTAGTAGTTATTTTAAAGCAAAATACTAAAACAATTTAAATAGCTAATCTATAGCTTTATGCAACAAAAATGTCTTTGATTTTGATTCAGGAACAAAGAGATTTTAATGCAAACCTTTGCAACACTAAAAGCTGATACCATTTTGCCGTTACATAACACTCTAAGCGTCATTATACAATAGCACACAATACCTAACGTAATATATTACAACCAATTTAGACAAAGTCTTTAGAGAAACTGAAGCCTATATATTACTCTGATATATTAATTATATTTTCATAAAGTTTTAAACATCAATACATAGAAACTTTTGCATTTTAAATATTAATAGAAACGAAATATTAAAAAATACTTATAACAATTTAAAATTGAACAAAGAAAATAACATTTTTATTTAGTTGAAATGAGCTATTCACCTGTTTAGATATGTCAACATTGAAATCAAAAAAAAGAAAAAAAAGAATCGAAAACAAAACAACATCAGTAGTTGCATTTGCCCCTTGGCATATGCAACATTTCTACAATACAATGCAATGCACACCCGTCTGTGTAGCACGCATAAATGAACATAAAGAAAGGAACCAAAACAAAAAAAGAAGCAAACAAACAAATAAAAAAGGAACAGATATCATAGCCAAAAGAAAAGTAAAATTGAAAAAGAATTTTACACGTGTACGTTGTTTTTTAGAGTCAGTGGGAAAAACATAATGACTGACTAACAATGCCAGCCCATAGGTTATTATCTATCTCTTTTACTCCTATTTGATGGCCGCCATATGGCGCTAAGCATTTCCTAATTATTAGACATGTTTATCAATGTAAAACATAAAAACTAAACTGATACATCATACAAAATACATACATATAGATATATAAACCACATGGCTAAGAGTTGGATGCCTGTTCAGATCATTATCATTATATTTGCCGCACTTTTCTCACTAGCTAGCTAGCTATCTCTCTTTCATATGCTCTCTCTTTTAGCCATTTGTGACTTTTGTTCACTTTTGCGCTTTTGTTTTTTGGGTTGTTGTAGTTTTTCATGCGGAAAATTTGTCATTGTTGCCATTGCGTTTATTAATTAATTTGGCTGCGGCTGAAAGTCTGTCTATCTGTCTCTGTCTCTCTCTCGCTTTCTGTATATGTGTGTGTGTGTGTTTGTGAATTTATCCTTGCTCTGTTTGCTGTTTTGGCCTGTTCTGTCTGTATCTGCAATTGTATAAGTATACATATGCATGTGTTTTCTGTGTGTTTATTTGTGTATGTATGTATGTATGTGTGTGTGTGTATGTGTGTCTGGGTAATAAAATATTTGCACATGAATGAAATTGAATAGTTGCTGCTGTTGCCTGTTTTGGTTCTCTGCAAAATTCTGCATAATTTGCAATTGCCATGGCATCGTTCATTAAATTATGCAACAAAACATGGGTGAAAACGATTGAAATACGGTTTATGGTTTGCCTTTTTTTTTATTATTCTTTTTTACTTTTATATTCTATTTTTTTTTTTATTTAGACTAGCAATCTATTGATGTACCGGCCTGCAGATATATATAGATATATAAGCTATGTAACTTTATATTGAACTCTATAAGGTATTTAAGGGTATCCTTATATCTTCATACTTTGCTAAGATGAAAAAGTAGCGAAGAATTGTAGTCTCTCTTTCTTCTATTCTCTTTTATCTCTGAAATATAAGGAAATCTTCATAGTATACAAATCTGTTAACTGGCTTAATATAACTTGACTATTATAGTATCTTATCGAATACTGGCAGCTGTCTGACAAACTCTAGTTATGGACACTGATGATTCTTGTCATCTCATCAAATCTGTGTGACCAAAGAACAAAAAATAATAGCAAAAAAAAAGAAGGGAAATTCACTTTTTGTTTCTAAACCACAGAAGAGAGAAAAGGAAATCTTTAAAAAGAACACAGAAAAAAAAGGACACAAGTTTTGCTCAGGCTCGTCTCGCAGCATGCTGGAATGTATGCTACACTTTTGCTACATGTTCCATCTCATACACCCGCTCCCCCCTCTCTCTAACACTATCACTATCTTTTTCACTCTATGGGATGCCTTTTGTTATATGAGCAGGACTCCCAGACACATGGTAAACATGTCAAATTGACGGCATGCGAAGTGAAAGCAATGTTAGTCCTGATGACAAAGGCAAAGCCATGCCACGCCCCCTAGACTGGCCCCAGTCTGCTTGCTCCTGGGTTATTTTTTTTTTCCTATACGGGTTTTGTTTTTATTTTGTCTCATTTCTTTTCATTCATTTTTTTTCGTTTTGTTCTTTTTGTATTTGTTTCTCCTGCATTTTTAACCCATTTTTTTTTTTTTTTTTGTTGTCCTGTTCGGGGTGTGAATTATTAAAAGCCACAGTGAACGAAGAGTAAAAGAAAGAGGGGTAGAGGAAATGAGGGGAATCGACTGGCAGGCAACGTCTAAATTAGCAGTAGTCGCACCCAGTACATCGTCCTTACGTTTCCCAACCAAACAACCAAGCTCTCCATTTAGCCTGGGCATTGTTTCACTTTCAGCAAATGTAATCATCGTCATCATAATGATTATCCTCATCATCATAGGCGTAGCTTGGCCACCTCTTCTTCTTCATTATAAAACTGGATACTGGGTACTCCATTTGTTCCTGCCCCTCTGCAGAGTTTTGTTGCTTGATTCTCTTGGCATTCACGTCCTTTCGCTTGTCACTCATTCGCATAAACAGTTAATTATGCATAATATGCATTTTGCTGTCATGTTGTGCAATTTTTAACCTTCTCCCTTATCACTCCATAACCGCCCTATTATTGTTGCCACGCCCCTTTTACTCTAACGTTTTATATTACTTTTGTTTTTGTGTTGATGTTAATGTTGCTAAGCCCCAACGCGGTAATGTTTTTAAATGTTCTCATTTGTTACCATAGATATTTATAAATATGTACGTGTGTGTATGCCCCACCCCCCACCCCCCTTCCCACTCTGTGTGTGTGTGTGTGTGTATTTTGTTGTGCGTTGCGATAATTGGCAACCGGTAATTCAATGTACTATAAATGATACAGAAGGAGCACGAAGGATTCAATGAAAGTAAGAGGCAAAACATAATGGTGGAGAATTCAAACCGACCTAATTGGAACATGATTACAAATAGAAAAAGGAAAGAGAGAGAGAGAGAGAGAGTGAAGAGAAAGCTAGATAGATAGATAGGAAATGAGAGAGCAAGATACAAAATCTGATTAGTAAGTAAAAATGCAATTAAAGCACTTTTCTAATGTTTGAAGCTTAACAGGGAAAAATAAAAGAAGAAAAAATTAAAAAAAAAAAAAAAATTATCATGCCTAGAAAATGAAAAAAAAAAAATAAAGATTATAGAAAAGAGGGGGAAATAGAATAAACTAGAAGGATGGGCTAACTTCGGCCACGCCGAAGTTCGGATACCTTTGCAAACTGTTTTTTTCCATTACATACATATACATAACCAGAATCATAAAAAAGTATATAAAGCTAATCATGCCCGTGGCTCCAAGAAAAAAACTTACAAAAAAAAAAAAAATTTTTTTTGGTCCGATTGTTCCTATAGGAGCTATATCATATAGTCGGCCGATTCTGTTAAAACTCAACAGACACATTTTTATATATACCAAACTTACAAATACCAAATTTCGACTGAATCGCTGTTAAAATATCAAAGATTTTCAACTAAAACCAATTTTTTGGCCGATCGTTCCTATGGGAGCTATATGATATAGTGCCCCGATTCTGATAAAACTTGCCAGATATATTAAAAAGTATATAAAACTCATAAATACCAAATTTGGTGATAATCGCTTTTAAAACAACCAAGTTATAGCACGAAATCCATTTTCATGACCGATCGTTCCTATGGGAGCTATATGATATAGTCAACCGATTTTGATGAAACTTGGTGGATATGTTGAAAAGTAAATAAAACTCATAAATACCTACTTTCGTGATATTTCGTTGGAAAACAACAAAGTTATTGAGGTTAAAGCTTATTCACGACCGATCGTTCCTATGGGAGCTATATGATATAGTCATCCGATCGGGATGATTCCGAGATATACAATGCCTGCAGCAAAAAGAAGCCTAGGTGCAAAATTTCAGCTCTGTAGCTTTAAGGGTCTCGGAGGAGATTGCGTTGATCCAGACAGACGGACATTCGGACAGACGGACAGACGGACAGACGGACAGACGGACATACGGACAGACGGACAGGGCTAAATGAACTCAGCTCATCGTGCTGATCAAGAATATATATACTTTATATAGTCGGAGATGCCTCCTTCTATGCGTTGCAAACTTCTGACCAAAATTAATATACCTTTTTTGCAAAGGTATAAAAATAAAGCAGGGAAAAAAAGAATTATAGTAAGAAAAATAAAATGTTAAAAGAATCATTGTAAATAAAAATGAAATAAAGATAGATTAAAAAGGAAAAGGAGAGAAAAAAAACAGAAAGAAAAAAAGATGGAAAGAAGAAAAGGAAGGAAGAGAAATAAGAGAAAGGAAAGAAAGGAAAATGGAGTCATCAATCGGTACTTTATTTTCAAAGAAATTTTACACTATTTTTATTGGAGGTAAAAAGAAACGAAAAAAATTGAACAAAATAATAAAAAAAATATAAAAAATTTAAAGAAAATAAAATGAAAAATAAATTAATGTAAAATAAAATGCAAAATAAACTCGAATGAAAAATATTTTAATATAAAATAAAATGAAAAATAAAATGTAATAAAATAAAATGAAAAAGTTTTAGTTTAAATAAATGAAAAAAAAAATGAAATGGAAAATGAATTTAAAAAAAAGGAATAGTAAGACCGTTTTCAAGATCTAAGGGATCCGACAAAGAAAAATGAAAGGGAATAAAATGACAAAAAAATATAAGGTGATAAGTAAGAAGAACAAAACATGTCAAAAGTAGGAAGAAAGCAATGAAAAATCTAAAGGAAAAAAGCAAAATGCAGGAAACTAAAAGTAATCAATATAATCTATATAATCTATATATTCTATATAATTTTATGATTCTATATAATAATGAAAGAAGAGAAAAACCTTTCAAAAAAGAAAAAAAAGAAACAAGAGTCAAGTCATAAAGAGAACAATTTAAAGAAAAGAATGGAAAAATAAATCTTTTAAATATAAAAAACTATAAATGAATAAAGAAACTATTATTCAAATAAGAAAAGACAATAAAAAATGTAGAATGAATGTAGACAAAGACTAAAAATAGAAAACAATTCAAATTAATTAAATAAAAAGGAAAATTGAAAGATAAATGAAACCAAGAAACAGAAAATAAATCAAAGAAAATAGATTCTTATTAGGAAAGGCTTGAAAATCAAAAACGTATTCAAAATTTGGCATTCTCTTAGAGTAATATTATTACTATTATTATTATTATGTTTTAATTACCATTTTTATTGCCTCAATAAGTGAAAAGCAAACTTGTTGAAACTATTTTCTCATATAGAAAAATCTTTTTTTTGCCATTTTCTTTTTGGCTTTTCTCTTCTTTGATAATCAGATATTTCAGTTAAAAACCTTTTGGCCAAACAAAACTTGCAAATGCAACTTCTATTCTCTTCTCCCCTCCCCCTGCCTCCTTACCATTATCTCCCACCATACTTACTGGCTTAAACATTTCTTTTTCTTTTTTTTTTTTTTTTTTTTGGCGTTGTTTGTGTCTCCTTTTATTATCTACCGCAGCATTTTTCCTCCCATCTCTCTCTCTCTCTCTCTCCCTTTTCATCAATCCACTGAAAATAAGAAGAAGGATAAAAAGTACAGTATAAATAGTAGGGGGAAGGAGTAGAATGAGAAAACTCTCGCACAATACTCATAATCAAAAGGAGCTAAGACTTCAAAGGCGGCTTTTGGCATTTTTCTAGCCGTTTTGTGGCAACAGCAGCAGCAGCAGCAGTGCCACATGCAGAAGCAGAGACAGAGGCAGAAGCAGAGGCAACAGCGGCTTTTAGCCCCCTTCAAAAAGAATAGGCAAAACGAAAAAAAAGGACGAAACTGTTCACTACAAACGTTTTCTCTTTGCTCTTGTTCTGCAGTTGTAACTGCAATTTTAATTTAATTTCAAAATGCTTAAAACGCGAATTCTTTTTATCCTGTATGCCATGTGTGTATGTATCTGTGTGTGTGTGTGTGTGAGTAAAGATCTCCTTTTTGGGTTTTGGTGTTTTTTTTTTTCTTTTTTTCCGCAGAAAAGACGGTTAGGCTTGAGCTGTAGTTATCTGCTGTTGCCCCACCAAAAAGGCCACTGCCGCCCAACTCATCTCAACTCAACTCGACGCGACGCGACTTTTCACTGTGTGTTGCAACTGTAAAAGTTGGCAACGTTTGTGCATAAATGATGTGAGTATTTCTCATTGTATTTGGCCACACACGTTGCACACACACACACACACGACGTGTTGACTCTAGCCAACAAAAAAAAAAAAAGAAAGAAAGAAATGCATATAAAAATATATATTTAAAAAATAAGAAGAAAAAAAAAATAGAGAGAAAGAAAAGAAAGCAACGTAAATATGCGCAATTATGTGTGTATGTGTGTGTGTGTGTGTGTGCCTGCGTATGCGTGTGTGCCGGCCGGTCTTCGTTGTCTGCCAACCATTTTGTGATGTTTTGGCTGGCACACACACACAGACACACATACAGACAGACACACACACACTGGCATACAGAGCAAGTCCAATGTCAAATATGCGACGACTCTCGACGTTGGCAAACAAGACAATGAAAATACTTCCTCATCTGTTGTCTCTGTTTGCCAGCCATCTCTCTCTCTCTCTCTCTCTATCTATCTCTCTCTTTCTCTTTCTCTCTATCATTTTGCCGTTTTCGTATGTTTGGCGTTGGCATTAAAAAATAAAATAAATACTCAAACACACACACACACATACACTTTCTAGAGGTGGCAATAAAATAAAAAAAAATTTTTTCTTTTATTTTCACGTAATATTTTATAAAAGTCATGTCTTAATACCAGATTCCGGTTCAGATTCAATTTGAATTTTTTTTTCTTATATCGTTTAAGTTTACCCATTTTGACCTAAATAAAAGAAACTTTTCAAGAGAATTATAAAATTATAGCAATTTTATTCTTTAAAGATATATATAAAATCGAAATAAAATCGATATTCCAGTTATATAATTGATATAGTAAATCTATATATATGATTTTGAAGAAACATTACAAAAGTTAAATCAATTTAGATATATAAAATCGGAAGGCTTGTCTTTTATTTAGAACTTGATATTCCAGTTATATATATTTTAAAGAAGTATTACAAAAATTATATTAATTTAGATATATAAAATCGAAAGAATGTGTTTAGAACTTGATATTCCAGTTGATCGATATAGTAAATCTGTTGTATCTTGTATTTAAATAGATCTTGTTATTCCAATTGATTGATATAGTAAATCTTTATATATGATTTTGGAGAAGCATTACAAAAATTATATCAATTTAGATATATAAAATCGAAAGAATTTAATTAGAACTTGATATTCCAGTTGATTAATATAATCTATTGTATCTTGTATTTACTTAAATCTTGTTATTCCAATTGAATGATATAGTAAATATATATATATATGATTGTTTTTTTTCCATAGGTTTTTGGTCCTCTCTAGCATAGGTACACACACACTTACATATACACATACATATATATGCTTTCTTTTGCTTTTGCTACTTCTCTGGCTGGTTAGTTGAGTTCTTTCCCTTTTTATTCCTTTTTTGGCCACATCATTTTGTCATTCTGTGAATGCCGAGCAAAGTTTGTCGAGGCTTTTGAGTTGACGCAGTTGATGCGTTGGCCAGGGGACAGCAACTACAGTGGCAATGGAGTGAACTTGGTTTGAGAATACAATTGCTTTTTATGAAATTAAATTACGACAAACACACAAGGACATACAGACGCACACAAACACACACACACACAGAGACAGTTAAATGATTGAAATGAAATCTTTTTAAATCAGTCAGTGAAAATTCAATTAACAAACATATTGAATATGTTGTTGATAATAAACTAAAACTAAGTAATCAATTAATGTCCACAAAATTGATCCATATATGAAATCAATTATTATCAATCAAACTCAAAAATGCAATCAACACATCAAAAATATATATTTTCCCTTTGACTTTAGTAACATTCAAGGAGATGGATAAATGATACAAAAATCCTTAGACAATAAAAGCTGTAAATGCAATTAAATAATTACAGACAAACCGACCAAATAGGCAAAACTCAAGAAGAAATTGTATAAATACCTCAAATAATCAACACATTATCAACTTTTATGTAATTACACATGCAGAAAGAGATAGAAAGTAAAGGAAAGCCAAAGATCAGAAAGGAGGAAGAGAAAGAGGTATATATACATAGTGTGTATCTACAGGATAAAGTTGTATCTTGGGCATATGTGAGCAGAATTTCTAAACAACGGAAAATAAATGATAGGAAAGGGTTTTACGATGCAAAGGTTAGTTAGAGCAGAGAGTTGGAGTGGGATGGAGTATGATGGTAAATAGAACTGGTTTAAAATAGGCAAATAAGAACCGACAGACAAAACGGACAGAGAAGGACATACGGATAGACAAGAACAACAATTGTGATTGTGGTGTAATTTGGTAAATGGAAATGGATACATTTAATAACTTAACTAAATAGAAAGCAATGGACAGTGTCTATCTTGCTCTTACCAACTATCTATCTCTATTCAACATACATTCCATTATATCTAAATAGAAGGATATTTTGTATCAGAGATATATATATATATATCTATTTCTGTATATTGTTTTGTTTATTTGCTTGGAAATTCGAAATTAAACTATTGAATCATTGAAAGCCCTTTGACTTGGACTTTTCGAAGATTGAACGAACGTGTCCAACAGAGTGTTTCACTCCAGGACAATGGACAAATAAGGGAAAAACAGTATAGCAAACACAAATCAAACGGTGATTGCAAATTTAATAGGATTTAAAAATTCCAAATTGCTAAACAAGACTTAAGCTCCATTTCAACATTCATTGGCAAGGTGTATGCGGGTGGCATAAACTTACCCGCACCCGCACCCAAACCCCAAACTCAAACCCCTTATTACCCTGCCGCCACACTTGTTCATGCAACCACAATCTGGCTGAGGTTGGCGTGCCTAAAGTGGAATTGTTTGTAATGCGTTGATGAGCGCACACAGGAGGATGTCAGGCCAAGGCAGGACAGAATAGAATAGGACAGGATAGGACTGGACAGGTCAGGGCACTACAGTATAAAGCAGGACAAGACAACAGTTAGGCAAGCAAAGTCAGAGTAAGAGAAAGAGAAAAAGAAAGATAGACAGAGAGAGAGAGAGAGAGAAAGCGACAGAGCTCACAAGTACCCTCAATGAGGATTAATTTAAATGAGATTTTTAATTTAGTTAAGTCTCTATTTGTGCGACTAGAGCAATACTGACTGACTTTTGTTTCATTCGCTAATTGCAAACAGTTTTGCAGTCAAAAAATAAGAGAAAAAATAAACCATTTTGAGTGGTTATTCATTGGCTTTAAATAAATTATTTGATTCTATCTCGCAAAAGCGTTAAAATTGAGACACACTTAAACTAAAGGAATATTTCAATAATCTTACATCAAAGTACAGTCTATCCTTTTAGTTACATTCTTTATCTTTGAACTGCTCTTTTCTATATTGCAACAAAGTTTGTTTTGACTTAAACGAAACACAGCAAATGGCTTGGCCATAGTGATAAGCGTCTTTACCTAATCCGCTTGGAAACAGTCAATTTCATTATCCTTCTATCCACATGCTTTTTGCCTTTTTAGTGGCTACTTATGCTTGTTGAAACCTACCAAGAAAAGGGCCAGTTGTTGCGTGAGTTTAACTAGAATTTGTTTTGAAAAAGGCTAACTGATATTAACTTTTATAATTTAAATCCAAAAGTCTTTAAACTCATTTAGTTTGTTGGGACACTTTGCTTTATCGAAAGCGAAGCCAGTTGCTGCGTGTTCTTTTAGATCACTTTGATTCTATAATATCTTACCCAATATAACAATAAAAATAAAACTTAGCATTTTATCTACAAAATTGTTTAAAGAAAAAATTATCAATCTGAAAATCATTTTCAATTTCTCTATTCATTTCTATTTCTAACATTTTCCGATTCATTTCATTTTCTATAAATTTTCTTTGTACACTTTTCACACTCAATCAAGTTGGCTGCCGCTCATTCTTGTCTAAATCTTTCACCTTTCCCTTCCCCCCCCTCCCTCTCCCCAAGAATGAGCAATGACTCTTTGCTACACTTCTCTACTATTGTCTTCTCTATGGAGGAGAAAGCGAGAGAACTTAGTACTTTATTTTCATTTTCAAGCCACTTGGACACGCAATCAGACAAAACTTTTGTATTGTAATTCAAAACCCTCTTACATAGGTCAACCAAAAAGAACAATAATAACAACTACAATGCAATTGCCAAAATGCCACGAACCGGCTAAACAAGAAGAAGACCTCCATAGAGATAGAGACAGTGATGTGATAGAAGAAGAGAGAGAGAGAGAAATGAGGGGCAATATTATGGGCTATAGAGATGAAGTAGCGGAAAAAGCACAAGATGAAAATAGTTTAAGTGCAAAATTTTACGCTTTATCGAATTACCCGCGGGTGCTTTAACTTACTACCAAAACTTTTGGAAAAGTGGGCGGACGGCTGGCTGAAGGTTTCAATTCGAAGTGGGTGCAAAACTTTTCCTCCTCTCAACCACTCTCTATCTGCTGGCAAGAGTTGGCCCAGGTCACAATTTATGATTCTAAAGGTGTTGCAATGAAAACTACGTCGAGAGAGTTCAAAGTATATATGTATATCTCTCTATATATATATATATATATATATAGTTGCACTATTTTTTATTTCTTTGGTCGATTTCCACGAGTAAATTTGTTATATTTTCTTACTGTCAGCCAAACCATTTGTTAAATGAGTTGGCAAAGCTAATCGAAAAGTTATGGTGAAGAGGTGCATCTAAACTATATATACTCCTACACTGCACTGCCTTGACCCGATTTCCAAAAAAGAAAATAAGATAGAAAACAAGAAAATGCTCTTTCTCTCTCTCTCTCTCTCTCCATCTACACTGACTAACCCAAACAAACATATAAATAACATTCGAGCAAAATAATTTAGCCAAAGGATAGTAGAAACTCTAGCATAAGGTTCTTACGTTTGGGTCCCTGGGTCTATGGGGACAGCAATAAAAAAATAATTTATAACAAAAGCGGCACAAAAAAAAAAAAAAAAAATAACCAAAATGAAGAAAACAAAAAAAAAAAAGCAGCCGAGAAAGTAAAATACTAAAGCAAGATTTATGCAAATCGGAAGTAAGCATTAATCAAAATTCTCGTTTCTTTGCGCCCGTTAGTTACCTCCTCCAAAAAAGAAGAAGAAGAGTATATGTGTGGGTGTGTGTGGCGCCAGGTCTAAAGATTCTGGGTCACAGATAAGCGGAAGCGTAAAAAAAAAGTAGCAAAAACTTTTCCTCAGTTTCTTCTTTTTTTCTTTTTTTTTTTTTTTTGCACCATGAACTTCATAAATTAAAACTTCATATGTCAAAAATGTTGCGCTGCTGTTTCCCAATGTCATTTATATTGAAATGTCAAATCAGCAAAACGTGTACCACTTCTCGGCTTGAAACGGCTGGAAGGACCTTTTGTGTGCGTGTGTGTGTGTGTGGGTGATGGTAGTGATTGGTGGTGGTGGTTTCGTTCTCTCTCAAGCAGTGCGTGAAGTGTTAGTCAAGTGCCAAACAATTAGTCTTCGTTTTGTGCAAAAATTGTCAGTTTGAGTTTAGTTTTTTTTTTTTTTCCCTTTTTAGTCCTTATGTCCCTAGTGCAGGCGCCGGATAGCCTGACAGGAGGTGGACATTGTGCAGTCGGCTGGACAGGGACAACCAAAAGCGTAGCCATTGCATGTGTATTGTTGACATGGAGATGTGTCCGTTCCTAGTTTCATTTGTGTCTGTGTGGGTTGAATTCTCCTTAGGGTGAACCAACACAGTTTGTCCTGACAGGCATGGGTAATGATGTGGTTGTTCTAAGGGGAACTAGAAAAGACAAAGATAGAATTTGACCATGAAAAGTCCTTCAAAACCAAAAAAAAAAAAAAAAAAAAAAGCATGGAATGTTAGTTGACAAAAAGTAAAGTCTACTCTACAATTCGTTTTAAACTGCAACTGGAACTTGCTTTTCACTCGAGTCATTTATTGTTATTTAAATGATCTTTTGCAATTAACTACAACACGAAGCTGGAGTTGGATCACGTCCCGAACGCTTTGTAATTGATAGTCTTGTGAACTCCTCGGCAGTAGTTGGATGTATACCAACTGTATTGAGTAGAGTTTTAACAGTTAGACCAGATTTTAAAGCAGCAGCAAAACCTTGAATAACTTCACCAGCCACTGGTCCCATATAGTGAAGTCCCAATATCTTTTGATCACCATTGATTTCGGCTACCGCCTTTAGATAACAATAGCGCACACTCTTTTGTGGTATAAAGAATTCGGTGGGTTTGTAATAACCATGGAATACTTCTATATTATCCACACCATGTTTCTCTATTGCCTGTTCTTCGGACATTCCCACACAAGAGTATTCTAATGGGGTAAAGACAGTGGTGGCCACATCGGCATAGTCCATTAATTGTTTGGAACCATCGAAGAGACGACGTGCCAACAGTCGTCCTGCAAGTATTGCCACTGGTGTTAGTTCCGGACGACCGTGAATAATATCACCTACGGCAAATATATGCGGCACATTTGTAGCCTCAGTAGCATCCACAACAATTTTATGGTCCTCTGTCTTAACGCCTGCTGCTGCAAGATTTAGATCCTCAATTAAACCCTTCCGGCCTATGGCCCAAAGAACAGTGTCAAAGATATCACTTCCATCCAAATTTGTGTTAGTATTGTGATACTTAACAAGCAAGCGACCATTTGGCTTTCGTTCCACAGAATCGGGTATGCATGTATATAAAAAGCTAATGCCACGCTCTGTCATCATGGCCGCTTGTAGCTCAGCCATTTGACGATCGAAACCGCGCAACACTATGGAACGCACCATTACAGTTGGATCATAGCCGAGGCCTTTTAAAAAGCATGCACATTCCAAGCCCACATAGCCAGCACCGACAACCAAAGTGCGTCCTGGTTCCTTTTCATAGCTAAAAATATCATCACTGGTAATACCGTACTCTTTGGCACCTGGTATATCTGGATATCGTGGACGACCTCCAACTGCAACTACCACATATTTTGCCGACACTTTAGCCTTAGTGCCGCTTTTTGTTACATACTCAATAGTATGATCGTCAAGGAATGCCCCCTTCGAGTTCACATACTCTACTTTCTTGTCTCGCAAATCGACTCGAGTAACCCAATTGACCGATTTGATATGGTTTTGTACCGATTTGACAAGCTTCTTCCAATCTGGTTTAATATTTTGATCGTTGACATTCCAACCGTAGGCAACAGCTTCATGTACCGCCTCGCCCAAAAGTGATGCCTGATGCATAAGTTTCTTGGGTATGCAACCGACATTAACACAGGTGCCACCGACACCCCATTTGGTGCCAGCGGGTGTAGGTTTCACATAATCAAAGCATAAGACACGGGCACCATGATCGACAGCCTCTTTGGCACAGGCTAAACCCCCGGAACCGCCACCCAGCACAATCAAATCAAAGTCATATTTCGATTTCGGCAAATTGCTCATCTGTCGAAGGCAACCAAAAGAATGTGTAAGGCCAGAAACACGAAACATCTTTAAAAGAGTCATTCTGTTGTAAAATTTTTATGAAGAGTATCTAGATAATAACAAATTTCGGAATTGTACAACTTGAGAATAAACAGTTTAGCGTTGCCAAGTTAATATAATGAGGAACCAATGGAAAAACCAGCTGACAAACTTTACTGTGCTAGTGTGACCGAACTTGCTTAAAAAAATACAAGTGAATGAGTTGCCACTTTTAAGTACTTGGACCATGCTTTTTTCTTTCGTGTTTTTTTTTTTTTTGTGTGTGTTGGTGGGTTGCAAATTTAAGTCGATTAGCAGCGACCAAAAGTTTTGACCCAGTTCTTACGCAGATTCAGCCATCAATTCTGAGCTAAGTAAAAAGTGTGAACGGGAAAAGGAGCAACGAAAAAGGCCTCTCATCTGCAGTCGAGTGACTTTTAGTAACGGGTTCCTGGTCATAGGCCATGAAACCTTCTACTTCTCCACTTTGATATGGCCTTTTTTCACCCTCTCTCTCTCGCTCTTTCTATACCTTCCCCCACATCAGCATGACCATCACCATTCGTCGTGCCGTCCTTCCGACCAACGTCCGTCACCGTCGTTCGCATTCAATTGCAAAATGATTTATGTGGGCTTAGTTTTTGCGTGTTTGTGCGTGATTTGGATTTGGGTTTCCTTTGCTTTAGGGAGAGAGACAGATTCCACTTACTTTAGCTTTAACTATTAGTAAATATTCAAAAAAATCCAGCTGGTTATGACTTCAACGTCAAAAGACGAAGCATAACTAAGCAAATTAAACTCATAAAATCGACAGAAACAAAAAGATGATTTTCGTAACTGCAATCCTTTTGTTTTTATATAATGCCTTATTGGTATATTTCGTAAGATATGTTGCAATTGCAATAAAAGGTAAGCTCCCATAAATTGATAGGCGTCTCTTTCTAAAACTTTTCTGTTTTTTCTAGGATTTTCCATTGAAGGATTTTCTACCGATTCGTTTGCACCACTTTCATGGGGCAAACTTCATGTACCATCATCCACCAGTGAGTTCGCCAATGAAGAGGGAACTAATATCTGGTATATCAATCTGGTCGTCAATTCATTTTTACTATTACCAGCTTTTCTACAGGTTTCTCTCAATTCGCAATAGTTTTTATAATCCTCTCTGATAAATCTTCTCCCTTTAGCATCGTTATTTTAGTATTCCATTGGCAATGATACTCTCTTGGAACGTTTTCATTTTTGAGTCCATGTTTGCCGTAACGATAGCCTTTATTTGGATGCTATGGTGGAGTAGTGTATCCCTACAAATTTACATTGCTCTGGGTTTCATGGGCTTCCTTATTAATGCTATCCACATTGTACTGATCGTCCATACAATGGGCTTGCATTCTTTGATGAAACAAAAGATGCCAGAAAATGAGATATTCGATGAACCCGATACGAAAACCGAAGAGACAGTTGAAAGTAGCGATGGATCCGTAACATTGCGAGGCTAAATTATACTTTGTGGGTTGTCTTTATATGGATGCCATGGCCTGGTGTAAGATACATAAAAGGATCATGGTCATCCGTCACTGTGGGGCTTAACCTTGGACGACTATGTACAAATTCTGGGTCAACTAATAAATATGCCAAAACCACACACACGCATATACACACGTACACACCCATACACACTCAGATATGTCTGTATACAAATGAATCGCAGCTGAGGGCAAAAATAAAACCATTAAATATTTGCGGTTAAACGCACCAAAAAACAGAAACCACAAAAGTAAATCATACCCAGAAGTAGACAAGGCAAAGAATTTTCTTTACTTTTCTTGCATTATATTTTTTCCCTTTTTCCTTTTCTCTTTATACCCTATAAATAAGGATATATCAAAGAATTTCTAATACAGTAAATACGTTAGATACTCTATCTAATGGATTCATGGATATTTTAATTCAATTAGAATTATTTTTATTTAATATATTCCCTTAAAAACGAATGTTTAGGATCATGAGAAGGCGAAGTAAACTGCCAATTTTCGGCTTAAGTTGGGAATTTTGTATTATTGCTAATTCTACTTGATAAAGAGTATCATCTAAGTCGGTGTCTTAACATAACTTTTGCGATTCATTTTCTTGTTGTTGCTATTTCTCCTTTCTTTTTCTTTTCTTTTTTGCGTACGTAAAAATATTAGATTAGAAATTAGGATAAGCATGGACAGGGATTGGGTTTTTCGGTTAGGCAACAGACCAGAACGCCATTTACTTGGTTGCCACGCAGTGATGCTAAAGTGCTGTATGTTGGTTGGTGGGAGGAGGATGAGTATTGTGGGACAGGGGACACTCAGGAAACTGGTAACCAAACGGCCTGCCAAAAAATTCCAAATGGTCCATGGGCGATGAAGAAAAAAGCATAAATCATTGAAACTGACATTTCACCATTTTACTAGATTTGTATATGGTTTAGGTTAGAGGTGGCGGTCAGAAAATGGCTAAGAATTTTTTTTTTTTGTTTATTTTTTTTTTTTGGGTTAAAGTTAAAAAAAAAAAATAGAAAGAAAATATGAGAAATTTGCTTAAGGCGGCTTTTTGCTTTAAGAAACTATTTAGAGAGGTGAAATAATATAGTTCAAAGCCGGTGGTGGTTAACCACTGTTTGGTTGGTTCTCTTAGAAGTTAAATAAAGGTCAACATTTGTATTGACTGATAAATAAAAGAAAGAACTTTCATTTTAACTTACTACTTGAGTCTATTGTTTTTGTTTTGTCTGAACTCCAAAGAATATATTATAAAGACCATTACTTATTCTTCTAATTATTATTTTGGTTTTTTTATTTTTATTTTAGATATATATTCTCTCAAAAAACCAAAAGAACTTACTTGCCAATATTACTCGTTTCAAATTGTAACGACCTAACCAAAAATGAAGTCGATATAGTTGGAAGTAATATCGATAATAGTTACCAGTGACAACAAGTCGATACCTCGTGACTTTTCACTGTAATCGATCTATCGTTTACCGCTTGAAAAAGTTGTGCCGCCGTTTTTTTCTAAGCTTTGAGTTGTCAGTTATTGCATAATAAAAAATAATTTATCATGGTGTTAAGTGAGTAATCAGTGTTCAATCGGTAATTAATCTAATTAAATCTAAGCTGTGCTGATTAAGTTAATTGTTATTGCTGGTGGTAAATTATAAATTTTGCCAATGGCGCCGGCGTACATAGCTGCATTGCGAAATCCGTTTGCAAAAGTGTTGTTCTTTTTTCTTCCTGTGTGTGTGTGTCTCTCTAAATAAATGGTGCTTAAATAATATTTTTTGTGTTTTTTTTTTTTCCTGTGAGAGTAAAAATAAAAGTTTATTGTTTTTGCTGCTGGTAAATTATAAACTTTTGCCCATGGCGTCGGCGCGGCTGTCGTCGGTGTGCCTAAGTGTTGCTTTTTTTGCCTATGTGTGTGTTTGTGTCTCTGAAAAAGTGCAGATCAAGTAATTTTTTTTTTGTTTGTTTTTTTTCTGTGAGAGTGAATATGTAAAGATGTGTGTGAAAACGAAAGTGAAATATTTTGATGGCGAAATCTTCAAGAAATCTAAATGGAAGAAGGAGAGAAAAAAAAATAGTTTAATCAGAAGGTATGTGGTGAAATTATCTGCATTGCGGGACTTTGGAAATACATGTATGCATTTGCCTAAATACAAACAAACAGATCTATGTATGTATGCGTACACATGCAGTTAGTTGGTCGTTCAAGTATTGCGTAACGCAATTTTAGCAGATTTTAGTCCTCCCTTCAACCCCTGTATGACGCTGTAAAGTTTTGCAGTAACCCGCCAGTTAAAACAATGCTAGAGATTCCGTTAAAAAGACAGTGTTACGTAATGCGTTGTTTGAATTGCGCTTTCCCTTGTAACGTAGCGTTTTGCAAGAGCCCCTTTGCCCACAAACTTGTAGTACGTATATTGGAACGGCCATCGGCTGGTATATTAACGTCTTCAACATATCCATCCATACATATAAAAGTAACGGGAAAAAGTATTAGTACCAACAGCGGAGTGAATTGCGTCTTGCGACAAGTTTTTTTTTTTACGATTTTAATAAAATGAACTTTATTCTTAAATATAATTGAATTTTTTTTTATTAATAAGTGAACTAAGAGAATATGAACTGTTCATAGCGGTAAATAATGAATAATATGTTATAAATAATCATAAATTCGTATAGGAAATACAAAAAAGTATGTTTTTTCCAACGATTTTTAAACAAAGGAATTTTTCACAGTGTCCCTTTTGCTTTTGATGTTTTCGCATATCAATTTAAATAGCTAACATTTAAATATAAAATCCATTCAATATTTTTCACCTAGTTTAGATTCCTTAATTAAGGTTTCTAACTGTAATTGTGTAAAAGTTTCTCGCCCTGTTTTCTTCTTTCAATTTGTACATAATAGAAATATATATTTCATTACTTTTTTCATTGTTTTTGTTACTTTCAGGTAAGTGGCAATTTGTGTGAATGAATTCCCCAAAAAGAGAGGCTGAAAAATTTGTAAGTAAAAAAAAAAACACATTCATTTTATAACAAAGTCATTTACATAATCGAGAAAAAAAAAAAATAAAGTGCCATAGTCCAGACAAATTTAAATAAACAAATTAATATTAAGAGAAAAAATTTTTACAACAATGAAGATTGCCAGGACAACAACTGAGAAGGAAAGCAAAAGAAAGCAAAATAAAACAAACCCAATTGAAGCGATAAAAGTTTCCCATTCTAGGAATATGCATACTTATATATACGTGTATATATACATTTTTATATATATATTTATATCTGTGCGGCCTAATGTGCTGACAATCGTTGAGATTCCATGGCACTCAGACAATGAAATGAGCCTAAAGTTGTGACTATATCTCTAGGATAATTTAAACTTTAAAATGACCAAGAGTCTAGGGCCTAGGCAACCCGCAATAGAATAAACACACCCACACACACATACACCAGAAAAGAAAGAGAATGGAAGGAAGAGAGGGAGAGAAAAAGAGACAGACATAGAGGGAATTACGAGCCCAACTTTTGTGAAAGTTGTAAAAAATGCAAAAGTTTTACCAATAAACATTAGAAAGAAAACTTTTTTTTTTTATTTTTTACCTGTCGACTCACTTTACCATTTCACAATTTTTATGATTTGAATTGTAGGCATAAAAAATTCTACACATTTTCTCTTTCTCTCTCTGTCCTCCTCTACCTTTGCTTTGCCTAGCGACAAGTTTATCAGATGATAGAAAAAAAAAACAGCAAATAAAGTTCAATTTTTGTCTACAATACAAGATGACTTTATTTTTAAAAGTAAAAGAAATTAGGTGAATTTCATCATCAGTGCTAATGAAATATAAATACAATTTAACAAAAATTGAATATATCTGTTAAGTTTAATTTGCTTTAGTTTATACATATATATAGTGTATATTCTTGTGATCTATTCTTTATAACCTTAACTAATATCCTTAAGGAGCACCCTGTTACAGCTGAGTAAAACAAAATAAAAAGAATATTATCATTATTGCTGGAAATCAAGTAAAAGTTGTTTAGTCCGGCGTCGCAGTCACTTTAACAACTTGGCCGAAAAAAAAAGGAAAAGAAATTTTCAAATTTCGATATTCTTCTTCTATACAAAAGGGGCAAATAATTCATGAAATATTAATCAAGTTTGCGCCTAATTAGTTTGATTCAACATTTACCCATGGGGGCCAAAACATCAAAAAGGTGTTGCTTTATGCTTGAGGGTCTCGTCTTCGTCTCGTCGTCCTGTCCAATGCCAAAAAAAAAAAAAAAAATAACAAAAAACGAACGAAACTTTGAACAAAGGTCATTCTAAGACTCGAAGGTTACAAATGCCTAATTAATGCCTAATGAGCAACGGCGGCAAATTGTGATGAAGAAGGAACCGAACCGTAAGCAGAGAGGAGGGCCAAGAAAAGAGTTTGGGCCAAAAGTCAAACAATTTCTTAGAGAAATATTTGCCATACAATTTTCTCATATTTTTTGTCTATTAAAAAAAAAAAAAAGAAAGAATAAAGTTCATCTACATAGTTTTCCATAAAAGACTAAAAAGAAAATGTAATATGGAAGGGAATTGACAGAGTAGATGTATTTAAATATCTATTATTAGAATCTATTTAGTATATAGATTTAAAAGGAAGAAGAAGAAGGGTTGAACAAAAAGTCAATTAACTTTAATAAGTAAATTAAAAGAACTAGTTCTAAAATCTTTTATTTTTGGTTTGCAATCCTTTTAACTGCTGAGTTATTTTTGGAGGCATTTTAATTAAAGATCATTTATAAAAACAAATATTTTTTTTAATTTCTTGAATGCAATTCGTTGCAAAAATAATTAAAATTAATTTTTTTTGTAATATTTTCAAATATTGTTAGGTATATGAAAAGGTTTTTTTTGGTATCGTTTTTTTTTTGCCTTGCTTTAGTCATACCCAGAAAAAAAGTATCTAAATATATCAATAAACATTAACGATCAAGTTAGTCTTGAGTAACAGAATAATCCATTTTTATACCCTGTACCCATAGGGTAAAAGGGTATATTAAAGTCGCTAAAATGTATGTAACAGGCAGAAGGAAGCATCTCCGACCCCATAAAGTATATATATTCTTGATCAGCATCAACAGCCGAGTCGATTGAGACATGTCCGTCTGTCCGTCCGTCTGTCCGTCTGTCCGTCTGTCTGTCCGTCCGTATGAACACGTGGATCTCAGAGACTATAAGAGCTAGAGCAACCAAATTTGGTGTCAGCATTCGTGTAGTGTCTACGCAGATCAAGTTTGTTTCAAATTTTTGCCACGCCCACTTCCGCCCCCGCAATTTAGGAAAAACGAATAACTAGAGTAAATATAAAGGTAGCGTATTCTTATTTGGCACACCTAATAATATGGCCAAAAGGTATCAGCTGACCAAATTTTGTTAAAATCGGACAAGAAATATCGGAGATATATCCATATACATTTTGTACCGAAATGCCCAGTGCGACATTGCGTAGTAAGTGTGAGCGAGATAGCATGCGTTCGTTGCTGCCGCTAGTGAGGAGAATTTTAGTTTGAACTGATGGAAAATTTTAAGGAGTTTGATTTAATACAGTTACTCTACTTGGTACAGGGTATACTCAAAGTCGGCAGGGACGACTTGCTTGCTTCATTATATATATATATAAATGTTTATATATTTCATTTACACTTACTGAAAAAATCATATTGCAATATTCATTGGAAAAAAATCAATAAATAATTTTTAAACATTTCATTTTCTGTTGTTTATTTTGTGAAACATTTGCAATAAAATTGAACCTAGCAATATTTAATATATGATTTTAGAAAAATGCTCGATTTACTTTTTCTTTTCCTACTCCTTTTTTTCCTATTTTCTCTTCGCCTGCTGCTTTTCAATTTAACAATTTTGATTTGGGATAAATTTTCAATATTTTTTTTTTCCACAAATATTTAATTTTGTTTATTGAAGTATTTGCTTTTGGGTTTGGCTTTCAAATCAGTTCGTCCTTAAGGGTGAACCATAAATATATATATATATACATACACACACAAAGACGGACACGCACATGTGCCTAAACTTCTTGACCAGCAAAAAAGAAGATTTCTTCAAAAGGCCCAAACAGATTGGTTTCATATGTAAATGTCTGTGTGCTTGTGCGTGTGTGTGTGTGTGTATAGGTTTTTCCGGACTCGAACAATTTTATTAATTAATTTCCAAAATTGTTTGTGCTCTCTTTGGAGTTTACATCAAAAATCAATTAGTTCTATATTGGTTTTATTTATCTAGTTTTTAGTTTACTTTTCCAAAAAATTTTCATTTCTTTTGCTCTTAATTAACGGAAAAACAAAACGATATATTCTGTTTTTGTAAGTTGTGATGGGAATGAGAGGGGAAGGAATTATAAATATATATATAGATAGATAGATATATATATTCATATATATATATATATATATTGAATAGCCTTGAACAAAAATTAACAGTCTAAAAATCGTTTTTAATATTCATAAACCAATTTGCCTGGCTAAGGCCTGCCCATAAAAGTAGGCCATAAAAATTCCAATAAATGGTTTTTGTATACCCCAAAAATTGGTCAGCCAAAAAGTTGCTCCTCCTTTAACTCCTTGGTCTCCTTTCCATTCTACTCCTCGTGCCAGATACCAGCTCTGTCTGTGGATGTGGCTACTATACCACTACTACTACTACCAGGATAGTATCCTTCGATCTAAGCGAGAATAAACGGCTTGCAAATGTTTTTAATTGCAAACGGAATATTTTGTTGGCAGATTACATAACATCATAGGCGGAGGCGGCTCATAAAATCTCACACAATATTTGCTCCATATTTTCACACACAAACCACAATTAAAACCGGCAAGCGGCAAAGGGTCGTGGGATGACTTAGAGTGAGTGGTTAGAGGGAAGTGGGAGGTGTGTACGATACTGGCAAAGCCAGCAAAATATTGTGCGTAGATAAGCCCTCCCTTACCCCCCATTCCCTGTAACATTTTTAACTAGGGTTTTATGTTTTGGATATGAAGTATACGACATGTTGGCCACATGCGTTATAGATGTATGCGTTAACATTGTGTATCTGTATGTGTGTGTGTGTGTGTGTTTCTATGTGTGGTAAAGTGCGAATTACAACACTTCCTGTTCGAGGGCGGGGTGGTAGAGAGGAAGACGTTTAGGGTTTAGGTTGTTGGGAATGTTGCTTTCCTTTATGAGGAGCAAGGACTTTTTGGCTACAAAATGCATTTGAATCATAATATCATCTTATCAATTTTCCAAAACGTTAACCAAATAAATTTTATTACTTTGATTGAACCAAATTGATTTCTTTTTAATATCCAAAAAAAAAAATTGCTTAAAATTATAAAACAATACGAAAAATATAAAAGAATAAAATTAAATGATAATTTCAATTAAATTTCAATATTTGATTAAACTTTTTATATCAGCTTGCAATCAAGTTGCACTTACCTTTGGGTTTGCATTATTAAAGGGTATTCAAATATCGTTTTACTTTTAACCATAAGTTTTCCTGTGTGTTGGCCAACAAAATTCAAATCAAATCAAGCTGAAATGCCACACAATGCGTTTAATTGCTCGACAGCCAAAACCGGACTGAAAATTGTCGTCTAAAAGGATTCTTGAGTGTTGGCCACAGCAATTGGGTTTTTGTATGGGTATTTTGTAGTTGTAGTTTGCCAGTTTCCCAATTTTCTAGTTGTTTCTCCAATCAGGCGCAATTATTTGCACAAACTGACAATTCAGATTGTGTGTCTCTGTGCTGGCAACCAAATTTATTGATATGATATTTTCGATTCATTTGATTCGACTTTTTCTCTCTCTCTCTCTCTCCTTTTCATCTTCTGCTATGAATCAATTAGCAATTAAAGGCAGCAATTGACCTCGGTTCGAATGTTAGTTATTGATGCCATTATAGACAAAACATGAACAGAATTCTAATTAATATTCACTGATTGCCATAAAAATGAAAAATAAAATTAATAAAATACACAGCACATTTGAAACACGGTTTCTTCTCTTCTCCCCTTAGCAAATGAATCGCATTAGTCTACAGGTTATTGAATTGGCTTTAAGTTCTAAGTTTCTCCTGTAATCATTTTCTAATGCATTCGAGTTGAGTTCATGTTTTGTTGCGTATCATCCATCCACTCATCTCTCATATCATAATACTTGAAAAAGTTTTATTGCCTAACAAATAGATTTACACATGGTAAAAGTTTTTGATGTAAACGAGAGTGCTATATGTAGTAGGGAAATGTTCATCTTTTTTTTTTTTTTTTTTTTTTCCCCCATCCCAAACTCGCAGGGTTCTGCAATCCACCATCCACCAACCCACCGGTGTTACATGCCTAGGGTTTCCTTACCTGTGCACAAAAGTAAGTTGGAAATGCTTTTTGCTTGTACTTGCGGTTATCAAATTTTGTTTAAGAGAAGTTGTCAAGGTAAAGAATAGCAAAGAGGGGGAGGTTGAAATAATGTGGTGTAACAAGGATAAAAGAAAGAGAGAGAGAGACAGACAGCAGGGAGTGATACGGTTTCAAAATTTGGCTATTTAATTTGTCATTTAGTAGATTGTGGTGGATGTTGAGGCGACGTAAAGTATTAACTAGGATTTTGAGAGAATATAAAAATTAAGAGTGAGAAAAGGGCCTTAAGAAAAAAACACCAGTCATATCCTTAAAGTATCATATGGATACCAATTCAAAGTTGGTTGTGTAACCTGATCTATGATTGAAGAAATACAAGGAATAATAATTATATTTAATCTATTTGCAAAATTTTCTACTTTTTACCACTAAAACGATGTCTGTTTGAATTGTTCATATATATATAAATATACATATTATATATAAATATATAATTTATATATACATCTGCTTATATCATTTACATTTGGACGATTTTCTTCACTTTGCTATGTTACATCAACCATAATTTAATTACATTACATAGACAGTTTTCGCTTGAATCTTTTGGCGTCTGGTGCGTCTCATTGCTGTCGTTGGTTTTCTCTCGATGCACTTTATCACTTAATTGAGTTCTTTAAGCAGCCAAGCGTATATCCACATACGCACACACACACACACTCACACATACATCTTGCTCAATTATGATGAGAAGATGCAGCAGATGCCAATGCCAATGTTGCATAACGAAGCAGCCCCCCAACCAACTATCTTACATCCGACAATTCCAGACTAAGGCGACTCATCACAGTTTTGTCTTTCTTTTTTTTTTTTAATCAAATCTTTTTCCATTTCTGTTATTTTTAATTTTGTCATCATCATCTTTATCTTTATCATCATCATCATCAGTATCATTTTTATCTGTATCCCCGCTTTGTGCTTAAATGAGCAAGAAAATGCTTCATTTTCGGACAGTCCGTCTGTCAGAGGCGTTTTGACCAAAGCCTTTTGTCCACTTGAACTTAACTTACATTCATGCATATTGATAATCTTGAACGCTCGAATGCTCATTTACTCAACTTGAAAAGGTAATACTATGGCTACTAGCATCCAAAGGCCAAATCAAAATCGGTTCAATAAAAAAAAAAAAATGGGGGAAGAAGAAAAAGCAAGGGAAAAAGCCAAAAGCAAAACGAGAAACCCAAAAATTCAAGTTTTTAATCATGCGTGGGTGGTCAGTTAGGCTTTATCCCCTATCAATAAGTGTTGAGTGTGTATGTTTGTGTGTATGTGTGTGTGTGTTCATTTTAAGGGTCTTCTTTTTCTCATACTCATCCATTTTGCCACTTTTCCAATCAACTTGAGTGTATATGTGTGTGTCCCTTTTTCCTTGGCCTTTTTCCTGGTGCTGCTGCTGACTTTATGTGCCGATTTCATATTTTTCATTTGAAAAATAGATATTTTTTAATGCCTTTTATTAAATCGGCTTAGATTTATTGTACATGTATTTTTATATACCATATGCGTGTCTGTGTGTGTTTGCTTGTGTGCATGTGTGTGTGTGTGTATGTGCCATATTAAGCCCTTTTCTTTGGTACTTTGGCTAAGGAAAAAAGATAGAAATTCGTTTATGGGTCTTAAAGCAAATTTTGTGCATTTAATAAGATTTATGTTTTGTGTGTGTGTGTGTGGGCAATGTATCTATATGTGTGTGGGTGTGGAAACGTAAGGGGCTTATAGACAAGTTTAAATTGCTTTCTTTTCTCTCCATGAATTGGGTAATAATCAGTAATCTAACGAAAGAGTTAAGTATAACAAGTTTAGGAGAAAGTGAACAATTATTTGAAAAAAAATAGTTGAAGACCAAGTTGAAGATAAGCTCAGAATTTCTCATATAGAAACCGATTCCGATTGATTGAGAAACATGAAACATAAAGAGAAACATTGATTTCAAGTTTCTAGTTTTATTAACAAGTTTTGGAATTCGGAGAGAATTTCTTCATTTATTTTAGGGCAAAACATTTTGTACCTTAACTTTGCTATGAAATTCTAACACTGAATTGTTAGAGATTCATGACCCTTTTTAGCTAACACTACAGAAAGGAAATTGGTATTTAGACTCTCTCTTCTCCTCTCTCTCTCTCTCTCTCTCTCTCTCTCTCTCTCTCTCTCTCTTTCTCCTCTTGCTCTTTGAAATTTTGACACAATTTCGATGAATTTTCATTGTTATTTCAACCTCATTTTATCGTGCACGCACCGACATGTACACTGAAACATGCCGGTCACTAATTATGATTGATGCACTTTAAAATTGTTGGCAAATTATTATTGCCAAAAGGCATGATGAGGGTAACAGTTTGGTACCACACCGTACCTAACGCCCCTGTAGTACTCTCCCCCCCCTTTACTTCTTCCTTCCGTTCATTTCTTCTCTTCTTCCGTCTGTCTGATGGTCTGTCCTGTCCCACTGTCTGCTTGTCGTCTCCCATCGCTTAACTCAATTAGTCAACCTGGCCGGTACTGCAATTTTCTGCTGCTGACGTTGACGTCCTGCCGTTCATTCGCTCATTCATTCATTCACCCCGTCTGCGTGTTCGTCCGTACGTCTGGCCCAGCCTAGCCTAGCCTAGCCTGGCCAACTGTTGCAACGAAATTACCACAAAGTTTTCTGTTTGCTGCATAATTAAAAAGTTTGAAAAGCTTTTGCCGAAACCAGGCAACCAGCCAGGCTGGACCCAACCATACGACCGGGAACGGGACCCGGACCCGTACCCGGACCCATACCCAAACCCAAACTCATACCCCCATACCCGACCGCCATCCATACCCATCTGACCGAACCGACTCCAACTACAACTCTTCCAGCAACTATTATAAACCAGCGGTTATGCAGCGGTTGCAGTTTTTGCATGATTGACAACCCAAGAGTCCGGAACTGAAACGAACCTTGCTCCATGGAACGCCAGTCTCATTCCCTCTCTCTCTCTCTCTTCCTCACTCTGTTTTGCTTCTTCTTCCATCTCCTGCACAGAGCTAGTCAAGGACATGCCAATGCATGTGCCGCCTCTAGTAAAAATATTTTGGAATTTTTCTAAAAAGAGCAAACTTTACTGTGCATATTTTTTCTCTCTGTCGTTCTTTCCAACAAAATGTTTACATTTTTCATCAAATGAGTTTTTGATAATTAATTTCGCTCGGAAAATGAGAGTAAAGAATGCCTTTATTAGGATGCAATGTGTAATTAGAATTGGCAAAAAGAAAAAAAAAAGAAAAGTAGAACAAGGTCGTTGTTTAATATTATTTAAACCGGATTTAAATGTATCTAAAAGCGGTTTAAACTATAGCGAAATTGAACTTGACCTTTTGATCTTTTCTTGATTTTTAGCTTTTTCTTTTTTTGTTACTTTAATTGAAAAGTTTATTGATTAAAGATTAGTGTTTTGTCTATTTAAAACTTTTTTAAGTTCACCTTACTGCCAAAACCAGCCAATTTTTCGAATAGAGTGAATTGTAATTAACTATCTTTTTATCCGCCCAAAAATAGGCAATTGGTTTTCCGATTATCATTGACATTCGCACTTTCCATTCATGCTTGAAAATATTTAATTATGTTTAAATAACTTTCATCCATTTGTAGTCAATTGTTTGTGCAATAATAAAACGAATATCATAAATATAATAATTAATAAATGGCATTTACATTTGCTTAAAACTAATTCTAAATACTCTCACCCCTTCGCATCCAACCCCACTACTCCCCAATCTGCTGTGCGCCAATCAATCCGTCTCAAATCTCAATGGGCAATAAAACTAATAATAAATATAAATACATTCATAATTGTTTAATTAATAACAATAATTGACATCAATCACCAAAACGAGCGACCCAATGAAAAGCAACAACAACCACAGTAAAAACGCATGTGTCGTCCCCTATGTCCCTTAATAGAAGTGAGAGAGGATCGGACGGGGGGTTACAAATGCGCGCCAAGTGAGGCCGCAGAGTGAATGTGGCAAATGGCCAAACAAATGGCGTGTCAATTAAAACTTTAATTAATTTGCAGTCAGAGAGATGGAGTAAAAAACATAGAGATAGCCGTAGAAAGAAGAGAGAGAAAGAGAGAGAAAAAAAGAGATATTATACATACAGTTGGGCAATCAAATAAGCAAATGAAATGAGCGATCAAAATGACTAAAAAAGAAAAAAAAAAATTAAAAAGAAAAAAACCAAACTAATTATCATTATATTGCTAAAGAAAATACCCTTTAAAGCTTTGTAACTGTAAATGTCGAAGCGGATAAAGCTTTTATATATATATATATATATGTATATATGGCATTACCTGATCAAATTTGTGTCTTAGTTTTATTGTTTTATACATTTCTTGGATCGCTTAGTTTAAATGTTGATTCGAATCAAGTGATATAGCATTTTTATTGTTTCTTGTTTAATTTAAAACTATTTACATGTTTTCGCAGTATCCTGTGTATCTTTTTTTTGAAGGGTATGTGTTTATACGCATTGAATTCACATTCGCTTTCCTTCTCTGCAATACTCGTTACAAAAGTGAGACAAATCCTATGAGAGATTTGCGTAATTATTTTAATTGTTTAATGTCATGCGGTCAGGTGTCTAGCTGTGTGTGTGTGTGTGTTTGAGTGTGGTTGGTTTCGTGTAGGTGTAATTGGGTGTGTGAGTGTGGGTGTGTGTGTGTTTGGATGTTCGTGTCTCGCAAAAATCTGTGCAGTGTTGGGCCAACATTAAGAGCTACACGTGTTCTGTTCCATTTTTTTTTGCTGCTCCTGCTGTTGTTGTTGCTGTTGTTGATGAAGGTGGAACGAGGGAGGGTTGGAATGACGATAAAACAAATTGCGTTCCACTTGCGTTTTGTTTGTTTTAAATGATTAATGAGCTCAGTGTCCCCTCTTCCCCAATTTTCTTCTATATAACACACTCTCAGTCTAGCTCACTTTCTTCTCCTCTATCTCTACCTCTCTCGCTCTCTCGCTCTCTCTCCTTCTCTATGAGTTGGCTACTTTCTTTCATGACATGTAAGTTGACACTTTGTGGTTTCTCTACGCACACAAAACACAGCACGCACGCACATGTGTGTCTGGGAGTGTGTGCAGCAACAACCAGCATAAATTGTTAGTAGGTTGCAAAAGTTTTAGACAACACCAACAAAAACAAGAGCAACAACAACAACAACAACAACAGCAGCAGCAGTAGCCGCAGCATTCAAAAAACAACAACAACAAAAAAACTTAAACCAAACCCTAATGAGTTGTCATTAGTCGGGCAACGATTCACAACAGCAGGTGCAGGTGCTGATGCATGTTCAGGTGCAGGTGCAGGTAGGTGTAGGTAAGTGAGTATAAACATGGCCAGTGGGGGGGGGATATAGTAGCTTTTTTTAAAGATAGTAGTGGTTAAATGTATGTATAGTTAGTAACTGACTAACTGGCTGAGTTTCTTACAAATGTTAGAATAGTTTAAAGTCTTTAGCTAAACAGTTTTTTGGCTTTCTTTTCTTAAAATTCCTTATATAGAATATTAGCATTGCTCTGATAAAATCAAATGTTTCCAATAAGTTGCTATTTAAGTCTTTAGAGTTTTGCTTTAAGTACATTGACTCTAAGTAAAACAGTTGACAACTTGGCAATTAAATGGAGAGAAGCAGGACGAGATTCTCCTTTAGCTTTTACTGCTTCTTTAATAATCATGATATATGAAGGAGAAGCATTTGCATTTACATTTCTCTTGGAAACTTTTATTTAACTCTTTTTCTCTTGTTTCACTTTAAATGTCTTAATCCTCGCTACTAGGTAAGAAGAGTTAAGGGCAAATTAATCTGCATCGTCCGAGCCACTTTTAAACTAAAGCCAACAGGCTTAACTGCCCCTATGTATGTGTATGTATGTGTGTATTTACGTATATGTAATATATAGTGGTACTATATATGTATGTAACAATATCAGTATGTTTGTGTGTTCGTGTGCACACTCTTACTATATGCAGAGGTGAGGTCTCTAGCAACTCTACCTTCTATGCCATCGTATTCTTTAGTCATAGACTACTGCATTACTTGCCAAGGCAACCTGCAAAATGCCTGATAATGGATTATTCCATGCCATAAATGCAAATGCAGGCCAGGGCGCATAACTTTTTTCCTTCATTCTCTGGCTAAACAGAGGATCCCAGGCTAACCAGCCAACTAACCAACCAGCCAACCAAGTTGGCAACAGCGATGACGCCATTTTGTGTGTGTAGCAACAGTTATAGCAACAGAAAGAACAAAAACAGAAAAAAGAAAAAAACAAAAATGGCTAAAAGAAAAAAAAGAACGACAAAAGGAAGAAGCTAAAGTAGCGGCAGGCAGGTTTTTATGGCCACGGCAAACTGCAGTCAACAAAGACGCGTAAATTATTTTAGATTTACATTTCTGCATTTCATTTGTGCTGTATGCCACACACCCCACCACTCTCCCATCACTTACCCTCTTTTGGACTTGCTGTTAGTCGGTCCTCTGTGTCCTTCTAGTTGTCCATCCGTCCGCCGTCTGTCGTTTTTACCGCCGCAGGCAGGCGTTAAGCAAGACGGCGTCGGCACATAATTTATGCAATTTTTATGATTATTCATCATGAAAGTCTATGCGGGGAAGAGATGCATGGGAACAGGACAGTGGTTTATAAGAATTCAAATAACAACTAAGAAATAAACAAAAAACACTACAAAGCATTGTATCTAAATGTTATAACATTTAAATAAAACTACCAAGCAAAATGTAATAGCTGCTACATAAAATCATCTCAACATATTTGAATGAATATTTACCAATTATTTACAGAGTTATTAAAACAACATAAAACAACACCTGTTTTGTTCAATATTCCAGTTTTAAAACCAACAATTTTTTTTTATCAGTATGTCGACTATAGAACCTTAACGCTTTAACGGTTTGGGAATTACAAAGAAGAAGTAAAAACTTCACAAGGTGAAAATTTTATGTTACAGTAATACAGTAAGTATTACATTTTAAGAGTAATGGAAAAAAACTTAAGCTTAAAATTAAAAAGGAAGTTAGTTTAATCTAAGTTGGGTACTTAAGTATATGTCAAAACTTGGCAAGGTAAGATCAGGATAATAAAAAATAAGAAGAAAGAAAATTTTATAATGAAAGGATTATCTTAAGATATTGACAATATATTCTATTATTGACAGGGAATATTCTTATTTATTTTGTAAGTTGTAAAAAAATGTCCACATCCTTGTTTTGTTTTTCTTCCTGTATTTTATTTTCTATTACGCAATTGAAACAAACAAGTTGTATGTAATATAAAAGGCTTTCAGATAACAATTTTATTATTCACAGTGTGTCCATTTGAAACCACTGTGCAAATTCCTTTTTTTTCAGCCTTTGGCTGTCATGTCCGCGCCGCATTTGTTTCATATTTTATGCATTCTTTCTCCTATTTGTTTCCTTCTTTTTTTTTGCTTCCATTTTTGTTTTTTTGTTGGCTTCCTCAGAGCAAACGGAAATGCAACAAAACGTTTGCATTTTTTCTCCCGTTTCCCACTTGGTGCGCTTGCTCCTCGCCTTGCTCGTTTGCAACAACCGTAACAAACGTCTCTCATATATTTTTCAACTAATTAGCATTAATTTTTGCCAACTGATAATCCAACAAGGCTTCTCCTTTGGCTGCTGCTCCTGCTTTTGCTGCTGTTCCTTCTCATATGGATGTCCTTCTCGGTTGGTCGTGGGTTTTATCGCAAGTTGTTGATTGCATTATGGTCGTACTATGGCGGCAATGGAGTAAAGGAGGTGAGCTAAAGGAGTGACACGCGGGGAAGAGCGATGCGGCACAAAGTTAATAAAGTCATTTGCATCTGGCATTAAGTGGAGGTTAAATGGGAATTGTTTACAGCTGGCAAGTGCTTAATTTGTGTGTATGTGTATCTTTGTGTTTGTATGAGTGCAACACTGTACTTGTTTTCTTGCAATTCTTAAATTGGTGACCCCGACGAGCAGTCATAATCCCAAAAATTAATTACCAAGTAGAAAACTTGAGATGGAAAAAATAAAAAATATATATACATATACATATATAAAATCCCATAAACCGATTTTGTTGCAACCACCGTATAAAGTATTTTCCTGTTTTTTGGGGTTTCCTTTTTCTTGCAATTTTCGGGCGGAAAAATAAGAAATACATTTTGTGTGAGACAAAGCAAAATCTAGTGAAGACAGAGAGGGATAAATATGGGGTAAGGTAGATTGTGGGGTAAGGGAATGGAACGGAAAGCGTGCGGATCGGGTAAGCGTAGAAAATGTCAATCTAATTGAAATTCTAGACAAAATCTTCCGCAAATTACCTTCATTGACAAAAATCTCTAATCCCCTCGACAGCAAGGAAACGAAACCTGAAGACAAACTCCTTTTGGTTTTCCCCCTCCCCCATGCCAAACCCTCTTCCCCTTTCCGTTGCCATATCTGAACATATCACCCCCTTCCTCGATTCGTATGCCTTTGCCTTCGTCGATAAGTTATTGTTTGGCAAGTCGGGGGCGAGAAGAAGAGAAGGAAATATACTTGAGCCATAGAAGCCAAAAGAAGCTTGACGGAAACGGAAGTGCAGCAAGAGTATGATGTCGCTCTCTCCCTCTCTTTGTGTGTGTGTGTGTGTGGATTCACCCGCGTGTGTGTGCGCTCGACAATTGGGATGCAGGTGGATCCTTGAGCTGCTCAAAAAAAAAAAAAGATAGCAGAAAAGACAACAACAAAACAGAAAGAAAATAGGTAAATACTTTGCGGTCTTCTTATTCGACGATGTTGTTGTTGTTGCTGCTGTTGTCGACTCCATCGTCAGGAACATCTTTGTCGCCATTACGCTGAGTGCACTGGCCCCAGCCACGCCCCTTTGGGAATGCGCGCGGTTGCATTTTTCATAGCCTGCAGCTTTAGCGATTTAATTTAATCAACTGAAAGCGCATTTGCAGCTTTTGCTAACCACATACACTCACACTCACACACATACACAAGCACACACATATTCACATTCACATACATACATGAGTCGCTGCATTATCATCATCCTTTGCTTCTGTTGGCTTTCGTATGCCTTGGTTTTTGGACGAGGATACGACACACTGTCATTCAACTCTAGCTTCCTTCTATCTTACTGCTTCCATGGAGCCAGAACTTAACTCAGCAGCTCATTGCAAATTCCATTTTTTTCAAGCTCAAACACAAATGTATGTAACCCTTTTTTTCGATTTTTACATTAGTCAGGATGAGCATGGGGAAAGGTTAAAACAAATTATGTTAATTATTGCAACAGAAAGAAAATAGAACCCAAAACGCAAATTTATGTCCAGTATAAATAAGAAGAAGAACTGCCTAAAGATTTCAAAGAAACATAAAGAATGCAGAAACCAAATAGGATCCGAAAAGCTTTATGAAATACCTTTTAAAACATAAAGCTTTCTACACTACTCATCCAATCAATAAGCTGTTGCTGTTAGTAGTAGAATCTTACATGCTTTTTATACCCTGTACCCATAGGGTAAAAGGGTATATTAAAGTCGCTAAAATGTATGTAACAGGCAGAAGGAAGCATCTCCGACCCCATAAAGTATATATATTCTTGATCAGCATCAACAGCCGAGTCGATTGAGACATGTCCGTCTGTCCGTCTGTCCGTTTGTCCGTCCGTCTGTCCGTCTGTCCGTCCGTATGAACACGTGGATCTCAGAGACTACAAGAGCTAGAGCAACCAAATTTGGTGTCAGCATTCGTGTAGTGTCTACGCAGATCAAGTTTGTTTCAAATTTTTGCCACGCCCACTTCCGCCCCCGCAATTTAGGAAAAACGAATAACTAGTGTTATATTAAAGGTAGCGTATTCTTATTTGGCACACCCAATAATATGGCCAAAAGGTATCTGATGACCAAATTTCGTTAAAATCGGACAAGAAATATCGGAGATATATCTATGTACAATTTGTACTGAAATGCTCAGTGCGACATTGCGTAGTAAGTGTGAGCGAGATAGCATGCGTTCGTTGCTGTCGCTTGTGAGTAAAATTTTAGTTTGAACTGATGGCAAATTTTAAGGAGTTTGGTTTAATATAGTTACTCTACTTGGTACAGGGTATAGTCAAAGTCGGCAGGGACGACTTGCTTGCTTCATTTATTTATGAGAATAAACCAAAAGGATATTCAAACTCTTAATCCATTAAATTGAAATTTCACAAAGTTCTAATAGTTTCTTGGCGCTAATCTTCACTGCAACAACTTCACTTTGTCAGTCATATTTCAACTCTTGACTGTTTTCAATTGCCTGCAGCTTAATCAACGTAACAACAACAAGAACAGCAATGCTCATACATACATTGCGACACTCGACACTAAGATTTACACTTGACTACACTGTGCAACATACAACAACATAGAGCAGCATATAAAGAGAGAGATAGAGAGAGAAAGCCCTGAAACCAAATTTGCTTGAACATTACCAATGACAACAATCCCCCCTATTATGCCACCGCCACACCTCGCCTTCCCAGAGCCTCTGAGATGATAATGATGAATCCCAAAACGCAGACCAGACACGCAGCAGCCAGCCAGCCGGAGTAGTAGAAGCCAAAACCCAAAAAATGGTAACACTTTAAAAAACTGCACGCGTGAGTTTTTTTTTTTCCCTGCAGGAAAAAAATGTTCATGTGGTGTGGTGTTGGTGATTGGTGCGAATGTCTGGCTGGGGTAGAGCGAAGGGAAGGAAAAACTCGAGGTGGAGGAGCAAAAAAAAAAAAAAAAAGTATGAAAAAAAGAAATTTGTTGCAAAAACGCGCAAAAGTTGGCCTAAGGCTAACAAAAATGTTTGTGGTGGGTGTTGGAGAGATTATGAGACAGACATACAGACAGACGGAGAGTTGCCCTCCATTTCCACCTCACTTTTCCTCTCTCTCTCTCTCTCTTTCTCTTAGTCCTTCTTACTCTCTCTTCTCTGTTTTCCTTTTTTTTTTTCTCTATGTTATCCCTGTGGGTTTATAATTTGTACTGTAGCTGCTGCTGCTGCTTCTGTGGTTTTCTTTTCCATGGATTTTCGCCTTTTCTCTCTCTCACTCTCTGCTTCTACATCTCTCTTTCTCTCTACTGTATAATTTTCATTTGTAACCGCGCGTGAAATTTACACGCATTTTGAAGTCTAATTTGACATTAATTCAATACCCTCAGGATAGTTACGCATTACATAGCATGTGGGTGGATGGGCGGTAGGTTGGTTATTTCTTCATCTCCCCTTACTCTACACTTTACACTCTCTCCCTTTCTAGCCCTCTGTGTGTGTGTGTGTGCCAGTCTTCGTGTGGTTGGGAGTTCCATTGCTTCAGTGGTTGGTTGGTAACCTGCTGCGTGTTTAAGTTGATGAAAACACAAGAAGAAAAACTGGGCTACATTTTCCTACTGTAAAATATATATATATATCGATCATTAGAATCCCAGAAACTGATAAATATCAAGATATATTACCCATTAAAAAAAAAAAAAAATCTAAATGATTTTGATTGAATATTGCAATATTTTTATTTTCAACTATTTATTGAAAATAAATATTTAAAAATTATGATTATATATAGAATAGAGCATTTGTTTTGGATTCAGTTTTAAATCGATAAACTTTATATGCTAATCGGTTTTAATAATTGAAATTGATTTTCAGTTTTCAATTCAATCATAAAATACAATAAAAACACAATAAAAATTTTATAAATTTAAATATTGTTCAATCAATTATTATTAAGTAATTTATTTTGCTCATAATTCCTTGCAGTTTGTCATCATATATAAGAGGGATTTTTTTTTTTTTTAAACATTTTGTCAAATTGAATGACTATTTGGAAAACCTAAACTCATTAAAATGCAGCATGGTAAACCAAAACTAAACCAAAAAGAAAGAAAAAGAGAATAATAAAACAAAAAAATAATAGGAAGAACGAAAAGCGAAAACCTAACCGCCAATTAAACCCAATTCGTTTCACAACAGATTTTAGATTTGCTTTTATTGCATTTCTTTTCCAAATCCCAATCCCAATCCGAATCCCCCCAACCCAGTCCATTCGTCCTCGTTGCCCAATCTGCACATAACCATAACCAAATTTATTTAAAAACTTGAAACTCGACCAAAAAATTTGCACAAATGCTGCCAACATACAAAAAAAAGCTAAAAAAAAAAAGAAACCAAAATAAACGAGAGGAGTAAAGAATCGAATCGAAACCAAACCAAAAACCTAGTCCGAAAGAATTTCAAACAATGAAGCTCAGTTTTGGTCAAAGGCAAATACCACTGATTGTGACAATCAGCGTGACAATAAAATTGGCGCTCGCTGCTCTAGCCCAGCTACACAGGATACAGGAGGAGATTTCCAAGGATTGAGGCTAAATGTTGGCAACAGCTGGCTGTAACCAAAAAAAAAAAAAAAAAAAAAAAAAAAGAAAGAAAGAAAAAAAAACTTAAAAAAAGAAATCGCAAAAAAAAAAAATTTTACAAAAAAAAGAAAGGGGAGAGAAATCAAACTCGGGCGGCCAGCTTTAAAACTTTTGCACAATTTCCATGCCAACGCCAAAGCGACGAAAGAATTTTAAAATTCCAACATGTCAGCCAAACGGTTTGGTTGTGCGCTGCTACAGGCAAGCAAAAGTATGATGCCAAAGGAAGAGGGGCGAAACTGGGCGGTACGGGATGTATTCCAACAGAAATGACAGCCCTGTGACACGCACAGACCAACTGTCACACCCGCTGTGTGTATGTGTGTGTGTGTGTGTGTGTTTAGCTAACCCTTGCAGAAATCTTTGCCAAAGCAAAATTTATAAAATTGTCATGGCAAAAAAAGATAAAAAAAAAAAGAAAAAGAAAGCAGAAGCGAAAAGAAAAACACCAAGTAGAAAAGAAAAGGAGGCAATGAAAACGCCAGGATGATGACTTCCTTGGCCCATTCTTTGCCACCTCCATCCCAGTCCTTTGGTCCGTTCCGCTTCTTGTTGTAACATTATCTAAGCTAACAAATTGTCAACACGTACAAATGCGTTCACTCAAACGTAAACGGGGTAATAACCATTTTTCGTAATAATTTTATGTCACAACAAATCTAGGTTATATAAGCGAATCGCTTTTTACCTACATTCCAAACAGTTTGCTTTCTCTTGCTGTCCCTCTATCTCACTCTACATGTAACAGATGGGACCCGACATGAGATGGTGAGACAAAAAATAAATAAAAAAAAAAAATAAGTCCGGGGAAGCAGCGGATACTGTAACCATGCAATTGTAATGGGTCTCTGATGACTTCAAATATATATATGTGTGTGTGTGTGTACCTACTACGTATACGTTATAGTTAGGGTTGTCATCTCCATCTATGTATATAAGTCGAACAAAACATAATGACAACACACAGAGCTTAATTACACCAGGCGCTAATCAATAATTGTTGTTAATGGGTGACAGAAATCCCTTAATGCAACTATACATGAGATCTTTTAATGCTTGTATAAGGATATTCATTTAAAAGGTACTATTTTTTTATAAGATATACTAATTCGAGTTATAGAACATTTAAAATTATACCAAAAAGTCTCCTTACATAGATCGGTTTGCTTTTTCGATTTCAAATCGACTTAAGCATTGATTCAAATGATCCTAAAATAAGTGCCTGTTTCTTTCTTTATTAAATGCAATATCAAATATTAGTTAATAAAACTAGTTTTTGTTTGTTGAAATACTAATCGGAATAAAACACCGACATGCTTTAGTTTTAACTATACCAAAATGATTTAGAATTGAAGTTGTCTTAAAACAATACGAAATGTAAGAAATGTACTTGTATAGATTAAATGTCAAAAATATTGACATTTATCTAATCATATATGTAGAATGGGGGGGATAAGAGTGAACATTTATACCTGGATCAGTCTTGTGGCCAGAAATTGTGATTTATTTCAATTTGTTGACAACCCTGTAGTTGGATGCTGCTCATTGGCACAAATTGTTGACTTCCTACTTTAAGCAGCTGCTGCTGCTGCTACTGCTGCTGTTTCGGTTTCTTCGCTTTATCTTGTATCTTTTCTTTTTCCTTTTTTTCCCCCCACAACAAAAAACTACGAAAACAACAACAACAGCAGCAGCAGCAAGAAGAGCAGGCAACACGTCCGTCGTCCTACATCCGCTGCTGCTGTTGCTCCTTATTCTGCTGGTCCTTCTGCTCATTTTCTTGCCCTAAAGCCTGTCAGCCAGTCAAGCAAAAGTCCTGCCTTGCAGTCCTGCGTCGTCGCATAACGCGCGCCGATTCAACTTGAAGAAATAAACTAAAGTTGTCACGTAAGCAAAGTTTATGACCAAAAAAGGCCAAAAAAAAAAAATAAAGAATGTGGAGATATAAGAAGATGAGTCCAGTAAAGATCCAACGAGACCGAAAGAATGAGAAAAAGAGAGGCCAGATCCTGACGATTTCCCAGCTGCTTTTGGCAAATGGCAACATTTCGTTGGACACGCGCCATGCCACCAAATCATCTGCAGAGCTTCAGTTTTTGCGTTTAACATTTAGTTGCTTGGCTGAACTGCATTCAAAAATTGTTAGAAATGGGTGAGGGAGGTGGTGGTTGGTGCCATGTTGGTAAGAAGGAGAACAGAAAAGAAGGAACCATGAGCAGGATAACGAAGAGAAAGGGAGGAGGCGTGGCCATGCCACTGATTGACCAAATGATAGACAGACGACACAAGACTTGGACTTGCAATTGCCATTTCCCCTCCTCTTTTGCTGTCTTAATGTCTGTTTGTCCTGCTCTGGCCTTCAGGGTGCTTACATCTTGCAGTTTTGCCTTTGATTGCAACTTTTCTTTTTGCCCATTTAGCACGTCTTGGCATTCCGTCGATTCTCATTCTCATTCCTTATTGCTATACTATACCTTCTCTCCTTTGCGCCCGATTCCTTTACCACCTCTACACTTTTATCTATTCTTTCGTTCCTCTTCCTTTAGACATCAGTACCAACTATCCATCCATCCTTCTATGCCTCCATTCTACCTCCCCTTCATCCATTCCTTGTCTGTCCATTCGTCAGGCTGTTAAATATTTCAACGGCAACTGGCAATTGTGCAATTTGTATCTTTTGCAGTTGGCATTTCATGAAATGTTCAAGACGAAAGGAGAGAAAGAGAGGAGAAAAGTAGGTCGGTCACTGCTCCACCACTCCTCGCCAATCCTCTCTGTTAATAATTTTGTAATTGTTCATTAATATTAAATAGTTGAACAAGGTTGCACTGTTCGCTAGGTGAGCAGAGAAGTAAAAAGGGGAAAGATGGGCAACTAAAGCGGATTGACGGCAATTGACGTGGAATTGCTTTTTCGACGGCCGAGAAAAGGTGGTAAAATCAATTGCATTTAATAGCAACGCGAAATCCACTTGAGAAAGTTCCCATCATTTTGTAGCACAAGTTCTAAGGGGTCGTCATAATAAAATTGCCTCATAACTGCCACGTTACCTAACACCGGCAAAATTAATATTGGAGTCAATAATTTAAACCAGAAACTAAACTAAGAATCCAATAAAAAAATTGAAAAAGCTTTGTAATTGTCTTAATAAAGAATTAAATATTAATTTGAACAACTCGAAATTCTAATGATTGAGAAGATAATTAATTGATTGGAAAAGAAGAAGCTAACCTAAACTTAAACTGGATAACTAAATAAAAATATATAAAATGAATATTAAAAGAAATTTTTTTTTGCGTTTTGAATACTGATAATAACTGATAATAAAGTGTTATTATTAATAAAAAATAATTTACTTAATAAAAAAAATAGAAAAAAAGTCACAAAAATATGCTTTATTTTTCTTTTACTTTTCTTTCTTTTCATTGAACTATATAACTTAAAATTAATCATTTTGTAAAAGAAATTTTACGCCTAAAAATTTAATCAAAAGTTTATCATTTGCATTTAGAAAGTCTCGCGAAATATTTAGCATGGAACTCATTAACGCTTCGCTTTAGCTAAATTTGTTCATGTAAATGCCAAAAACGTTGCCTAATTGGATTTTTGACAACTCTGTCTATGTATGTGTACGTGTGTGTGTGAGTGAGCGTGTTTATTTAAACATTTACACATGGTGATGTGTGTGCGTGTGTGTGTGTTTGCGTTAGTCATAAAGTCTGTGTCTGAGTTGGTGTGTGCTCAGGCATATGACAGGCATTTTCGACATTTACGACATTTTCGACAGCTTCGACAGCGTCAACAATTCTGCATTGAGTTGCATTTATGAATGCGACAAATGTGCAATTTAGCAAATTAATTGCAAAATTTGCGCGCAAAATTAAGCAAAGTAAGTTTTACTAATTAAACACGCTTTCAATTACAAATCCAAATACCCTTGAGAGAGAGAACGAACGAGCACAAGGAGCAATAAAAACGAAGGAAGGGCAAAACATTATGATGTAGGCAGGCTATAGAAGGGACGATAGCTCATTAAAGTGTCCCCAATGAATTGCCAAGATGAAAATGACTAAAATTCAGTTCAAAGAATTTTCAAAAAAAAAAAAAAAAAATATATGAATTATTTAGAACGCAATTTATAAGATTTTCCCCAATTTTCCTACCCTTGAATCCTTTTGTTTTCTTCATTTCTGTTTTCTTTGTATTTTGTTCGTTTTCTTTTTCGAGAGATTTGTGCAAATAGTTTGCCAAGTGTAAGAAAATATTTACCCATAAACACGTGTCCAAACATATTTTGGATTGATATTTCCCCCCCTTCTTCTTCTTTTTAAAAGAGTTTGGGCTTATGTTTTTGGCCTGATTATATTTACCTAACATTATATTAGACCAAACATTGAAGCAATCTGCCACGTGTGGCTTCAGTTGAGTAAATATACAAAGACTTTTGCATGAATGAAACAATTTTTGTGCCAGTCGCCATAAGGGAAAATTATTGAGTTCAGTTTTAAGGTGATGATGGTTTTCACTTATCCTGTATCTGCTTTACCAGTTACTATTCATTTGACTGATTCAAAAGGGTCATGAAATATATAACTTATCTCTTATCTACATTTAAGAATATTTTTTTCTAAATTATTTTATTTTTAATTTTGAACATTTTCTTTATCTTTTCAGGTAAGTGTGACAACACCGCAGAGAACATGATATATAATTAAACAAGCATTTGTCTCGAGATGCCACCAAAAAAAAAAAAAAAGAAGGAACCGAGACTCAGCAAGGATATCGAGGTCCTTGATTGTGTCTGTTTCAATGTCTGGTTTGGGGCGTCTAACAGAAATTACATTTTTTTTTTTATAATTAAAATCCAATTTGTGCTAATTTAACGCGTTTGTCTCGCATTACGCGACAAGCCTAGCCACGCCTCCAAACTTGCAGCTAAAAGAAGATGAACAAGACGGTGATAAAGGGAGAGAGAGAGATAAAGAAGAAGGAAAAGCAGAAGAAAAACAAGGCAACATACACAATGTGACAAATATTGTTTGTTGAAAGCGAATTTATTTTTGCTTTCCTTATACTCTTTTTTTTTTTTTTTTGTTCCTTTCGAGAGAATTGCAACTAATTACAGGGCCTAGAAAGCAACTTCCATGGCACTGGGATACCAAATGATGGGATGAATGTGGGATTTGGGGAGTAGATTGAGAAGGAGTCGCAGAATAAGAGAAAAGTCGCGACTATGAAAATTAATTGAAACGCTTAGACAAAAGTTAGGAGCGACAAGCACTTAATGCATTTAATAGAAGTCTAAGTTGTCCTTAAGTGTGTGAGTGTATATATACATACACATGTATACATATATATATAAATATTTTGTGTCTGTGTGTGTGTGTGTGTGTGAGATGGGTAAAAAGAGATGGCGGCAAAGTAGCGAGAAGCAATTTAAATCTTACTAATTACTTGGGCGACAAATTACGCAGGTAGAGTGACAATGAGTGAAAGAGAGAGATAGAGAGACAGAGAGAGGGATAGGTGTTTCGCTGAGGGGCAAAAGTAACATTTATCTACAACTTAAAATCCTATATTAGAGATGACATGGAAATAATTGTCGTCGTATAGTTTATACCAACTTCAGCAAGAATCGAAGTTCTATTTTTTGGTGTCAAAGTTCTGTTCGTAAGTTCTTGGTTTAAAACACATTCAGAATCAAATTCAAAAATTTGAATTAATTATTTAAGAAATTGAATAAAGATAAATAAAACTTCTTTAATTAAAATTTTAAATTGCCAATAATAATCCAATAGAGCAGTTCCTTGTATTCATATCTTGCATATGATAGTTAGTTCTAGAATAATCCTAATTAGTTATTTTTTAATGGATTAAGTAAATTCTACTGCTCACGTGGCCATCTCTAACTTTGTTAGTATGGAACAGGTGTTGGTCTCATCCGCCGCCTTGTCGTCTATTTTGAAAAATTAAGTGTCATTTGGTTGTCTCATGGGTTCATTGTTTTCAACGTGTCCTCGTCTAGGCAGCTTCACCTTCTTCTTCTACTTCGTCTTCTACTTTTCCATCTCCATTTCCTTTTCCTTCTCAAGCATCATCTCTCTCTTTATTTTCCTTTTTTTTTTTTTTTTTTTTTTGTGCTGGTCTTTTTCGAATAAGAGGTTTCGGATAAGAGTAGGGATGAGAATGGTTGTTGGGGCAGAGAGCGGGATAAGGTATGTTGCATGTTTAATTCACATCTTGCAAGGAGTCTCACTGTCTGCTCCTGACAATGAGGATAGTTAAGCGTAATTACCAAGGCGGCAAAATGAATGAGAAGTGAATGAGTAAGTGAATGAGTGAACGGGCAAGTGAGTGAGCAAGTGAGTGGCTAAGTGAGTATGAGTGGCTTTTTCACATTTTCTCTTTGGGGTTTTCTTGGACATTAAATATTAATTTTATGCCTTTTTATTATAATTTTACCACTGTCTAGGCAAACGGGGGAAATGAAATCGAAATGAGATTATGAATTTTTAAATAGAAATGCAATTTAAGCATAAAAAAAAAAATCTAGTAGCCAAGATGAATGCATAATGTTAAATATAGGAAAGCATATTGAAAATAAATTGAATAAATAAATCTACAAGAAATTTACAAAAAATATTAGTAATTATTATCTATTAATTTGATATGTAAGGTTAAGTTTGGTTTATTGAATATTTGCAATTGATTTCCATAGTTTAGAATCAGAATCATTTTTTTTAATTTAATAAATAGTCTTTGGGGGTTTTTCTACCTTTATTATATACATCAACAGGTGAATTGAATCTTAAGAGAAGTTTTCATAAGTTAGTAGTAAGTACCCTTAACCCTTTATTATTTCGATATTCCAATCCAAAATCCTAAACTTCTAAAGCTACAGCTAACAATTTGCATGAATTATCTTAAGCTTTGGTTTGGTGTTTTGGCATTTCTAATTAAAATAAACTAAATTTGTTATATTTTTATGGGTTTTCTTTTTGATATGCATTCTATTTGCTTGTAAAAATATTTAGAAAATCCTGACCTATCCCAGCTATAAAATACTTTTCAAAAACTATGTTTTGTTTCCCAGACCACAAGGCCAGTTTCAGTCTGTGTCTCTGTTTCTCTTTCTCTCTCCTCTGTAAGCCATGGGCCAGGTCTAGGTCCAGTCCAGAGTCAAGCAGCTGGTTCATACCATGGGCCATAAATTTATAGTTGTCGCAACAAAAGTTCATTATTTCTGCAATACCAGGGACACTTTGGGGCAAGTTTTCAGGACTCCCGAAAATAAACAGCAGCCGTTACCCATCTGCCTCTTGATAGGAGAGGGAAAAGTAGGGACAAAAAGACAGTGATGGGTGAGGAGGTAGAAGATGAAAACAATTGAAAATCTTTTTAAGTAATTTCCACACGTAATCCAACATTATTGCAGTTTTTTTTTTTTTTTTGTTTCTCTCTTTCTTTTTATTTTTTTGTTTTTCTTGCTCTGACTCTTTTCCTCTTTTGCTGCATCTTAAGCTAAGAAAAATGGATAAAAGAAAAGTGGAGGGGACCAAACACAAAAAAAAAAAAAAAAAAAAAAAAAGGAATGAAATGAAATCCCAAAAATATGGCGAATGGCGAGAAAATGCAATTGCATTGCGTCTCGGCTTGTGCTTACCCACTTGCCTCATGTCCCCCTTCTCGCTCTCATCTCTGTTTCTCTGCCCCTAAAGCCTTCTGTGTTCTCATTGCCGTAACAAATTGCAGATGGCGCATGTTTTTAATTCATTTCCAGCATTCAGTTTGTTGTTGTATTTGGTTGGTTTTTCCCTTCACTGGCTGTAAAACAATAAGTCGACAAGGCCTTCATATTGAGTAATGTGTGTGTGTGCAAGTGTGTATGTGTGTGTGTGTGTGTGTGAGTTCTTTATATGAATTGCATAATTGGAATTGCCCAGATAAACATTGAATGAAAGATGGGCGCGAGAAATCGTATGAAAACAGATTGAGATATAATCCGGAACAAATATTCTTATTGTAGCATTTCTTTGGCCATATTTTTGTTATTGCCTTATTGTATACAGACGACTCTTCACTTTTTCCTTTCATCATTTTAAATGCATTTCAATTGAAAATGGACAATTTAGTTGGCTTTTTGCATAAATAATTCAAACAAAATAATAAGCCCTCGATAAATCGACAACGAAATAATTGAAAAGCAATTTTCTCAACAATTACGCAATAATCACGCAACAAAACATTTTTACCCAAAGACGAACAACTGTACAGTTCACATTGATATTGTTAATAATTTATGCACTATTTTATGTTTAACTAAAATGTCGCACAAATCATTTTTGCATAAGAAAACCCACACACATACACACACAGAAACAAAATGTGTGTGTTTTCTAAGATTATTGTAAATTTTATGTATTTTTTTTGTTTTTTGTTTGAACAATATAAATTTTATTCCCAAGAATGACAAAATCAAATGATGAATTAATTAAGCTTAATAAATTACTTATTACATAAATATTTCAAAGAATTTTATTTCCACACCAAAAACAAAAAAAAAAAAAGGAAATAGAAGAATTTTCGTGTTTTGCTTTAACATTTTCATTTCATTTTTAATTATGCGCTAAAATCCGTGAAAATGAAAACATTAATCCTGCTGCTATTGCAAAAAGAAAAAAAAAAAAAAAAAAATGCAAAAAAAAAAATGGAAATAGAAATATGAAAAATCGCGGTTCTTGAGCACCACCAAATGGTTGGTGGTTGATTTTGAAAATTATGCGAAACGCAAACACAGTTTATGAGTAAAGCAAAAAAAAAAAAATGATAATAAAAAAATGGGGAAAAAAAAACTGCAAACAACGAGAAAATGTTGAAAGAGTTGCCAGCTAATGCGGGCGGGTTACGGTTGGGCACGGGTTAAGAGATTCAGCTTGCTGCTTGCCAACTCATTTTAGCCAAGTTAAGCTGTATTCATTATATTCTAAACTATGCTTTATTTGCAAAACTTTTCTATTTTTTTTTCCATTTTCTATTTTTGCCAACTGCCAACGGAGCACAACAGAAGACTTTTCTAGTGATGGGAGTATGAATTGAAATAATTTGAAATAAAAGTAACTTAAAAGTGTAATTTCAATTGAAATTTTTAAGATAAGATAAAGTTAATAGAATAGTTTATGTCAATGTATTCAAGAAATAAAACAATATTTTGGATACTTTTGATTGGTTTTAAAACTCTTTTAATAGTTTTTTTTTTTGTGCATACTGAGCCATAATAAATATCTTACAAAGATCTTTATACATACATCTGCATATAGAAACATATAAGTCTTTTCTCTTTTTGCATCTATTTGATATCTGTTTTGTAGTTTTTTTTTTTCTGTGTCTATCACGATGTCATCTCAATTTGGTTTATGCTGGATGTTGCATAACATTTATTGATGCTTGGCCAGAGATTATTTATAGCAAAAACAACAAAAACAATAGCAAGTACAACATGGTCTTAGGGATTTTGCAGTCGGGATTAATAAGTAACGACGATGCCAGACTAGCATTTCATAAAAAGTCAAGTCGCAACCAGATTTAGACTCAGGCTCGCTTGCACAGCCTGAGCCAGACGAGGACGACAACCACTTGCAACTTTATTAACTGAGCTTTGTACCTTTTTTTTTTTTTTTTTTGTATATATATATATATATTTTTTTTTAATGCAACGTAGGGCCGCTACGACGGTACTGTGCTGTGAAAGAGGAAAGTCGAATGAAGGTTGGTAGATTTGGTATTACTACTCCATGGGCTTATTAGTTTTTTTTCTGTTTTTTTTTTTTTTTTTGCTTTAAAATGCAGCAGAGTCAAGCAACTTTCATTCGACTGCATCTCAAGTGGAACTCAAGAAGTTCTTATTCTATCCCCTCTTCACAATCCACGCCCCTACACACCCCATGAAAACCCCTTAACTTAACTTGCCCCTCACCTCACGCTTTGTCAACGGCAGTTTTTCCCTCTCTGATTTTGAACCAAAAAACTTTGTTTGTTTGTTTGTTTATTTGTTTGTTTGGTTGGTTGCTGTTTGTCGTTTATTATTATTATTTTGGTTTTTCTTTCACGGGTTTTTATCCAGCTCGTTGGAGTTGGGCGCGCTTGGGCTGCGCTTTATTTAACTTTGGGCAGTTTGATGGCAGGAAATAGAATTTTAATGGATTTTGTAATATCCTCGACGGCCAAAAACGACGAAAACGACAGCAACGAAGACGAAGACGACAACGACGACTACGGCAATGGCGATGATGGCAAAAAACTTTACGTTTTCTTTTGCCCAAAATCTTTTTCCTTTTATTTCTTGCATACATATATATATATATATATATTTTATTATTATTTTTTATTTTTGCAATGCCTTTCATTTAGATGGTAGTGCTTCTAAGAAGTGAATTACCAGTTTTGTGTGTTATTGACATCTGTTTTCTTCATATTCGGTCAAAGAAATTGCCAAAGAAAAAAAAAAAGAAACTACAAACCATTAAAGAAAAAAAATAAGTGAAAATCCGATATACTTAAAATTAAAATATGTAAATTTAATCATAAAAATTGTATAAAACGATTTTATCAGTTATATATAGCAGATAGTTCAGTTAGTTCCTTTGGGTAGTTTACAAACTTGGAGTACATATGTATCGGTAATTCAACAACTCTTATACCCGAATAACCGCTGGGAGTCCTCGCTAAATTATTTTCCCTCTAGCTTGATATTTTCTCAACAAACTTTGATTAATTCATTGATCATTTTACTATTAGATAAAGAAAAAAACTTTTGAATTTTCTTTATTGGAGAAAGTAAAATAAAATTCTAAAAAAGTTTATTACAAAATATGAAAAGTACTTTTGCGGACAATCTACTTCATCTTTTATTTAAAAAAAAAAAAATGTTAATTTGGTTCATTAGACGTAAAGATTTTTCTTACCCTTTAAATCAAGGTTCTCAAATTCCCGAATATTTCAGAAAATTACATATTAGAGTGGAAATATTTTTAATCCACACGTGGTTGGAATATCACTCAAATTATGGCCTTATTCTCTCTTATCAATTGCCACCTTTAATCATTGAAACTTTTGTTCATTTTGTTTTTATCTTTTTATCGTTATACTATTTATTTTTTTGTCAACAATTTAACGTTTCATTAAATTGTTGTCCAAGCAGATTCGATTGAACTTCTTGTCGCTTGTCTATTGAACGAAATAAATAAAAGTAAAGAAGAAAAATAAAGAAAAAGTAAGGAGACGGAGACGGAGACGGAGAAGAAACAAGACGAGACTTCAATTTTATTAGCGTAATTTTTCAACTTTTTACGTTGAGAACTTTCAGTTTAATGTTTGTTGTTGTTGTATTTTTTTATTGAACTCGGAACCGGAAGAAACTGTTGACAGGCAATGAAGAACCAAGTAGTAGCAGCCAGCAGCGGCAAAAGCAGAAGGCGAAAACTGTCAATGAACAGTTAATATTTTTGTGATGACGCGCAATATGTCAATGACAGACGACAACCGACGGACAGACGAACGGACGGCCGACAGATCGTCAGACATAGAAGAGAACCCCAGGACGCAATTTAGTTTATAAATTACATGACGCATTCATGTCAATAGGTTGGACTCCTCCTTTTCTCCATTCCTGACACGACAGTTTCTTTTCATTTGTTTTTTTCTTCTTCTCGTTCGTTTACCGCCTCCCACTAATCGTCTCAATTAGGCATGGATTTTTCTTTCTCGTACTTGAAAAGTTATCAATACTGTTGTGGAGTAAATGGTGAATGGTTTTCACTCATCCTTAATATATATACATACATACGATTTATATATATATATGTATATGTATGGGTGGGTGAAAAAAAGCAGATAAAATTGGCAAAATACCCGCAGCAATTTTTCCGGTTTCAATGTCGGCATTGACATTGTCATCGTCATCGTCATCGCCGTCGTATTCAGTCTGTGTTGTCTCTTTGTGTGTTTGTGTGTGTGTGTGTCGTCATTCATCAAGGTGGGGACTTCCCCTTGGAGTTGCCCGCAGCTTGTGGACTGCCTTTGATCGTTGGGCGTTCATATTTTCTTTTCTTTTTGGTTTCGTAGACTTTTCCCTCTCTCCTTTTATATATATATAAAAAAAAGGAAGAAAAAAAAAAAACTGTGCTACTGTTTTTGTTTCTTTTATTTTATTTTTTGTAACAAACACCCTGTGGATGGGGGGAATGGTGGATTGGCTGGGGGAGAAAGGGAAACTGTGTGTACTATGTGGTGGGGCTGACGTTGATGATTTTTCATTGCTTGAGTTTTAATTTTACACTTGAGTTGAGTCCAACGCCGTAGCTCCCCGAACTCCATTCATCTACGCTACTCCCCGCTCCCTTTCCCAACCCACCGCTATTTTCCCGTCGTAAAGAATAAGAGAAGAAAAAAAAAGTTTAATAGAGAAGAAGAATTTTTGTATATCAAGTAAAGGTAAAATTAAATGGATTTTATTGAAAACTTTTCTTATATTTTATGTTCTTCATCATAAATTTTGCTTTACACAAAGGCTTGACTGTTGAAAGTTCTTTTGACTTTTGTTTCCTTGGATAATAAAGTTAACATTTTTGAATACATTTCGTAATTAAAATCGCATTACATTAGTTAATTAAAATAAAGTTGTTGCCTAACTAAGTAACTTAACAATGAAAATTGTAAAAATATCATTGATAAGATGAATTTTTTTATAGCTGAAACAACAATTCTGTTTAGATCAATTTAGATGAAGCTTTTATTTAAAGAGTGTTTCATTTAATCATCTACTAACCGATTTGTCAAAAATTTTATAGATGTCAAGTGTCTAGATCCATTAATATTTAAAAAAAAAAAAAAAAAAAATAGGAAACCTTTTTTCATATTAATTTTCAAGTTCATTGAACCTTAAAGTTGTTTTGTTGATGATTCAAATTAGAACCAAAAAAAAAAAATGTTAAAGGTTTTTGGCTTAAAAGTTATGGGCCAACAAGCTTTTTCTTCCATTTCGCCATTTCATCAGTCGTTGTCCTCCATTTGCTCGCTGGCTGGCTGGTTGGTTGGTTGGTTGGTCCCGTCTGTGATTTATGGCCACAACGCGAACTGCCGACATTTGACAAAAGCTCTGCAAGGACTAACCCCACCTAACAGTTCTGCCTCTTCCCTTTTCCCAATCCCCTGACCATTATGTAAATGGCTCTAAAGGCTGGCCGTTTTTGCCACGCTGCTTGTTTAGCAGGTTGCAGATAATTCATCGCTGACATTGCGTACCAATTTAAGGGTTGAATGATTCAACTCAGCAGGGAAGGCACTTAAGGGGTCGGTCGCTTGCTCGTCTCTGGTCTCTGTTAGCTTCGTCTCTGGCTTCAAGCTAACTAGGTGCGGCGTCTGGCCTTTTTAGCCCTGGCAATGGCCCTGGCCCTGGCCCTGTGGCTAGTGATTTAGAAAAAAAGGTCATCCGGCAAAAGTTGCTTGGGCAAGCTTCCACACACACACACACACCCGTATATACATACATACATATGTGACATGTGCCTGTGTCACACACATACAGCACCCTTCTCTTAACCTTCTACCCCTCTTCCTCTTCATCCATCTATATCTATCTCTTTCTTGCTTGTCTCTGGCTGCTTAATTAGACATGTGAGTTGGGGACATAATATTTTTTTCTTTCCTTTTAAAGAAGCAACTTTTTAAAGCATATTTATGGGCGCATGTGGGTTGTTCTTAATTGCAGCAATTGAAATTAAGTGTGTGTCCCTTTTTTGGTAAAAATGGGTTTTAGGGCTTTATTAGTTGGTAGACAATCACATGAAACGTTTATTAGATCATTTTGAGGTTGTGCAAAGGTTGAGGAAATTGAATTCATGCGGGGATTACATATGAATCTTATATTAATGACATAACCTCAAAGGGATATCTCTACCTCTCTCTTCCTCTCTCCCATACATTATATCAAAGTTCCAATTAAAATTTCCATACTACAAACTTTACAAACAATATATTTTAAGCAATTTAGTTGGAGTTAATTTTGAACTTATATGGTTAAATTTTTCATCAAATCATTTACGATTTTTATGTTTTATATAGATATATTTATCTATATAAAACATAAAAATCGTATATATCTATATAGCGTATATATATATATATTAATTTGTTTTGTCAATATTTGTCTAAAGCCATTAAATATAAATAAAATGGGAATTCTAGTTGTTTTATATATTCAATTTCCGGACAAAAGTTTTCGTATATATGAGAAATAATCACTTGGCAAAGTACCGTTATTTAAAGCCAATTCTAGCCCCTCTCTTACACTGTCTTACCCTCTCTCTCTCCCTTACCTGTATTTATCTAATAGTGGGTAGAATAACATTTGTGTGCCTCTTAACACCAAGTTAGACTCGGGCATTATGGTAAAGTTTATTCAACTGCTGCCATTAGATGCAGGAAAGACATTTTCTATCTCTTTCTTCTACTTTCATTCTATCCATCTCTCTCTCTCTGTCTGTCTTTGGCTGTATTGTACCAGGCGAAAGTCAAATGCGCTTTGACAGTTTCACTTTGGCAAAAATGGGTGACAAAAACCCCAAAAAGATGGAGAAAGAGAATTCTGTGAGAACGTGGATTTCAAAGGAGATGGTTAGAGGGGAGTCCACATTAAAGATTGACACGTGACCGTGCAATGATTTTCAGTTTAACGTTGTCACATGCGTTGCTGCTTAGAACACCCTCTTCCATCTTACCCACACATACACAGACACAGACTCACTCTGCCATTGGCAGTGCTATTGCTGCTTATCCTCAATGACATAACCTCACATTCTCATCCAAAAGATGGTCAGCGGGCCTCATCCCCGTTACCCACTCTACTCTTCTTTCTTGCTCATCTTTAGACTCTCATCTTCATCCTATGTGAACTTCTGCTCTCGTGTATTTGGTTTCAGCAAACGTGCAAAGCTGCCGTTGATCCTTTTTGTTCTTAACAATTTCTTTGCTTGGGGTTTTTACTTTTACTTGTCTTCGGTGTTCCAACTTCGGTTCACTCTCTGGTCTGTGGAAGCATTTGTTGTGTGTCTCGGATTACGCGCTTCACTTAAGTGTGCTCAGTTGCTTCCGTTTCCCTTTTGTCTTTTATCCCATCCCAACCCATCACATCTCATACCGTTCCGTCACATCTCTAGAGGAGGGTTGCTGCTGCTCCTTGCCTTGATTGGTGGGGTTTGTGGGTACGGAAGGCCGACCAAACGAACAAACGTCCGTCAGTTCGTTCGTCTGTCTGTCTGTCCGTGCGTCTGCCCGGTTGGCAAGTCTGCGTTGTGCATTCTTGCGTTTCGCTTTGGTACGTATGGATTTCAACAGCAACAGCTTCAGGAATGTCTTCATTACTGATGGGTTCCACATGCCACCTTATATGACAAAATTGAAATTGTTAAAGTTGAGATGCTCATGCTCGGGATGCTGATGGGGAGGGGGCAATCTGATGCGACCGAATGCACTATACAGAGAAGGCATCGATTTCCCTTGTTCCAATTAAAGGTGATTGACTCTTCTTGTTGTTGTTCTTGTTAAAAAGTGAAAATATAATTTAGAAAATAATTTCCTTTTGGTTGCTTGCTACTGCAGGTAATTTGATATACATTCAATTGAATTGATTTGACTGAAAATTAAATTGATTGAACTCAGTTAAAGTTCCTTATTGCTTGCTACAATTAAAAGTCAATATATATATACATATATATCAAGTTTAAAGTTAAATGTTAGTTGTTCGATGACAATTAAAATGTTCTCAAGCATTAAAAGTGAACAAATGAAAATCAAAATAATGGGCTGGACATTTAAAGTGTTTGATTATTAACCTAAATTGAATTAAATAGCAATACATACAAGAGAAATATTTAATTGATTGATAAAATTTAGACATAATATGGAAGAAAGGAGAAAGTCAGTTTAAAGTTTTGATAAAGCTTTTCAATAAGCCAAAATAGAAGAAGGAAAGAAAACATAAGCTATAATTGGCAATTGAAAACTATTGGTCGTTTAATATCTACTAACGATGTGTGTAGATATATATCCAACAATTCACCCTGCGGGTTAATCTTTATTCCATCTCTCTACTTTCTCTCTCTCTCTCTCTCTCTCTGTCTCTCTCTCTCTCTCTCTCTCTCTCTCTCTCTTTATCGATACGCATCACATTCAATGCATGCGAACGTTCATCATCATCAAATCCCTCGACGTATGCCTCTAATCACTAACATCATGATGCCATACGCCTTGTTAATGTGCTCATTCTCATCCTTCACCTGCACTGCCGCATGCCACATCGCTGGCCATCACTGACCTCTCCCTCTCTTACTCTATCTGCATCATACCAATGTCACGCCCCAAAGCAAAACGTACGGAAACGCCTCAAATGTTTTAACAAGGCCAAACGACGATAGTCCAGCAGCAGCTTCAAGTTCATTCATCCGTTCGGACATGTGCGACTCATTAAAATGGTGCCAGGATGGGATGGCAATGAAAAAAAAAAAAGGAAAAAATCTGAAATATTGTGCAAAACTGGCAATTGCGGAGTTCTACTACTGCAATTTTCTCTCACTCTCTCTCTCTCTCTCTTATACGTATTGCAGGAGGTTGGCAGGGTTATAGGTATGGGATGGGGGGCGTAACCGGGGTTTGGAACGTAATTTTGTGTCAGAGAAAGAAAACTAATTTCAGCGCAAATTAGTTTCGCACCTCATGGCGAACGGACAACTACGACGATGACGACAAAGCAATTGAATGAGTGGGTGGCAACCCTGGTTCCAATGTGCGGGTGTTGTGCACTTAATAACCTGATCGAATCGCCCATACACACACACACATACACCCACATCCACATAGAGATACAGATAGAGTAAAGGGGAAAGAGAAAAAGGGAAGAGAGATGGACTAAGGGAGAAGAAAAGCCACAGAAAATCCATTGAAATGCCAAAATCAACAAGGCAGCAGTAGCCGACCGAAACGAAGCCAACTCCCAAGTCCTAGCCAGGCTAGGCCCGACCAGACCAGAGTAGACCAGGCCACACTAGACCAGGCGAAAGACCATAGCATGGAGCAACAACAAGAGCATGAGCAAAATCAGTGAATCACAATAATGCCTCAATTTCCGTTTGGGTCCAGGGCTACACAAATGCCGAAAACCCGTTCAATGATGAAGGCGTGCTGGGATTGCCAATCCCCGATTCCAGTTGAGGCATCGGCGTAATGAAATCGCATTCAATTAAACATAACACAAGCAGGGTGAAGGAGTGTAGGGTAAGTGGATACTACGGAGCGTGATGATGGATAAGGTGTGTGAGAAGGGGCAAGGGTAAGGACGACTGACCAGCTTGAGGCTGACTTTGAAAGACCCTTTACCCCATATATTCCCTTTCTCTCTCTCTCTCTCTTTTCTTCTTCACTTTGGTTAACTTTTCCTTCTCACATTGCATTTCTAGCAGGTCGAAAAGGAAATGAATGATGCAAGCAAGTAAGAAAGAATCCAAAACGAAAGAGAAATTCAGTTTTTATTTTCGCACGTTTACATTGGGCTTTTAAGAAAAATCGTAGGCACACACAAGGACAAAACACACAAAAAAAAAAAAGAATAGAAAACCAAAAAAAAAGAGGAAAATCTGAAGAAAAAAAAATAAAGAGAGTAGAAAGATAAGGCATACGACAAGTCTTTCCTTAGAGTGACTCTGATTGTCTGTTGTTTCCATCAAATTGAAACGAATTGAGTTGAATGCATCAGCTTTTACATACAACGGAGAGAACGAGAGAGGAGAGCAGAAATTGACAGACTTAAATGGTTGAATAAATGAATGCAAAAATTTCTTACTTTACTCTTTTGCTATACGTTTTTAGGAAATTTGACTGATCCAATGCAGTGCTAAATCGATTTTACCTACTACATACAAGCAAAACCGATTGATTGACATGATAATGTAAACTCAATAACATTTCTCTCAAAACAAAATTCTTGATTATGAATTTGTTTGGTCAATTGGAAATGTTTTGCTCCATTCATATATCATATATAGGTATATATATATCCCTTAAATGCATATGTATGTATATATACATAGGAATGCATATGCATTAAATTGACATCAGTATGTCAATGTCTGCATCAAGTCAACAAAATGTATTAAAGGAACCAATGACATGGCCGATTTAGTCAAATATTTCTCAGTAAGCTAAAATCTAAATACCTTTCAATATAAGAAGGAAACTAATGGAATATTATAGGAATATTTAGTAATATGATATTTAATTTGTCATGAACAAGTTAAGAAATATAAGTAAAATATCAATTATTGTATTTGAATTGATAAATTTCGATTATTTTCTTATTGGCAATAGCTAATAACTTATTCTATTCATTTGAATTTCAAGAGTTTTTCTTTTATTGGTTTAGTTTATAGAATAATTTATCTTCTTCTTCTTTTAATCCTCTTTTGTTCTAGTAAATTAAATTGTGAACTAAATATTTTTATCTAGAAAATCGCTTCAATTTCAAGGCAAGAAAATTGCTTTTTGGCCAAGTTGTGAATATTTTGTTTTATTTTTCGAATTTTCTTTAGCTTGAAACTCATAAATATTAAAATGGGGAAAATTTCACGTTTTATTAATTTAACGGTGGCAGAGTAATGTAACGCTACTTTGCTACTGCTACAGCTACTGCTAACCGTTATGGTAACTGTAACTTGTTACTTGTAACGGTAGTTTCATTTCTGTCACAGCCAAGGTGCAAATTATGCATAAAACAATGACACAAAAATGGCATGCCGCATTGGCATCCGCATCGGCATCCGCACAACGCTTAAGGGCATAACTGTACCATAGAAAGAACATTTTTGCCAATTTCATTCATGTTGCTTGATGATGTTGCTTAGAGTTTGTGCTTCTTTTTGTTTTGCATTTTTAGTTTTTTGGTTCTTCATTTTTTGGGGTTTTTCATATATTTTTCTTTTATTATTTTTTGTGCTTTCTGTTTTTGGCCAAGGATTTGCATAAATTTGCATTTTGTACACCGCCTTAATTGAAAAACAGTTGCCAGCCATTTCCATCGTCGACTTGTGACATTTTTAAAGAGACGCATAAATTATGTAGAAAAGGAGAATTGGCTGGGAGCATAAATGGATGGATGAGAAAGATTGTTGCCGAGAATGCGGTGGTTGATACACTGGCAGGGTGCATCGGGGGGCGGGTAGACAGCGGTGGCATCATTCTGCCTGGCTTATGATTTACTCGACGCCTGAATGCAACTAAATCATTGGCAAATCTGTTGCATGAGCAAATCTTTAAGTAGAAATGGCAAAACGACACAACACACAACCAACAGAAACGACTGGGAATATTAACAACTGATTTACCCCACACACACACACACAGCGTAATCTTAGCACCAACCATTCCCCTTCCCGTTTCAATGAGAAGAAGTTCTGTCATAGCAATACAGCAAACATGTCGCCTCAATGCCTTTTAGAACATTAATGAGCTGTTGTTGTTGCAATTTTTGTTTTGCCTCTTCTTTCAAAATGTAATTTTAGTTTCCCTACCACCCATCCTTACTTCAACTGCATCTCCTTCGAAACATCGATGCAGCTGACTGTCCCATCATGTCTTGAGGAATTGCAGTTTTCACACGTGCTTCCCATTAAATGAAACGATTACAAGAACGACGGTTGTGGCGGCAACGATGTCGACAACGCGATTTCAAGTCCATAAGTGAAATTTATTTGCAATGGTTCTTTCATTCTCTGCTCATGATTTTATGATTTAAGTTTTTGCCCCCTAACTGAGAATTGGTATATTGTAGATGGAGCAATGGATGATAGAATATAGAGTAGAAGGGTGTGGAAAGAGCTGCACTGGGGTTGATATATGTTTTATTATTTGTGGGGTTGGCACTTCACATAAAGAAGTTTGACATAAATTATGGATACTAATGAGCACTGTGTGAGCACATAAAACATTTTGCATGTTCTTTGTATCGCCCTCTAGCTCTCTTTCTCCCTCTTTATTGCTCTTTCTCTTTCGGACTTTGTGTGTGATTTTCTAAAATATTTTCTTAGGCATGAAAATGCATTTTCGTATATTTTTTCGCAATTTTTAATTGGCTTTGGCATTAAGCAGACAGATCATAAAAAGAAAATAAAAATTAAAATTGAAGAAATAAAAAGAAAAAAAATTTGTAATAGAAAAAGAAAGGTAAGCACAAAATATTAGTAAGGCCTTTTAAACGTTCCGACTAATAGGAAATAATAATAATTTTAAATCATTAATTAATGTATTTTGCCACAAAAATTTAGAATGTTAATTAGATGGTGAACTAAATTTGTTGTTTGCATTGTTCTTGTTGGTCATTTTTAACTAACCATTGTTGGGCAATTGGGCTGAAAAGTTTTCTTCAATTAAGTTGGTCTTTAAATAACGCATGCGTGGACCTGGCTAATTAACAAGGCTATGCAAAACTCAACTTCTCTATGTAACGTCAGGTTCAAATAGTTCAAAGTGAGAATCAAGTTGGAAGTCATTGTCGATGGGGGAAAGACCAAATATAGAAGGTTACCTAACCCACCACCCACCCATTTACACTCCCGATCCTTACCCCAACAATTCAGCTACGTTCGAAAACACAGAGAAAGCCAAATTAATTATGCATTTATGTCGTTGCAATATGTTCTTCACACATACACACACACACTTACTTACTTACTACAGAAAGAGAGAGGGAAAGAGAGAAATTACAAACAATGAGCCCACTCGTCCAGGCCACAAGACCCAAAGACAATGGCCGAGCCCGTTGTCCTTTCGTCCTGGCCAGCACATTTGACCGCAAACAATAAATGCTTGCAACTAAATGCACTTTAGGGGGCAACCAAAATGCATGTGTGTGTATGTGTGTTGTGTATGTTGGACGCAAATTAAGCACGACGAACACACAAAATGAACGTCGCACCGACCGACTCTCCCTTTTACTTCTCTCTCTCTCTCTCTTGTTAACTCTAAGGCTGTGTCTGTCTTCTTCTCCTTTGACTTTGCCTTTGCATTTCGTTTTACGTCTCCTCCTTTCTCTCGGCTGGGGATATCAGACCAACCAAAACGTGTCATGAGTGATGTTGTTTCAATTGCTGATTTAATGCGGCGCCCTCAACTATATCTTGGAGAAGGCTGAAGAGCTGGAGCCGGAGAGAAGGCCTACACTTTTGGCAAGACAAGCAACATGCATCTTCTTGACAATGCGACAAACGATGACGACGACGACAACAACGACAAGTAACATGGTCTGGTCCGTCCCCGTTCTCGACTTTTCGAAAGGAAGACAGCAGAAATACACACACACACACACACAGTTGCATACAAACAAACAAGTAAGCCAAGCAACATATATCAACAGCACCGACTGCACCACCCCACTACAGCCCCACCGGATCTCCCCTCCCATGATATTAAGCTAAGAGAAGACACAGCCAAGCAACTGAAGCAGCCCATCGTACATCAGACCATTTGCTCGTCTGTCATTGTTGACTGCACTTGTTGTGCTCACGGGGCAGGCAGCCAAGTCAATGGACAGTGGTCCAAAAATGCCATAAGAAAAACTAATATAAATAATAGATAATAGCTATAATCTAAATACATGTATAGGTAGGTGGATAATAGGTAAAAAAAGAAATGCCAATTCCAATTGAGCTTTTTTTTTCCTTTTGCTGCTTTGTTAGACTATTTTATTTGAAACAAGAACCATAGCAATTACAAATGGTTAAACAATTGAATGATTTTTTTGATTTAAAAATTTCGGTTTTAAAATAAATCTATTAGATAATCTATATCATTATATGGAAATCATCTATGTTCAACTATGTTCAAATTTAATCCACTGTAAATGCAATCCCCGAAATGCCCGGAAAGGGTTAACCTGATGTTTATGTTTTAGTTGCTGTAGTTGCTTCACATTGCTCTTGTTGCAGTTGTTGTTGATATTGTTGTCCTGTTGTGGTTGTTGTTGTTGTTGCTGTTGCTGTTGTTGTCCTGTCTTTTGTTTAAAGATGATTAATAGCCAATGTCGCTGGCTGCAGCCCTCAATGCATTTCCATTATCATCATCATCATTATCATTATTTTCGGGGCAAATTACTCAACACTCGAGAAACAGCAGCAGCAGCAGGAGCAACAGCAACAGCAAGAGCAGTAAAAAGTGCCACCTTCTAAAAAAGGGACAAATCAGAGGAAGTGAGAATACTAGAAGGGGTGAGAGAATGAGATGGAGTAAAGTGAGATCCTCTCAGTTGCTGATGCTGGGCAAAGTCTCAAAGTCGTTTGCTATTCATTAATAGTCTTAGTTGGGGATTTTTGTTTTCGTTTTTTGTTTTTTTTTTTGTCCCCTTTTTGGTTTTTTTTTTTTTTTTTTTTATTCTTTGTTGCTTGTGATTCTTCTTGTGTTGTGTTTGCCTTGGCCCAGAGAGTTGTCGACGAGTTCTTGTTGCTTCTCGGCAATGGTAGTGGTAGTGGTAGAGGTGGCAGAGTCTTCTTTCTGCTGATAATTAGCTGCTCTGTCTGTTGGTTTTTTGTCCCCTCTGCAATCCTTCTTCTTCATCTGCTGCTACGTCTTCTACTACTCCAGTTCTTGTGTGCATCTTCTTTCTACTTATTCAGTGCTTGTTTTATGTATTTTGTGGCTGCATTACTTCCGTTGATGTTTATTCTTAGCTGTTTGCATTTGACAAATGACATTTTTGGCATTGTGCAACTAGAAGAGGCAACTGGCCCTGGCCCTGTCCGCCCTACCTAACTCCCCTTCCGCCTAACACAATGTTCCATCATAGCCATTTTACCTTTGAGCTCTCTTTCCCCATGGGAAAAGATTTCTTGCCAAGAGGAAATCTAAATTATTTTTTGAGTTATTGCATTTTTCTCCTAAGAAAAATAAAACAAAAAATTAAAAAAAAAAATCTAAAAAGAAAGCTAACAGGAACAAGATGTATAATTTGTTATATGCTGACAATGGACACGTGTAAGTGATTCATTTTCTTTCAAAGACTTTACAACAGAAGGGCAAAAGTTTTGCAAGTTGGTTAAATCGATTACCAATTATCTTGAATTGTAAAAAAGAAGAAGAGCAAGTGCCTAATATAGTATAGTATATATAGTCGGTATATAAGTATATAAACTAAAATATCAATTGGTATTGGTCTATATTCTACAGGTTGAGAACTTTGACTAAAACTAAAGAATTTATAATTTTCTATAAAGAATTTTCACTGTACATATCTAATTTCTGATGTAATATAAATCGATGAATGAACACCTTGATAGTGTGGACAGGAACTCCTAATAAGTATTGGTAGGAATGGTGTCTCTCGCTATATGTTGCCTTACTAAGTCTTTACTTTTTTATAAATTGAGTAGTAGTCCTTTTATAATACGTCAATTGCAATTCAACTTCAATTGGTTAAGACGAACGTTTCCTTTTCTAACTTTTTCTTTTTTAACTTTTTTTTTTGTTGCCTGAAAACGCATTTATAAGGCTACTTCCATATGCATTATATAGCACGTATTCCCCATGCCAATCAATCAAATTATGCCCAATTATTGCCTGGCAATTTCCTCATGAAATGCGAACAGCTGTCATTAAAAAGAACCGCTGGAACCAGGGGCCTTTCACCCAACACCACCATCACCACCTACTGCCCACATCCCATTTATCCGCAGGCGAAAGCAAATACAAACAATTAAAAATTCGCTGGGGAAGGACAATTTCAACTTATTTTTCTTCTTATTGCTGTTGCTGTTGATTTCCATCATTAAGTAGTAAAAAATTTAGTGGCACAACTGTACCTATACATATATAAATAATATATATATATATATATATAGATATATATACATAGTTACTTTTACTTTGCAGTTGTTAATAACTTGGAAGTCATCAAGGAAATTAAAAATTATTAATAAGGCAACTGGACTCCTTTCATTTTATAGTTTATAGGACTCTTCTTTCCCTTTCTTCTCCCTCTTCTCATTTTCTCTCTTTGTCCCCCTCGTTTCCTTCTGGGCTAACTTTTTCGGTTGGGCACTATAATTTTACAGTTATAGCTTTTTAGTGTGCAACTATTTTTCGTGTAAAACTTTTAATGGAATTCAAGCAGAACAGAGTAGAGAAGAAAGTTCGATAGTGCGAAATGTCGGAAATATAGAGAGAAAGACAGAGAGAGTGTGAGAGAGAGAGAGAGAGAGAGAGAGACTAAAGTGGGAGTGAGTGGGAGGGGGGAAGAGTAAATGCGTCAAAAAATAGACACCAATTGGGTAAGTACTCGATGGGTGGTGGAAACGTTGGTGGGGTTAGCTAACGGTACTTGTTGGAGGATGCAAAAGGAAGTTGCAGTAAAATGAGCGGAAATGAATGGTTTTAAATAACAGCAAATTATGAGTTAAGTTTCTTTTGGCCTTGTTTGCTAGCTGGCTATGCTGTAGGTAGAGAGAGAGAGAGAGAGAGAGAGAAAGTGGCATTCGAGTAAAAGGGGTTGGCAAAGGGGGGGTTGGAAACTTTTATGCAACTTTATAAATAATTTTTGTGGATGCTCTTGAGATATAAACTGCTAATTGTCTGATAGGAAACTTTCATATAAAACTCTAAAGATAAAAGATTTTTATAAAATAAAATAAAATTTGCTGGACCAGAACTTTTTCCGGTAAATAAATATCGGCATATATAATGAGCTAGCTTGTAAATAGATTCTATAAACAATATTAGTATCGAAAGATTAAACGATAGATTTTAATTTGCAGTAATATGTCCTTTGAAAAAACGAAAGCACAAAGTCACCAAATATTTCACCCCAGAATGACTCCTACTAAAAGTTACATAGTCGAATTAATTCGTTGCAAATTTCAGACTTTCAATAAGTTATCCAAGAAAAAGAAAAAGAAATACTTTCCAATTTGTTTGTTTTTGGCATCAAAAAAATATTTATATATTTGATTTTTTTCACTTTAGTACCCTTGATATAAGGACAGATGTGGCTTAAACCATTTTTCTCTTCTTACTCTTACCATTACCGTTACTTAAGGTTACCTTTTGCCACCCTTATCTATCCATATTTCTTATACCAATATCTAGTCTACCTTCCGTTTGACCTCTGGCTAAAAAAAAAAAAAAATGAAGAAATATTCGTAAATGCAGTTAATAAATAAACAAATAAATTTGAAATACATATATATAAGAAACATTTTTCCAGGGATGCCAAATGCAGACAACAACAGTAACAACAACTAAATGAAATATATTAAAACTCGAAAAATGTTCAACTTTGGTTAAGGTAAACAAAAACAGCAACAACAACAACAACAAGATGAAGAAGAGAAACATCAACTGGAGGGGAATGAAAGGAAGATGTTTATACTGGGTCGTTCTATAGCCACGGGCCATGTTTATTTTTCGCAAAATATGTTGGGCACACATATTTACACAAAATACATATGTAAACTTCACCCCTCCCGCTCTTTGTCCAACATTATACCATCTTCTATTCCATCCTATAACAAGGCAAACATCATACACCTTCCTCCATCACCACCCACCCCATTTCTCCTAATACCCATACCAATCTTTCGGTTTGGGTTTTTGGCGTTTTAGCCCTCGACTTTAAATTGCTTTGGCACTTGAGTGGTTTGTGTAGTAGATGAGAATCCCCTGGACTCATTCCTTCCCCCCCCCCCCCAACCATATCATACGCATTCATTGTCGTATACGTATTCTCGCATCCACGTGTCGTCGTTTTGCCGTTAAACGAAAATTGCAAAATGTTTGTTTAATTAGAACTTTATGTGTGTATGTATGTGTGTGTGTGTGTGTGTGACCTCGAGTGATTATTTTAAGCTATTTGGTAAAATATGACCAGGCATTACACACGCACACACTTACACTCACTCACTCACTCACACAGAGATATAAACACAGGCACATGAATTTGTCAAGTGGCTCTGCCCATTAAATATGGTCAACTTAACTGAAAAGTGCCCTCTTATGCGGTTTTTGCACCACAGTTACATGAGCTACATCCATTTGCTGCTCGTATACATAGTATTTCTATATTCAATGTGTATACATACAGACATATATTGTAATATATACATACATATATATATATATATATATATGCATATAGTCCTTTAGATGTATATATCTTTCGTATTTGTATAATTCAATTCGTGTGTTTTAATTTAGTCCGTTGTGTGGTACTTTTTTTTTTTCCTCTTTTGTTGTGTTTTTGTTGTGTTTTTCCTTTTTTGGTGGTATGTGTCCATGTGTGGCTTGTTGAGGTGTGTGTGTGTGTGTGTGTGTGGGTGGGCTTGGGTTTTAAGTGTTGTATGTGTGGCTTTTTAAGAGCTGAAAATTGAGAATGTGAATTGTTTAGTATGCCATGCATTAGGCGAGGCACAATGGTACTTAAATCCACTCGGAGTTGACTCTCAACTCTCATTAAGTGCTTTTCGTGCACTGCAAGTTGAATGCGGCGTCGAAAAGAAAAGAATTTGCATTGATTAATTAATCGATTTGAAAAGGTGCTCGCAGTTTGTTCAACTAAACAATTTAAAGGGCTTCAAATCATATTCTAAACATCTTTTTTTCCCCTGCTTTTGTTGTTGTTCAACTAAAGTCATAAGGAGGCATTCAATTAAGTCTGTTTAACATTAATAACATAATTAAATATATAAAACTTAAATCTTTTATAAATAAGTAAAATTTATTTGTTTAGATTTATTGTTTATAGTTCTTAAATCTATTTATTGATATTATGTTTGGTGTTTAAGTTTATGTTCAATTTAAATATTTGTGCAATTTAATTGAATTTTCGCTTCAATTAATTTAAGCTGACTTTAATCACAACACTATTCCTCATTTTGGCATAAACGTTTAGTCAGTTTGCTAGCACAAAATTTACTACTAATATGGCGAATAAATATACAAACATCTAACCATTTATGCATCCATCCATCCATCCATCCATCCATCCATCTATCCATCTATGCATCTATGATGCATCTAAAGCAAAACTGCAACATGCCGCAGAACGCAGGATATCCGTGAACGAGTCAAACTTTTCGCCGAGCACAAAATGGCAGCAAACGTGCTACAAAAAAAAAAAAAATTGCAAAAATAAAGAAAAACTTTTGATATACTAGACAGCCAACAATATGCTAGCCACCGACTTTTTTTTTTTTTATTTTCGTTTTGTCGAGTTTATTTTTTTGGAGCGGGGGGTTTTTTTTGCCATTTTTTTCCGGGTAAAGTTTTGTGACTTTTTCCGGTATTATGGGTTAGCAATGGCTGGTATTTTGTTGTTTGTTTACTTTTTTGATTTGTTTGCTCTGTTGGAATGAAGTTATGAAGGATAATGTGTGAGCCATTATAAGACTAATGACTAATTAATTAATATAATTCCCTTTCTCTTTCTTTTTCTAATTACAGGTGAGTCGAATTGAATGAAATGAAAACTATGGAAAGGTTTGTTTAGCAATTTCATCTTGCATCTTCTTCTTCTATAATTTTTTTTTTTTTTTTTTTGTATGATTCTTTGCTTTATAAAAATTACAAAAAAAAACTATAAACCAATATAAAGTGTTCTTAAATAAAATAAATAAATAAATAAAGTGACTTCAATTAACATATAAATATATATTATATATCTCGCATCGTATATCCGCAATGGACCTTAGTTTTCGACGTGTTTTGGTGTGCTTAGGAAGTTTTCTATTCCGATTGAAACCGTCCAAAACTGAGGCCAATTGCTGTGATAAAAGCAACTAAATGAAAAAGCAAAGAAATAATCAAACCGGCAAATCAACAATCAAATGCAACGAACGATATAAACGCGTTTGAATTCAATTTGATTATACATTTTTTTTTTTTTTTTTTATCTACCAATATGTCACTTTAGTTTCTTTAAACCCAAAAAGAAACTAAACAATGGAACAATTTTTTTTTTTTTTTTTTTTTTATATATATGGGAAATATGTTAATCTAGATGTGAGTTATATAGTTCAAGAAGTTATGAATGTCCGATAAAAGTTGTCTGTTCATTGATATTACCTAGATCAGATTTCTGTAAATTTAAAGCAACTTTTATAACTCTCACGTTTTAATTGATTTATCTTCATAACATGTCAAAAAGTACTTTTTGATAGATCCCTAGGTATTTAAAGGGGAGTAAGAGTAATTATCTCTAGTTTTGAAGAATTAAGGAAATGCCTAAGAAAACCTTTTTGATTACAAAGATTTCTTGACTTCTCGTTAGGTTTTAAGAAGTAAAAATAACTAGCAATAGATAAACTATTACTAACTAAATATCCTATATACCATTATCCCTTTTAACTAATAAGGCAATCATTCTCATGTCTAATAGAGATCAGATCGTTGCCTACCTTCTGAGTCAATAGATCAATAGATCAGAAGATATTTGTAAGCCCAACAAATAAAATAAACTGTTTTAGGAAAGCATTTAGATTGAATAAGTAATAAATCTATGAAATTAACTTCTAAAAGTGTATAATTGATAGAGATAAATGCTGCTGATGTAAATGTAGAGTATTGTTAGTTACGGTATATTAAAAGTTAGCCTTTGGGTTGTATTCATTTAATTTCTTTAACACTTTTATGATTTATTAACAAATAATTCAAACATTGAAATTAACGTGTCAACAATCGGGACAAACAATGAAATAAGAACAAAGAAAAGCGTACCAAATCGTGTTTTGTGTGCAAAAAGTGATAAATTTTTATAGTGTATGGCCAAAAAGGAGTAAAACAATACATACATACGGTAGTGCGTGTGTATGCGTGTGTCTATGTGTTTTTGTGTATATATAAAACAAATATGGGCAATAAAAGAATACAAAACTACCATTAACCATATGATTTATGCACATTTTTTTTTACAAGCTATTTACTTTAATTTATATTTGAATCTATTTTGTTTCTTTTTTTTGTATTAATTTTTTATATAATTTTTTACTTTGGTTTTTTTTTTTTTTTTTTTTGCATCTTGCATCTAGGTTGATAAACATTTCGTTTTTTAACTGTAACAAATAAATATTATTTACAGACAATAAACATTAAATTGTATGATATATTTGTTTAGTTTTTCTTAGTGACTATCGTCTATCTCTATGTGGATAAAGAAGGGAGGGGTAGGGAGTGTAACTGCTGTGTGTTTTCATTTGTTTACTTGGGGATAGTTTTCACTACTATACAAAACGAAAAAAAAAAAAAAATGAAAAGTAAAAAAAAAAAAAAAAAAAAAACTACCACTATATATAACTATGGTTATTATATTATCGGAAAGCCATCATTATTATCATCATACAATAATAATCATAAGTTTCGTTTTAACGAGTTCGTTTTTTCCCATTTGAATTGCAATTGCGTGGAAAGCTCATTGCAAATTTATGACCTAAAAGTCATTTTAATGCTGCATTTTTCTTTTCTCTTCGGTTTTTTGTTTTTTTCAATTTTAATGTTGCTGCTCTCTTCTTTCTCTTCTCTATTTTCGTTTCGTTTTTTTTTTGTTTCTTTCTTTTTGTTGCTGTTTGCCAAATGAATCATTTGGTAGTAAAGTATTCAAATGAGTTTTTAATAGAGAATTATTGAAAATTGAAATTTGTATGAAAAGTTTTCATAGAGAGCCAGCAATTAAATATATTTAAACATAATAATATCATCATTTGAACATATTTAAAAGTTTTTAAAAACTCACTTAAAATTGTAAATAAATTGAAAGAAAAACTAGAAGGATGGGCTAACTTCGGCCACGCCGAAGTTCGGATACCTTTGCAAACTGTCTTTTTCAATTACATATAAATAACCAGAATCATAAGAAAGTATATAAAGCTAATCATGCCCGTGGCTCCAAGAAAAAAACTTACAAGTAAAAAAAATTTTTTTTTGGTCCGATTGTTCCTATAGGAGCTATATCATATAGTCGGCCGATTCTGTTAAAACTCAACAGACACATTTTTATATATACCAAACTTACAAATACCAAATTCCGTTAAAGCTTATTCACGACCGATCGTTCCTATGGGAGCTATATGATATAGTCATCCGATCGGGATGATTTCGAGATATACAATGCCTGCAGCAAAAAGAAGCCTAGGTGCAAAATTTTAGCTCTGTAGCTTTAAGGGTCTCGGAGGAGATTGCGTTGATCCAGACAGACGGACAGACGGACAGTCGGACAGACGGACATACGGACAGACGGACAGGGCTAAATGAACTCAGCTCATCGTGCTGATCAAGAATATATATACTTTATATAGTCGGAGATGCTTCCTTCTATGCGTTGCAAACTTCTGACCAAAATTAATATACCTTTTTTGCAAAGGTATAATAATAAATGATCCATGTTGTAAATTTTCATGTACAACTTCATTTTAAGATCTCTAAACAGTTATAGGTGAAGGAAATCTGGTTGAATCTTAAGCTGATATATATATAAGATATAAATATTTATTGAGTTAAAAAATCGTTTGAATGTTTTTCCAAATTTCAAATTGTCGAGTATCTTTCGATGCATTTTACGCTTTAATATTCATTGTCTCAACATCATTTTGTGCATTATTATTAACAAAATTCAATAATTCGTGATAGTATAATAAATTCAAATAATTTACCGTTAGTTCCACCAATAAGTTAACCCTTTATAAGCCATTCTCTTATGGCAAATAAAAGAGTTTGAAATTATGGCACGCAAAAGAGAAGAGACGAGACGAGAGAAAGAACCAAAAGAAAGAAAGAAAAAAAAAACGAAAAAAAGGGGGGAAAGCGGAAAATGTAATGCATTTCTCTTTGGCAAAAATTTATTGCCGAAATAAATTATCGTAATAATATCAAATAAAAAAAGAAACGAAAAATAAAACTGAAAGAAACCAACAGAGAGAAAGAGTGAGCGAAAAAGCGAAGGGGAAGGTGGGAGTATGAGAGAGAGAGAAAGAGAGAGCACGCACAAGAGGCCAAAGCTAACGGTTATTAACATATGCACAAGAGCCAAAAGACAAGCTAACGTAACGTGTGCGTGGCTCGCCCCCCCCCTCAATCTCCTTCCTTCCTCTCCCCCATAACCCCCTAGATTGGGTCGGGTGGGCGAAAAAGATGAGGAATTTGCTCGAACGGGCCAAGTGGTATGGTGTGTGGGGGTTATTGTACGCTCGCCAGCCCGTATGAGGCGTGGCAGAAGCGTTGTTACCGTTCTGGAACAAAAATCCTTCTGCATGCACAATTTAAGCAGGATTTATGGCTGGCAATATTGCGCAAAAGGAAGATTTTTCCCCAAGCAGCATAGTTGTGCGAGATTGCCGAAGTAGCAGTCACGATGAGGGGGGAGGATGGCGTGGGAGGGAGGGGGTATGTATGTGTGTATGTACCAAAGGATGGGTCACTGAAGCATAGCATCTCGTCGATTGTGCGTGCAAGAAATTAAATTGCCAAATGGCCATTTACCTCAAGCACAACAAAGGGTTAAAAGCGCTTACCCAAATTTTCTTTTTTTTTTTCTTTTGGCCTCCTTTTTTTTTTTGTTGAGGTTATGAAAATTGCAAAATTATGTTAATCTTGTAAGATTTTTCAATTCACAACTTAAAGATATAAATATTTTATCACCTAACCAACCTGCCACCCCTTCCAAACACACACTCAACCGCGTCCTTCTAACCCGTCTTCATTCTATTGTACCTACTCGAAATTGATTGAGAAATTGCCAAATGGGTCAAAGTTTGAGCCTAAAAGCAAAAAAAAAAAAAAAAATGTATATATATATAGAGAAAAGGAAAGGCGGAGAGAAAGGTAAAGAGCAAAAGAGAAATCTTCGTTTTTCCTTTTAACTCAATTTCCTCTTTTGTTTGGTGACCCCTTTTTATTACACACTCACACACACACACACATACACACTCAAAATACAACAATGGCAACCCTGGCCAAGAGACAAGTCGAGGAAGAAAAAAAAGAACCGAAAGAAAGTCATGTCTCTCTAAATATTTAATATATATCGTTGCCATTGGCAGTTGCATTGGCATATATTATACCAGGCGGCAGATAGGTGTTCCAATGGGTGGATATAAGATGGAGGTTATATTGTGGGACAGGTGGGCAGATGGGACTCACAACATATCCAGCTTGCTCTCTCTCTCTCTCTCTCTTTTATTCCATTCGATTCAATTCGATTTGGGGCAAAGGTTGTGTTGGATCCTTGGATAAAAAAATAGATGGCAAAAGATTTATCGCTTATTAGGAAAGCATAAAGCATAGAAAATAGCTAAACTGCTTTAGCCTGCGGCTAAACTATGATGATTTCCTTAGATTTTCTATTGATTTTCCTTTCCTTTGTTTATATAGAATGAATATGTGGATAGATGTAATGTCATCCAACTTAAATCTTTGATGAAAAGAAAACATTCTTAATTACATTTAAATTCATATTGATTAATAAAAAGCATTTATAAAAATATACAGTTTAGGAACAGACATAGGTAGGAATAATATAATATTATATATATAAAGATATAATATAATATAATATACATAAAGTAGGCAACACAGGTTCCCATTAATTAATTTAGATCATGATCAAATAAGAAAAACAAAGTTTATATTATTAAATAATTTATTAGATCCATTTCACCTGATTTTTAAAATAATATTTTTTATGTATTAGAATTCTTAGTCGAAATTCAAAAGAAAAAAACATACAAAAATTACTTATAATATAGAGAGAAAGAGAGAAATTAATATAATAAGACTAATATTATTAAAGAACAATCAAAATAAGTAAATAAATAAAAAATCGTTAAGTTTTTCAAACAAAAATTTGCTTTTGTTTCTAATACTTACTTAATAAATTGCAATTGTATTGTCAGACAATGAAATCAAAATGGAATGGCAAAAGTCAAAGTTCAAAACACTTGAACTTTTGTATCGTTGTTAATCGCCTCAATTTAGTTGCCTTGGGTTCTGTTATTGCTAATATGCTAAACTTGACTCTTCTTAAGTAAGTTTATTTCTTCTTATTGTTAAATGATAATAACTTTTAACAAGTTGCACATCTTTCTTCTTTTTTGTTTTTTTTTTTGTACCATTGAAAGTCAAAAACGAAAGAGGAGCTCTATTAGTAATACAATCACAAAGTTCTTTAACAAAAGATTGCAAAAAAGATGAAGAGAAATCTGCGCTTGCCAATGCCAGGGCTATCATCATTGCGATTGCCATTGCTGGGGCATACAAATGAATTTTGTGCTAAACTGACAGTCAATCCCCTCAACGTCCAGGCAGGCATTATTATCATAAATATAATGGCCATCCATCCAACATACCTACCTACCTACCTACCTACCTGATATCATCCACCCCTTTAACCGCTGCCGTCAATCTCTCCTCTGCCTGTCTGCTTGCCATCCAGTTATTCTGCCCTGCCCAGCCCTCTACCCATTCCAATCCAATCCAACCATGTTGTTGCCGCCTGTCGTTTGGGCTATTGAAAAGTTAAGTCGCGTAATCGATTGATTTGCCTGGACAAGGCGAATTTCCCCCTTTTTTTTTATATATTTTTTACCTTCTCAGTATAAAGTTTTTCTGCTCTGCCAGCCAGTCAGCCTGCCTTTGTGCTGAAATTGAGATTTATTGCAGAATTTGAATTATAATGCAATTTATAATATAAAATGGCAGCGCAGCCCTCAGACTTGCTCTTGTTCGTTCGTACTCGGCTCTCTTAGAGATATTGAGCGGGATAATGATGATGAAGCTGTGCAAGTTGCCTTTGAATTGGCTTTTGTTGTTGGAGTTGGGCGTGGTCTTTGTTGCTAATATTGTTGATTCAATTTGACTTTTAATACCTTTCTTTACCCCCTTCCACCTTCCATCTTCCTTCTTCCTTTTGTGACTGTAAGAGATGAGAAAAAGCCGCTGAAAAACGTTTGGATTTAAAAGATGTATTAAAATGACAAGCACTTGGAATTAATTTTGCACTGTTAACATGTCCCCTTGGGATAAAAGTTAAACAGATCTGCAGTTTTAATGATAAATATTCGTCGATTAATTGGATTATCATTAAAACTCAAATGGAAAAAGTTCTTTTTTTTTTATATGTTTTCTTTGATTGGTTAGTTTGATACTTTATTTTAATTAGTTGATGGAGATTTTCTTTTCTTTTTTACTTTTATGAAATGGAAGATCTTGTTATATATCAAGTCAATGATAATTATTATCTGACAGATCTGCTTAAGACTGAGTGCAAAGCATTTCAAGTTCGACACTTTAGAAATTTTTGTTTAACAAAAAAAAAAACCAACTAAAAAATAACGACTCAAACTGTAAACACTAATTTCCTGTAGTTAATTGCAAATTTTCTAAACATTTTCCTCTCAAACAACACAAACACTTGTACAACACACTGACATACACACACATACATACACACACATACATACACACACACACTTGGGCACAACAATAACAACTTTGTTTTTGGTTAGTTTAGAAGTTGTGTGTTCTCGTTTCGAGTTTTTCGGTTTTACTTTGCCTGGGAATTCAATATGTAATTTTGATTGAAATATGCCTGTTTACGGAACATAGACACACACACATACTTATATAGACACTCGCAGGAAAACACAAACACAAATAGAGAGAAATAGAGAGAGAAAGAGGTATTCTACATATATATAAATGTATATAGATGTATATAAGTAAAGAGTAAGGTAGAGAGTAGGAAGACGTTAGGGAAAATGCTAAACCAGCAAGAGGGACAACTGCCTTTGCTTTGAAATGAATGACTTACAGTCTGACATGCACTGTAGTCACTAAACACCAAATGAAACCTATAGAAGATATAAATATATATATGAGACTTGAAAAGTTCTAGTCTTCTACTGTTATCTAAAAGAAATCTTTAATTTCAGTTATCTCTCTTAGCTAATTGGAACCTGATCTATACAAGATCATATATTGTATAGTTTAATTGGAATAGAATTAAATTTTGAATTTTATTATACGATTTAGAAATATTATGACTTTAAGATTGAGCCAGAGATAATATTTTTTCTTAACGAATATTAAAATATAATCTGCAACCTTAAAAGTAATTATATTTTAATTGAAATTAATGTTAAATGGATACTTACAGAAAGATTTATGGGTATGATTCGTTGTGATATTATTTGCAATAACAATTTGGTGGCAATTTTCTCACAGTGCACTTTTGCTGTATGTTGTGTAATGAAGTGTATGCGTATGGCAGACAAGCCGTCACTCCTTTTAGTGCCGAGTGAAGGGCTGGATAACCGGCTTGGGTCTTACAACTAGAATCAGCCTATGTTGTTGCGTATTTGCTAAGCCTTTGCACAGAGTCCCTACACCTCTTTGGATCCCCCCACTTTTTTCCTCTCTCTCTCTCTCTCTCTCTCGTCTTTTGTGTGTGCATGTGTATCTGTGTCTTTTTGCTTGTAAAGCAATATTTCAATCAAAACAAGAAATAAATTACAGGCTTCACTAGCAGCAGGGCCAAACATGGCTCAAAAAGTGTGAGAAAACGAAGAAAACTAACGCAAAGTAAAAGCTACAGAGAGGGAGCGAAAAAGAGAGAGAGAGGAGGAGAATGTAACAGCAATTGGCAACGGTGTAGCGGGGATGAGAGGAAACTCAACTTTTTGCCGAAAATGGGTATGTGTTAGTTTGGGGTAGTGATCGAGAAGGAAGTTGGTTGTGTTGCTGCTGGCTGCCTACGTTGCAGTCAAAAACAATGCAGGCAAAAAAGTTGCGGCAACATTTTTGTGCCCCTCCAAGCAAGCAGAAACAACAACAACAAGCAGCGAACAAAAAAAAAAAAAAAAATGAAAGAAAGAGAACTGAAAAGTTCAAGTAGAAGTAAGTACAAAACTATTTTGTAAACATACATACAGATGCACACACACACACACACACACATACATACTGGCACACACATGCAACACTCGAAAGTTGCAAAATGAAGTGCAACGTAGGTAAAGTGAAGTGAAGGCCCGAGAAAAACGAGTCCTAGAACCCTTGAGCCTGACAGCAGGCGGCACTCGCAGGCAATTCAAAACGTCAGCCTGTCGGTTGTGTCGGTCGCTTGGCTGGTTGCTTGCCTGCCAGCCAGCCTGCCAGCTTGGTTGCTTGCTTGGTTAGGATTGCCTCCAAATGGTTGCAGAGTGCAAGAAAGGAGCGGTGGTTGGGAAAGTACAAAATTTATACCCAAACGAAAGGCAGAAAAATAACAAAAAAAAAAAGAAAGAAGAAAACATTATACTAACAATAGACAAATTCATATACACTTTAAATAAACTTGCAAAATCAAATGTTTAAATTACAATTATTCGTCAAACTTGTTAGTTGTTAGTGACTCTTAATAATTGTTACATAACTAATACGATGTACCCAACCGCAGACATCCCCCCTCTAATTAAACTCCAGAAACTTTTACCACTTCCATTCGAACCTTATTTAAAAGAATTCCAATTGCTTTAATGTAATGCTAAATATAAAGAATGATCAAACTCTATGCAATAGCGTAAATACCTTTCATTTTGATAGTTTTGCTTTTTGCTTAACAACATAATGACCCCTCTTTGAGTGGCAACTTCTGGGTTGATTTTCCACCTGCTGGTAAAGTCGACGACAGGACCCGCAGCGTTGGCTCTACACTCTGCACGCACCGCCTAAAAGCAAAAACAGGCAACAATTGTAATTCAGCACTTTACCAGGAAGCAAGATACAAATGAATTAAGAATTTTAATAAGTCACAGCAATAAAAACATAAAAACCAAAAAAAAAAAAAAAAAAAAGGCAAAAACGGAATGAAAAGGTTTGACTGCCAAGCACAACTATAGGGAAAGAGCAAAAGGGTACAAAGACAGATCCTTTAATGTTTGTTTTAATGTTGAAAACAAAAGTATTGCATACTTATCAGCGTGCTTAAAGCTACCAAAACTGAAATATACTTCTACGTTGGCGCCAGGACTAAAGGACTTAATGTGGTTCAATGCGTTTCATTTCCTTTGAGCCTCTTTAACAGTCAAAAGAAATAAATATCAATTTGTACCTGCAAAAGGGCAAATACACACACACACACACACACACACACACACTGTGTTACATAAATAACAAAGTGAAAACCATTTCGACCAAAAGCATGGGCAAAATAACCAGTAAAAAAAATTGCCATAAATCGGTAAAAATCCATTTTAAATATCATTATGCGTCTGTGATTTTCTTTTTATTATTATTATTTTTGGTTGTTGTTTTTCCTTCCTCCTTCTTTTTTTTTTTTTTTTTTTTTATTATTATTGCTGTCTGGTTGGCATGTAATGGATATGGATATTTCGTCTTTATTCTTCGTCCTTTATTTTCTTTTTCTTGTTATTTGTGATTTTGATTTTAAAGGGGAATCCTTAGGAAAACTTAAGCATAACTTTCTGGCTCGATCATTGCAAAGGCTTCAACTTTTCTAAAGTGAAACGAAGTCGTCTTTCGTCTTAGGCGCAGACAAGAATTTTATTATAATTCATAAAGCGTGTGGATAGATGTGGATAAGAGGTATATAAAAGACGTCGACTGGGATATATACATATATATTTAAGATTTCCAATGAACTCAAAGCATGAAAGCAAAGCGTGTGTGAGAGCAAGACAGAAAGAGAGAGAGAGAGAGAGAGAGAGAGTAAGTGAGTGACTGAAACTTTTTATCAAGTCAATTTTCTACGTTGACTGGCGAAACCGCATCGAACGGGCCGAACATGAAGAAAGATTTACAAATAGCGTAAAAGAAGAAAGGGACCAGGGCCAATGACATGGTCCAAAAGGAAACTAACTGCATGAAAAGTTTTTGCTCCTGACTGCCTGCCATGTTTCCTTGTTGTTCGATGTCGTTCTGTCCCAGACCAGACGGCGTCTCTAACCTTTGCTTTCATATTCCTCGTCTTTCTTTTTTTCTTTCTTTTTTTTTCTTTTCTTCTTTTTTTTTTTATTTTGTTCCTTTTTCTAGTTTTCTTTTTGGTTCTTTTTTTTTTTTTAAATATATTTTTTTTTTTTTTTTTTATTCAATTTTCAATAAGCCCAAAGGATTAGAGCTTCGAGTATTGAGTAGCCCCATGCATCAAATTATTATTCATTGTCAAGAGAGAGTTTACATAAATTATGTAAAAAACAGAAGAGAGATAGAGAGAGAGTGAGCAAGAGAGACTGAGAGGGAAGTAGAGTTCTAACAACTATTATCAATTGTTCTAGAAAATTGATTTCACTTTAAATTCGTATTTTATTTGTTATAATAAAATGTATTTCATTTTGTTGCTGCAACTGCAACTGACATTGCCTGAATGCCTGTCAGTTAGTAGGACTACAGTTAGCAGCAGTTCGTTACTGCCCAGTTAGGTGCCAAGCTGCCAAGGTGCCAAAAGAGTCATGGTAGAGCAAGTGGGTGGAAGTGTGGCGTTAGATGTTCTCCTGTCAACTCTTTGGGAGTTGCTGACGTCTGGTCAACTCGACTCGACTTCAGTTAAGGTGTCCAAGAAGAAAAGGTCCAACAGCAGAAGCAGCAACAGCAACAGCTGCAGCAGTAGGACTGGGAAGGTTTTCCATGTCATCCACAGTCGCTTATTTGCTACTTTCTTCGTCTTCCTTTCTCTCACACCTCTTAGGAACGAAAGAGGAAGAGAGAGAGTTAAAGGGGGAAAAAAACGTGTCTGACAATAGCCTCTGGCTGACTGTTTCAATTTACTGGCTGTTGAAATAATTTAACTTGCTTTCATTTTCAAACAAACATTTTACATGGAAAATCGTTTAATATTGCAAATTTTCCGATTTTGTCATTAAATTATTCATTTAATGTCTTTCACGAATCACCAAGTCAAATTGTTAAAGTTTGAATGTTGAAAACCATGTCATTTGTATTTAACACACACGCGCATACACATTAAGTCAGAATTCCGTCCGGTATAATAAATGCTACAAATTCAGGATGGTCAATGTAAACGGGATCTGACACTCGTCTTCTGTTATATTCCCTGGGCCAAGTCAAAGAACTTGCTTGCATTAAGATAGCAAACGATAAAAGAGCAAAAAGACAGAAAGTCATTATATGAATATATCTATATATATATATATATACAAACATACATACATACATATATAGTCATATAACAACATATACTTGTCTTGTGAAAACCTGCTAATAATTCAGTTTGTCATATCAATGAAACGGACACGAAACATTGAATATGGAAGGGCGGGCACACCTTTCCCATGAATTCATATGAGTAAACTCCCCGAACTCACGTGCAACAACAGCAAGAAGGCAAAAATAAAGTCCAAAGCCAAAATAAGGAAAATGAAAAAGAAAAAGGAAGAAAAGTATAAGAAAAAAAAGTCATCCAAAAGTTAAAATATAAACGACAGCAAATTATTCGCTGTCAGGAGTTGCCGTCATTGTCCGCTTTCGCGTTCGCGTCTTTAGTCTCATTCCTCATTCCTTGCCTTCCCACCCGTATGTGTATGTGCGTGTGAAAGATTCCGATTTAGCAGGACATTGCATTGCGTGACGACAACGTCCACTAAAATAAAAAAAAAAAAAAAAAACAGTAACGAAAATAAAATAAAATTACCTTTTTCAAATTTTTAACTAGACTAAGAAATACCTTAAAGAAATAAGTTTCATTGTATTCATCATTAAACCAATGATGATTTCTATTAAATAATGAAATAAATTTAAAATTAATATTCCTAAAGAAAGAAATCAAGGACACATTTTAATAAAGAAATCTATGATTAAAGTTTTCCAATGTTTCGATTTGTAAAAGATAAAGTTTTTTTATATTAAACATTGAAGTTTTTTTCATGTCTCCCAAAGTTACCTCGATCAATCAGTGTTATGGTTTTTGGTTCCTTGAAAAACTTTAAGTTTATCGTTTTACAATTGATTTATCTTATATAACCATAGAAAATATAAAAAATATACAGGGTATCTAAATAAAAGAAATCAGAAAGAGAAAATTGATATTAAGAAATTGCATGAAATGAGTAAATGAAGCGTGGCAAAAAACACACGCCTGGCCTAATGGACTAACTGATTGTCATTGTCCTTAGCTGCCGCCTTTCTAGAATATATATTAAAAATTCTTGGTAAAACTAATCAATGTCAAATGCCTTTTGATTGCTGACAATGACTGCCACAATGAAGACGGGAGCAAACGACTACTTCAAAGACAACGACGGCATAGATAGATAAAGACGAAAATGTCACTGAACGCGTGATTAGTAGAAATTGAAAATTTATTAGCTGCCATAAATTTGCTTTTGTTTTTTTTGTTTTATTTTATGAAAAGTTAATGTTATGAGGAGTGGCCAGGTGAAAATAAGTTAAGTTTCTTGCTTACGGTTTCATTTCATTGAAATTTCCTCTTAATTAAAGTCAAACACTGCATAAATGTTGTTGTAAATTGCAAGTTTTCCACACAATAAGTCAAAGTGAAACCCCAGGCAATGGATGGAAGTATGTCAGAGCATTGGGGAGGGAATTCTTAATTCTTGCATCTTGAAAGCTAATTGCCAATGGGTTATAATCAATGAAGCCAAACAATCAGACGATGGCAATGAAACTTTTAAAAGTACTTAGAGAACATTAAATCACCAAATACTAAGAGAAAGAGAAGCGATAAAAATATTGATGCAAAGATTTTTATAACTCATTTAGTCGGGTTATATATAGTTCAGATGTATTCCAATTTATTGACAATTTATAGTTTTTGTTTTTTAAGTATTTTAAGAGATTAATTGTAAGGAAAGTAAAATGAATTCTCCCTCTCAATTTTAAATAACTAATATTGGTTATATAGAAAACTAATGATATATTATGCATATATAATCATAATTACTAAAGATCTTGATCCCAAATACTTTCCTTTATGCAACAAATTAGTTATAGTTGAGAAACAACTTTCCTTCCATTTATGGTGTCAATTAACTGCTGTAATTTTACAGCCATAAGTTAGTTTGATTACATTTCAATGTCCTTTCAATTAGAAAAAGAATCTCTTTTGTTTCTGAATTAATTGAAACGTTGAAATATTTATTAATTTACCAGCCAATCTGCAAAAAAAAAAAAAAAGTGTCGTAACCATTTCGAGCAGAAGCAGCAGATGCGACATTCCCTTGTCGCATAACATTCTTGTTCATTAAATATGATTTTCACTTTACACTGCTAACCAATTTTTATGCAATGGTCCAGTACATGGACACACACACACACACACACACACAGATGCACACATGTCCTTCGGGACTTATTATTGCTTCGTTGTGAAAATTATAAGCGAGCTTTGGGTTGGAGGTATGTACTTGTAATGCAACTTGAAAGCGTTTGGTTTGGTTTGATGGTTGCCACTGCTGCTGTTACCGTGGTTGCTGGTTCTGCGGTTGCCTGTTCTTTCACTTTGGACATGAACATGGACATTGGTTGCACATTCCCATGCCGCCTTCACTTCCCACTCTTTTCTCTCTCTGTCTCTCTCTCTGTGTGTGTGTGTGTGTGTGCTCTGTCTCACTTAGTCTCTTGCATGCGGTTGTTTGGCATGTGGGAGGCAGCTGGGAATGGAATATATATATATTTTTTTTGTATTTCATTCCTTTTTTTTTTTTAACAAAGTTAATTGCTTAGTTTCAATTTTTGTTTCATTTTTTCTTTTATATATATATACATTTTTTTTTATTTTGTTAACTGCACTTTATCGTAGCTTGCTTTTACTGTTGTTGTTGTTGTTGTTGTTAATCGTCGCACTTGTAATGGCCACTAAAGAAATGGAGGGCACTTGTTTTCCTCTTTCACTTGAATTTCAAATAGTTTCTCTATTTTATTTTATACAGTGCAACAGTCAAAGGTTTGTGAGACCGTTAGCAATAGATTGCGTAAAAGATAGCTCGCACCAAAGGATTCTATTGAAATTATTAAACCAAAAAAATAACAACTTTTTAGATAGCATAGTAAAAGTTACCAACTTAAGTAAAAGTAAAGATTGGCCATCTAATATTTTCATTAATTACATCATAAAACAGAACTAAAAAGTTTTTTTATGTTCTTTTTTGAAAAATAAATATGTTTTTTATAAAAACGCGCATAAATGTATGCTACAAATAGTGTGGCTTTTTATTTAAATTGCATTTATTTACTCTATTTTCTTAATTAAGCGGTAATTAAGCATTTTTACTTGGTATTATCTAATATTATCCTTGTTTTATTTCGTTCTTATCGTGCCATAGTATACAAAGCTTATTTATTTAAACAAATTTAAAGAAAATAAGGCCATATCAGGACACCTTTTAATTTCTGTCAAAGACATTTGAATACATTTGTGTGTTGTCTGTTTTTTTTTTTTTTTTTTTTTTTTACTTTTACTTTAAAGCCTTTATATACTTGGCTTAGAACCCTCAATCATAACCACTTACACATTTACTTTCATTACTTATGCTAAAAGCCATCGAAATGAAATGCCAAAACCTCAAAGCTAAATCAAATAAAGGGCAATATCAAATATTTGGCGGGTCTCCTCTGCACGCACTTAAGTGCCAGCCGCAATCGCTGATTCTGCCTATCCCTATGACTATAAATATCCCTGCCTATGTCCCAGTACCCAAACAGACGACAAGATACTGAAATTCTGCCTCAAAACTGTACATTGAACACTGAGCACATGAAGGCATGTTAATACAATTAAAAATCCACCAACTATCTTTGTGGTTGGGGCAAATGTTGACGATGTCCCAAACGACATTGAGGCTAGCTGGCTGGGGGCAACCCATGTGTCTTTGTTGTTGTTGTTGGTGTGTGTGTGTGTGTGTACTACGTGTGTGTGTGTGTGTGTCAGCTTCAGAGATGCTATAGTCTGAGTCTTGGGGTACCCTTGGCCTGCCTGATGCCATTAGCCGTAAGTGGCATTTTCCTTTTGATTTTGGTGGCATTTGACTTTATTAACCAGAGAGGAGAACTATACAACGTTGAGGCTTTTGGACAGGTGGTGTATATATGTGTGTGTTTGTATGTGTGCGAGTGTCTGTTTTGGGCGGTCGGATAAGAGAGAAAATGGTATGGGGACTGGTTTTCTCTGGTGTCATCAAAATGGGTCAATACAAGAGTCGCCCTGTCTTTGCGTATGTTAGTATGTATGTATGTATGCATGTGTTTGTGTTTGTGTGAGTGTGAGTGTGTTTGCTCATGTAATATTCAGCCGGCTACATACGAAGTGACATCTTTTGAGACCAGATTGTATGTGTTTGCATTTGGTTTATGCACGCGTCGCCTTCAGGTGAACGTATTAACCTTTGTCCGTGAATCTTTCACAAAATCCGTATACTCTGCTCTTCACACACAAGCGCGCACACACACACACACACATACACCCAACTTTAATTCTCCATTGAGTTTCGCCTGCTCAATCATTCATTTTGCTTTTTGTTTATTTATTTTACTAATGGAATTATTTCATGCCTTCGTTCAGTCGTTCTTTCTGCCGATGCTTCATAGTAATTCCTTTTCACTGTTCCTCTCTTCTTTTTTTTCGGAATTTTTCTTGCTTTTCGTATTGGTATTGTTATTGTTTTTTTTCTGCTTTTTTTTTTACTTCCTTCTGCTGTTTGTATTTGTTCTACGTGTTCGCTTTGATTCGCTACTCGTTGCTGTTTTTGTCATCTTTTCATATTTATTCTACGTGTGTGTTTCATTCTCTGTCTCACTATTCTCATTCCTCATCCCCTTTCCGACCATTCCATCCATATCCTTGTACTTCTGCTTCTTCTCTATAAGCTATTTTTGTCTTTCATCGTCGTCGTCGTCGTTGTCGTCTATTGCCGTTTATTGTACGTGTCTTTTGTATGTTGTCGCTTTTTGTCTAATTGATTTTTGTTTGGTAATTGACGTTTTTTGTTCGTCGCTTTATTTTCACTTAGTTGCCATACATACCCACATACCCAACCCCACAAACACAAACACAAACACACACATATACATATACATACAAACATCTTAATTGCCCAGGTTGCAAAAGGCAAGCCAAGCAGATGATGATGGGTCTGATATCTTACAAAGAACATTACCTTTAATTGCTTAGCCTTAATGAATAACCACCAATCAAAATTTAAGAATAAAATGTGCTCACAGATTCTCTGAGTTTCTATAAATAGATTATAATTTTTTATTATATTTTTATCAATTTCTTACATCAAATTCTTAACTAATTTGATTAGTTTCCATAATGAATTGCGTTTAAATATGGATTATTTCCAATAAATATCATAATCCTTGTTTATGGCAATAAATTTTTGAAAAGTTCACAAAAGTAGGCTGTAAGAAAGTAAGTAAATACCGTTTCGTTCAGTCAAAGTTTTTTGTTTTTGTAGAGTATGTAGAGAGGATGTCGTTTTACTAAGCAAACTGGTATGTGTGATTATTTGATCTTCAGATGTATTTATTCACAGATTAAACTTCAGTTTATCCGATTATATAGTTCAGTTTTCTATTTAATTTTCAACGGCTGGAGTAATTTCGCTCACCTAACAGACATCTCAATTTCACAAATGGTTAAAAATGCATTTTTCACTGTACACACACACTCTTACAGCTGGTATATCCTTGAAAAATAATCGCATTGTGTAATGTTTCTCACAAGGATAATGCAATATGGGCAAATAAACTTAAAGTGCGCTTCCAAAGGAATCATACAATTGTACCAACTGACATTAAGTTGAAGTCATCAACAAAAGTTCGTACCACCGCAATTCTTCTCCCTTTTCTCTCTGTCTGTCTTTCTCGCTCTCTCTCTCTCTCTCTCTTTTTCCTACTCTCTCATATGCATTCTCCCTTTTGCTGTACTAGTACGTTGCTCAGTCAGCTCTGGCAGCTGTCATATTGACATTTCTACTTAATACCGCTTCGCTCCGTTCGTTGCTCAATTTTTAATCGGGTTTCTCTGAGAGAGGCTTTTCTTCATCATCCTTTGTCTCCTTCCCCTCATTTCATCTCATCTCATCATCGTCATCATCATCTCAGTTGCAGACAAACTCATTATTTTTATTAATATGATTTTCACTGCACTTCACTTCACTTCAGTGCAATTTGTGCATTTTGTAATTTTAATTTTCATATTTTAAGAGAGAAAGAGATGATGATGATGATGATGACGACGATGATGACGATGATGATGTTGATAAGAAGGATCATTATTATGATGATAATGTTGATGAAACTGCCTGCCGCCTGTGTCAATATATTTTATTGTTCACTACCAATGAACAGCATTTATTTCCAATTATTTGTTTTAAGCATTAATAAAAACACACACATACGCGGGGGAAAAAAAATAATAATAATGCGAGTCAGTCGTCAGGCAGTCAGCCAGTCAGCCTGTTGGGCCTTGTGTTCTAGGGTAAATTACTTTAAGCCCTTGGGGCAACTGTCTCTCATTCTTTTACACTCTTTTTCTTTCTCTCTCTCTCTCTCTCTCTCTCTCTTGCTCTCTGGTTTTCTCTTTTTTCCCATCGCTCTCTGTCTCTGTTTCGCAGCGGCTGAAAATGCGTTTTTAATTGCTGTCAGAAAAGGTTCGCTCCGCCGCCAACTGAGTGTTAAAATTATGTCAAACAAGTTGTCAACTGGCGGCCGACTCCAAGGCGGGACCAGAACCCAACATCATGCAACCAAAAAGATGAAAATAAAAAACAAAAAAAAAAGACAAAAGAGAAAGAGAGACAGAGAGATAGAAAGAGAGAGAAAGATAGAGAGAAGTTCTCGTTGACACACTTTACGGGATTTTCATTTTAATTTTATTTTGTCGCCCTGCAGTGTGATTGTAAGTTAATGCCATCGGTGTTGTTGTGGTAGAGTCCCCTTAGGGGCAACAGCAATGTGAGACGCTTACCTACTGTATAAGTTCGCTGTTAACTACATTGTGCCCGTGTGCCAAAATGGCAATGATGCCATTGATGAGTTCAACTTATGCATAATTATGAAGGATTATATTTAAGCCAAATAAAAGAAGGACAAAATCTTACGATAAGAATTCCAATAGTTCTGTAGGGTAACGTAATGTTTATCCAAGTAGTTAAAGAATCTTTATATATATATATGCATATATGTTTGTGCAGATGTTTCTATCGATTCAAGATAGTTTAAATATTCTTAATGTGAATCCGATCAATCAGAAATATTGTTTTCAAATTCTCTTCTATTTTTCTTTGCAAGGAAATTGAACGTCTTTTTTACAAGTCTGCACACTTCTATTTAATTTATTATAGATCAGACTTATATATTATATAGCTTACATAGTAATAATCAGAATATGGAAGTAACTTTAAAAGTTAAAAATTCAAATTGAAATGTTTAATATTCTGATTAAATAATAATGGACTCCTAGAATATTTGTTTGTTTCAAGTTAACAAATAATGTCTGTATATATACTGATAACTTTAGATATTTCTTGCTCTTTCATGTTGACATTATTTTGCTCTATTTAATAAACTCTTTGTCAACGTTCAATGTCAAACCATCGAGATAGATGCATCGGAAAAATAACTGCGTTTGGCATCCTCTGACAATATTCAATCGAATGTTATTGTCATCATCGCTAACGTCAGTCATCACCATCAGCATTTGTAAGTTGCGATTGGCGTTTTCTTTTCATTCATTTTGTTATGGCTATATTGGCACCTGAGAGCGCCAGCTGTAAATCATGTGACATATATTTAAATTACAATAAGGTCTGAGGTACATATATACAAACACACATAAAGCACTCACTCACTCACGGCAGCGATGACATCCATCCATCCCATATGGTCTGGGTTGGTCTGGTCTGATATTCAGGAGAAAGATGAAGTAAAATCAGAATGGGCATGGGTACGCTTACGGGAGTGATGGTATGGGAATGGGAATTGTAATTTTGGTTTTCAATGACTTGAATGGGTTGAGAATGTCATTCAGTGACTGATTCTTTCATTGAAGCGACTGATTCGAGACTGGGTTGTTTTGGCAATTTTTTTTTTTTTTTTCGACTTAATTCAATTCTTTTACTTGCTTTTTCTTTTCTCATTCGATTTCGTTTTGTTGCCTGTTTTCTTGCTCCGCTGTCATATGCTGGCAGTCAATACACCTGCGTCCTCTGCTTACACTTAATACAATTTATTATTGTAAAAGAGAAAGCGAGCAAGTAAGCAAGTCAAAAGGGCCAAAATCTCATAAAAATACCAAGGAAAAAAAAAAAAGAAACCGAAAGTAAAGAAAGGAGTTAAATCAGAGGGAATTGTCATTCAAGCGAAATTGAAAGTAAATTTGTTCTTTTATTTACTTGCCTCATGCCACATGCTTCTTGCTTTATTGCTGCAGAGACTTTCGAATGTATGTCCCCAATTCTATTTTTGTATCTGTATGTAAATCAATTTAACTAAAAAGGACTTTTTCAAGAATCTCACGTAGTAACTGCAGAAACTTGTCGCATTGAACGAATCAACAGAAGACAAAACTTTTCTTTATTTCGACAGTTTTCCACCCAATATATAATATAACCCATTATTATATTCCGTTCCCAGCATTTATCAGATCTTTTTCTCTATGGTTGTATCTTAATGCATCTACAGAGGATTAACTATGAAATAATAAACAGTTTTAGTTTATCTGCTAATAGTTTTACAATATTCAAGAATTTAATTGATTGCAATTGCTTTTTGATTGTTAACCAATATACTCATTTATAACTGTAACTTTTTCAACAATGCGACTATTATAATCAGTTTGCTATTTTCAGATATTTTGGCTGGAAAGCCAAAGATAAGTTTCTTTTCCAAAGGTATAATCAGTTTTATTGATTAGCACTTGGCTTATTTCATTTGTCTTTACAGTTGAAATGAAAGTTGGCGCTCAAATTGGAAACCGACCTTTAACGTTAAAATAAGTGAGCTTATGTTACATTTTGAAGGAGATTAAATGCTTGAAATACTTGAACCTCCTTACTTGTGAAGTGGTTAAGACAAGGGGGTGGTGGTGGTAGTAGTAGTAGTATCGGGGGGACCGCTCTTTTGTGTGCGTATGTGCTTGGCAAATGAAATTCATTGGAAAACCTTGCAAGAATTTTTAATTACTTTGATTAATTTGAAACAAGTTTTTCACCCCAATCCAGCCGTTATCCCTCTCCTCACCTTTGAAGTAAAAGTTTCTTGCAAAAACTTTCAGTCCACAAAAGTTTCTCGGTTTTATTTGTTGAATATTGATTTGTGTGTATAAATTTTGATGGTATGTGTCTGTGTGTGTTTCTGTATATATGAATTTCGTGTGTGTTAGTGCGACTATGTATGAGTGTGGTTTTGCTGTTTTTTCCCCCTTTTTTTTTTTTTTTTGTTTGATACAGTTAAAATATTACAAAATCTACTATACAAAACATTGATGCTAATTTTTTATCAAATCAACTTCAGCATTACTTATTGTGTCAAAAATTTTGTTTCTTTACAGGTAAATAAATTTCACATAGTGTATTTGCTTTTTGGGTAAATAACATCATATTTCCTACTAATTCTATAATATTTTTTTAAAAATGCAGGTGCTTGCATTGTTAGTTATCCTTATTATTGTTTTAAATGGAAGACCAAGTGCCACGAAATCATTTAAAAGAAGTTTGTACAATACTGGCAACTGTTCTTACGCCGATTCTATTCCATTGAAAGGTATTTGTTTCGGTTACGTCAATTTCAACATTTTCATACGTTGGCGTGATTACCGAGCACCAATGGGTACACTATATAGTATATGGGAGAACGTGGAAGGAAATGCCACAACAATGCTGGTAGCATTTAATAGTTCAGAGGTTCTTGAAGGTCAATTTATCTGGATAAATGCACGTAAATTCAAAATAACAATTGAAGTGAATGGAAAACGAAGGGAATTAATTTCTGACTCGGGGTCAATGAATTGCTTTCGCTATAGTCTTAGATATCTGACGGAATTACGAGATTCTTGCATGGGTGTTAACACCAATCCCAATGATAATAAACCCAATCAACCCATTATCTATTATTATTATAATGATTATCGATCAGTTAATAATGAAAGGAACTGCCGACCCAACCGATGGATTTATTTAACATTTATCATATGCTTAATATTAAGCAAGTGCCAGCTATCTCTAAATTAAATGTCATAAATGAAAGAATCAATTATATCAAAATATGTATATTAAAAGCGAATACAAGCTTTTCTTAAAAGCTGTCGATAATTGCATCTTTTACCTTAGCTAGTTTTTCATCTAAACTGTCAATTGTAATTCCCAAAACAAGATTTTATCTGTATCTGAAATATGTTGTTTATTCAATGGCAAAGGATATAGATTATGATATCGTTCCATTGATCAATTCTATTTATGTAATCGATACAATAGTAAAAGTAGTCAAAAGATATTGGAATTATTCAAAAATGTCGTAAAGGCTATGAAACAACGAACGGGAAACCGTAAAGAGAACCCTTTTAGGGCAACAAGTAATTTGCTCTGGGGTTGCCCCAAAGTTGCCCTGATGTTGCCCCAAAGTTACCCCCGAGGTAGCCCTGAAGTAGGCCGCGGTAGGTCCTGTGGTATCTCCGAGGTAGGCCCTGAGAATGCCTCGAGGTTGCGATGGGGTTGCCCCGAAGTTACCCTGATGTTGCCCCGAAGTTACCCCCGAGGTTGCCCTGAGTTTACCCCGAGGTAGCCCCAAAATAGCCCCGAGGTTGCTATGAGGTTGCCCTGAGGTAGGCCCTAGGTAGGCCCAGAGGTAGCCCCGAAGGAGGCCCCGAGGTTGCCCTGGGTTTTTTTTGAAGTTGCCCTGGGGTTGCCGTGAGGTAGCCCTGAGGTAGCCCCGAGGTAGCCCCAAAGTAGCCTCGAGATTGCTTTGGGATTGCCCTGAGCTACGCCCTGAGGTAGCCCCGAAGTAGGCGCCGAGGTTGCCCCAAAGGTTCACCCTACCTTGACATTGTGCCAATATTATTTTGTTAGTTGCATTGTACGTAATAAATGTTTTATATATATATATATATTTGTTTTTATATAAATTAATGTATGTGCAAGATTTGCAATCAAATTGCAATTCAATTATATGTAATATTAGCTTTACGGTTAAATATTTCATTAATGTTAAGATAAAAGTTAATTCATGAAATTTGGATACAAACTGACACTGGAAAATGACGTTTATTTCGATGGTTGTTAAAATTAATATTGTATATTAATTTTGTTGTTCAAATTTAAAGGCAAAACGCACAAGCAACACTTTGATTTTACTGTTTTTTATATATTCTTTTACCCAAAAAATGATTGCCGAATCATTTTGCCTATAGGCAATGCCAGTGCGCCTTCAATGCGCACAACAGAATCATAAAAATATCAAGTGGATTATTGTTTGTTCGTCGCTGCTGCTGCTCCTTCTCCTTAATAGGATTCCAACAATTGGTGCCTATGTCTCTGGGGAGAATTGCAGTTTCATTGACGGTCATATATTGGAGTTTGCATGTCAGGGTGTCTATGATCGTGAATTACGTTTGCTACACAAGGATCGTCATCCGGCGATCGGTACACCATATGCCATTTGGCAGCGTTCCGATTATATGGGATCCGCCATTATTCTCATCACATTTTATGAGTCGCCGCTTTTCGAATGCTACCATCTGGTTTTTGATGATGGAAAATTTTATTGCGATGGACTTAATTATCCATTGGATATCGACGGTCCATATCTTATCCATTGTCTATCATTTCATTTCAAATATGCCGAAGCGTTATACAAAAAATGTAATGGAGCACGCAAAACCCATACCAGGACAATTGCCGCTGTCGTTGTATATATGAATAGCAATGTTGTTGTCGGATCAAAATCACCAATAAGTTTGAAAGGTTGTGGCATTTTAATCTTAATGCTACTTCCTTTAATGGGATTGTGTGGCTTTATATAAAGAGAACAAACAAGACAAAGGGACAAAAAACAAGCGGCGACTATTATTATTATAATTAATTAAACAAACTTACATATATAAACACGTTAAAAATTATTGTTGAGCAATACTGAAGAGATCGACAAATGCAACGGGAGGAGGATTTTTTTTTCATACATTTTCTTTGAAATAAATATGAGAACAATTTCGCCACTCACAGCACAATCACAATGGATACAATTTTGCTGGCTAATTAACGTTATGTTCCATTTTAGTTGATAGCGATTAAAAAAACAAAAAACAAAAAAAAAAAAAAACCAAAGAACAAAGAAAAAAAAAATTAAAAAGTCTTAACTAACTAATTTGGATTCTATAATATGTATATATGTACATATATATACATATATATATATATATATATCTGTGTATGTATAAAGTTAATCGGGTGACCCAATCTTTATTTATTTTGGCTTTTGTGATTGCCTGCTGCCTGCTGCCTTATTATGTTTGGATAAACAAAATGTTAGCTTTCCAACTAGCAGTTAAATTTCCATTGTACAATAGTTGGCCATAGTTAGTTGTTCGCTTTCTTGTTGTAGAAATTTTAGATGTCCGAACAATGGCAGACAAATGCAGCAATGACCAACCGGCCAACCCAGCAACAACAGAAACATGGGACACACACACACATATACACACTCGGACAGACACACAACTAGCCAACTGCCATTTACACACTCAGTATGAAAAAGATAGAGTGAGAGAGAATGAGACAGAGACTGAAAGGGAGAAGCGTCGCATTTCATTGTCATCATTGTCATTGGCGTTGGCGTAATTTATGTGCTCATATATGGACTGCCGCCATATTGGCCTGTGGTCAAAGCCAACAACAACAGCAGCCAAGTTGTTCCAATGTCCAACGTTGACTGCTGTCAAGTGGCTGCCGAAATGACAGGGCGATAGTATGGTAGATGTGAAACGATTTAAATGGCTTTTGACTTGTAACCGAATCATGTAATTATGCTTAATTTAAATCGATTATTCTTGAGGAAAATATAATAGAAAATATATATAAAAAAAGTGTTGTAAAAACCATATAGAAGACATAAAACAGGACACCAAAAACCGATTGAAATACAAATAGGTATCCCTTTGCGCTCTCTCTAGATCTCATTCAATTTACAATCAAAATATTATATTGTTTAAAATAATTTCCGTTAATCATTGTCATATATATAAATATTAGCAAAAAAAAAAAATGAATTTTATCTTTTGGCAATTTAGTTTCATTTGTTTTGTTAAACATGTTGCCACCATGAAATTTGATATGGGCCATCAAAATTGTTTGCCACTCTTTTATATGCCAATGGATCTACTATGTGAGGGTATCTACGATTGGAATAAATATTTAAGATATCGGGATACTTTGGCTCGCATTAATACATCCTATAAAGTATATGCATATGAGTATGATGAAATTTATTCAATACTCATAGCGTTTAATCCATCGCCATTACATAATTGCAATAAAACGATCCATTTGTCGGAGCAATTGAATTTTTATTGCGGCGATAGTACAAGCATTCCGATTAATTTACCAAAATCTGCACTCTTTTGCCATCCCTTTCAAGTCAACTATGTGGAATTAATGATCTATGAATGTACAGAACCGAAAATAGATATGTTAACGTTTGATATCGGGCCAACGGCTATACATTATGCCGGAGTTGTCATTCAGGATTCTAAAGAGAAACAAAGAAGAACAATCCAGAGAAAATTTCATTACATTAAACAGGTTATCGAAAATTATCGTTAAAATTCCGATAGACTTTTTCTATTTGTCTACTTCATACTTTGGAATTTATTATATAATTTTATAATCAAGGAAATAATTGTCAAAACATTCCAAATTCATAGTAAAAAAAAAAAAGAAAAACTAAAATGCCTTTTTGTTCGATGTTCGTTCTTATCAATATAGTTGAGAAATTGAAAGAAAATCACTTTGAAGGTTTAAACGGTGAACCAAATTGCAAATATAATTTAATAAAATGCTGTTCCTGGCTAACACTTCTACCACTGGGACATCGAAGCAAATTGGGCCATGCAATTAGAAAATCCCTGAAACGAACTCTATAAAGAAAGCAACTATACAAATATGAACAATTAAAATATAAATAATAATATATATATTTATGGCAACTTGTTGGATCTGAGTACTTATCTAGGTATGGAAAAATAGATTAGTAGCAATATCATATATTAAGTTTAGTAGATTTCTTTTCAGAACACAGTTTTACAATATTTTTATTGCAAGTTCTGCAGGTTAAAAAGGCATACAAATCTGTGGATTACTTTCAAAGCTTTACAAATTTTACTTTATGATTTTTTCTAATTTCTTTGTTTCTGAGATGGTCATATTACCTTTCTTTCCGTATAGCACTCATTTGGGTTAAAATTGGATGGAAAGGTAACTTATTTCTATAGGTTCTATTGTTTATTATATGATATAAGAAATGTTTTGAGTATATATAATATTTTTTATATATTTTAATATGTTTCAGTTAAAAAAATTTGCTAGTTTTTTGTTCTCTGGTCACACCTATTCTTATGCTCAACTGAAAAGTTTTGCTAATTAAGGAGATTTTAATTTTTTTTATATTTCTTATACTTGAAAACATTTCTGATCATTAACAGTCTAATCTAACTTTTTTGGCTTTATGCTTAATATTTTGTTTTTTTATTTCTATATTTAGCTTTTGATTTCTTTTACAACTAAACAGACAAAGCTAGTTTATTTTTATATATGACCTTTGATCTGTCTCTTTATATTCTAACCAAAAGTTGAGTTCGAATGGGTTTCAATATCAAGCTCTTATCGGTACATTCACACTCAAATGCCACTGCACACACACAAACACACACAAAGGTTTCTTATGTTTTTTTTATTTTCAACTTCTGATGATGATTACTTATCATTTGAATATACATTTATATATAGACAGAGAAAAGGGGAAATAAAAGAGTATTTCCTTTTGCCTGGTCCACACACACAAATACAACAAAACACAACAAAAAATAATAATAATAATAAAAAAAAAAAAAAAGAAAACTCATAACGCGACAACTCTGAATTATCATCATTAGTTTGGGCAGGCAACGTGCGAAAATGCTAAACACGAACAAAAGCCTTTCCTCTCACGCGCATGTCCTGATTTTCATGCATGACTGATAATGCACACACATACACCCACACACACGCCTTTTCAAAGGACATAGAAAAGAACACGCACAAAGCAAAGTGCGCATTTGCAAGCGACTTTTTTTTTTTTTTATATTTATATATATATATTTTTATACAGCTTTTTTTTTTTTAATGCTTCTTTCATTTCAATATTTTTTCGTTTTATTTTTATTTTTTTTTTTTTTTGAAGGAGCCTTTCGCTTTTTATAGGCAAATATGTAGAGCAAACACACACGCACACAAACACCCACGCACACCCACATGGAAAACTTGCTAGAAATAAATAAAAATGCACACAAGTGTGTGCTAAATGTGCCAACAACAAGGACATTCACCATAAAGCAAAAAAAAAAGGCGGTCAGGAATGTAAATAGAATAAACAAAAACCAAGAAGAAAACATAGAAAAACAGTAAAACGCTGCCGTTTTGTGTAGGCCAAAATTGGGCAAGGACAGGTTTTAGGCCAAGCAGTTGCAGCAGTAGATTTTCATATAGAAAAGTGAAAAGTATTTGATTTTTCAACTAAACCCAGTCATACGAAGAGAAATGACCAGCATCATATACATATATACCACCACAAGTTTTGATATGAATTCGTTTACTCAGGTTCACTTTATTGAATTAGCCTAAAGCTCTAGAGTATCAAGGTCTCAATCTCTCTCTCGCTCTTTCTGACGTTCAACATTCCAAAGTTCTCGTACAATACAATTCCTTGACCTAGGTGAAATAATAATAATCTAGTACCAACTTTTCTTTTAGCGAGTGTTTAAAAAAGCATCGAAAAAGCATCAATTGTTTACAATGGGTAAATTTCATACGCAAATAAAGCTTTTTCCTGGTTATTCTTTTTATGTACTTTCAGCACTGTCTGTATTTGCCCCTAAAAAGTGCACTCAAATATCACTGCCATCCATTGGCCTCTAACACTACTTGCTATTGCTTTTTTTTTGTCCATATAAAATATTAGAAGTGAACTTTATAATTAAATTATGACTGGTCTTCAATCTGGCTCTGGATATCAATATAGATATAGAAAAAAAACAAAACTTTATCAAGTTTTCCCCATATATATATATATATATATATATATATATATATATATATATATATATATATAAAATTGTCAAAGCTAATTTTCTCATATTTATGACAAACAATTTTTTGGTTCTAGTTTCTATTTTTTTCTTTCATTTTTTTTTTTGTTTTGTCTGATTTGATTTTATAGCCTTTGATTGAATTAAAAGTCGCAAAAAATCAAAATACAAAAAAAAAAAGGGGGAAATACAAATTTAGTTTTTGCCTTTTGCCCGTTTTCAGCCCCTGTGTGCTCTGCTCTCTCTTTTCCCCTCTTACGAGAGCAATTAAAATTTCTCTGTGTGCCATTTTTGTTATTGCTGTTTGGAGCTGAATGCATTTTTCAGCGTTGTAAAATAAAAATTACGTATACGCCAACAACTTCAAATGGCGCAACATGGCGGGCGGTGTATGAATGTATAAATGTGAGCATGTGTGTGTGTGTATGTGTATGTGTTTGCCTTGTTGCTGGCATATTTCGCTGCACACCGGTTGCCATTTCCGTGCACAAAACAAAAGCAAACAGAGCGAATGGCAGATACAACCGTATCCCAATCCCAAAACCCAAACCCCAGACACCCCCGACCCCCCGTTTTTCTCTTTGCATATCTATAAAATACGCAATTACAACATGTTGCCGCAGTCACCGTTGCCGTTTGCTCGCTTTATGAATTTATACATAACCCACCGCAGTGTTTTTTTCTACCCATCACCACCTCCTCTTCCCTCAGTTTTTCATACTAACCCTTACTTGCTACCCGCTCAACAGCACACGCTTTGTTGCATCCACTCAGCAGTTGCCATTAGTGGAATGGCAAAAAAAAAAATAAATAACAAAAAAAAAACCTACAAAAAATAGAAATATAGTAAATAAAACTAGAGAAATCTCCAAAAGATATCTTTTTGATATGGTAATGTTTTGATGCTCTGGAATTAGATAAGGATATGTGCATTGGATTTATTTAAAGTTAAAAAATTTTAAGAATATTTTTAAGTTTAAATTAAAACCTAGATCATTGAAAAAAGTTTTTTAAATCTGTTTTTTTTTTTTTTTAAATGAAGTAAAAATAAAAGTAAAAAATATTTAATTTTTCTTTAGAATAAGTAGAATTAAAAAATATTGAAAATAAAACTTAATAAATTTTATTTTTTAATAAAAGAAAGATAATCTGTAAGTCGTTGAGAATTGAAGGAGACGATTTACGTAGAATTGCAAAAGGTTTAGCAGTTCAAAAAGAATATAGAGGCAATTATATAAGTTTTTGCTTTATATTTGGACTAAATTATTAAATTATTTGGTTTTCCTTTTTGTCTATGAGCGATGTTAATTTGTCATTTTGGACCAATTGAAAAGAAGTTTTGACATTTTAATCTTTAAGCGTTGTCCTTTCATTTAACATAGTCATAGTACTCTTCTGGGAATGTTAGTGGTTTTATTTTTTCAAAAGATATAGCGAACAATCCAGGGGCAAGTACCTAGACGGTGCTCGTTAGAAATTGGTTTCTATTTCTCTCTCTCTCCCTCTCTCTATCTATGTTTGTCTCTTTTTCTCGACTACATTCTGTATTCCGTTGTCGTTTGTATGTTCTCTTAGTACTGTTAGTGTTTTATTGTCAACGATGTTGTTTTTGTGCAGTCAGCTCTAAATGGCAAATGGGTAAAACAGGAACAGGAACAACAGTAGCAGCAACAGCAACAGCAAAAGCAGGAAGGCAAAGTGAATAGGGGTACTCATGAGTTATGCCCAGTGATATGCGCGAACTAAGTTAGTTTTGTATATTTTATGTGCAGTTAAGCGTTTTGCATACTACTACATGCCAGCCATCATCTCTCTGTTATAAGAGCCAGGTGTCGAGGTATAACTGTAAACAAAAAAAAAAAAAAAAAACAAAACAAACAAACAAAAAACAAACATAAACAAACAAGCAAAAGGGGAAACTTAAAAAAAATAAAAATAAAAGTAAAAAGAAAATAAAAAACCAAGTGTGGCAATGCTTTAGTGTGTTTGGTTGGGGCGAAGGGAATGAAGGTTTATGCAGCATGTGATTGTGAGTGCTTAATTGGTATCAAGTTGTTGTCAAGAATGCTACGAGTCGAGGTCGAGATTTATGGTTGAAAGGATAAAAAAAAATGTATAAACAGAAGAACAAAAACCAAAAAAAAAAAGAAAATTTATTTCAATGATTATTATATGAATGCAAAATAAATGAAAATCTGTCTCATATCATCAATCATCAAATGGCAACAATAAAATTATACAATAAATTAAAAAATACAGTGAGGGATGGAGGGAGGTGAAAAGGAGAGCAACTTTGCAAAACAAGTGGATTGGGGGAACGAACAGGAAGAAAAATATTAAATCAACTCGAGTGCCATACAGAAAGTGAACGACTACAACATGAAGTAATTGGAGCAATAAAACCAGAAAACCGTGTGAATAAAAATCAAGAAAAAGAAAAAAAATGTAAAAAGGCAAGAGCAAAGCGAGAGGGAACAAAAAGAAGAGAAAAAAAGAAACCTAAAGAAAAGGCAAAAGGCAACGAAACATGGTGGCTTGGCGAGCCACCGATGATGCAGTGGGTAAAATGAGCAGGCCATGCCGTGTTGGTGGGACAAGTAGGAGAATGAGGAGGCATGTGTTGGAAGAGTGTGAAGGTATCCTGGCAGCATCCTGGCAGGTACTAAAGTAACAGGAATCAAAATAATAAATCAAAATTGTGTGTGTGTGTTTGTTTGTTTGAGTGTGTGTGTGTGTGTGTGTGTGTGTAAGTGTGTATGTTGGTGCAACATCCCAACAGCAACAGCCAACAGTTGGCACCAGGCAAGCAGTCAGGCAAGCAAACTTCCTACCCTTCATCATCCTCACTTCTCATTCGCATTACCAAGTGTTGCAAGCGTTACATTCACTAACTGCATTGCGATATATAGGAACTCACCATTTGTATTAGAGATGAGCACGTGAAATCTTTGAAAATACCCATTAAATTAAAAACTATTCCTGGTATATTCAGTAGATTTTGAGATAGGTCTAAAATGGTTTTCTAAAGAATTTTGAAAAACTAAATAAATATTTGGCATGCTACAAAATGGTTATGGAATACTCCAAAGGTGAAGCATTTAATAAAAGAAATCATTATAAAGATGATCTATTTATTGTATTCAGTTTTTAATTAAGTTTCCAAAAGATTTATGCTGTAGAATGATAGATAAAACTAACACCATTCATAGGAAAATAATAATAATCTCATTTGATTCAAAAGTTTTATATTGTTTCTCTTAAAAAATTTCATCGTCAGTTAACACACATTTCTCGCTTCTCTACATAGTTGGCATCCACTCTTGCACACACTCACACCAGTTTGAAGTTGGTAAAAATTGCAAATAAAATAGAAAAGGGGGGAGTAGATTTAGTAGGAGACTGAAGGGAAAGAGAGAGGGTTGGTAGGTGGTAGATGGGTGGCCTTTGCTGCTGCCATTGCAAAATGTGGCATTTGATTTACGTTTTGCAATTGCTCGAAGCTGTTAAATAGCGCTGCGCTCCTACACTTGCACGCGGTGGTTCCCTGTTAATGATCAAGTGGCATTCTGACTTGCTTCTATTGGAGTTTCCCCAATGGACAAGGAAGAAGAGGGGTAGATGGGTAAACGAGTGAACAGAGGAAAAAGGAAGCAAAGTTTAAAGTTCGTTGCAGATTTTTTTCCACATTCTTTTTTTTTTTTTTCTCCTCATGCTGTTTTGGAAATGTAGCAGCGCTAATGGCGTGTGGAAATCAATGAGTATCGAAGTGGAATCTATGAAATTAATGATACCAAAGCAGAATAAAATTAGCAAAATGAAAGATATGCTAGCAATGAATTGAGAATTTTAAATGCAATGCCAAGATATGTATGTATATATATATATATATATATGTATATAGATATAAATGGTTATTATTTATACCTAAAGCCAGTTATAAAAACTATAAAAATATGTAAAAATTCTTGGATAAACATGTTTTGATCCTTTATTTGAGCACGAATTTGAAATCAAATTTTAAATCGATTAAAATAGGTTAAAAAACATCTTTTTTATTATAATATGAATGAATTCCTTATCTTAATCTGTCAAATCTATTAAATTAAAATTTCAATGTGATCGATGACATAATTCTTTTTTCTTTTCTTGATTTAATATTAATTAAATTTATAAGAATCTTAATTTCAACCTAAATTGTTTAAAAAATGATCACATTCGCTTGTAAATAAATAAATGGAGATCGAGTTGACTTATAATTTACTAATTATAAATATATCGAACTCTCTGTGTATATATAAATGTATATATATAATACAATATTTTTATCAAAGGGATTACCAATTGAGAGCTTAAATGGAAACCCTGTTAAAAACAATTTACTTTTGCTTTTCATTTTATTGCCTTCAGTTTATCTGATTGTCTGTCTGTTTATTTCTGTCTTTTGGTTTTCAGTTTTATTTTCTTATTGTTTCTTTTTATTTTCTTGTCCCTGATTTCGATTAACCAGGGAAAAGCGTAGATATGATTTTTGTTGTTTGCAGTTTCAATGGCAATCCTCGACATCATTCCGCAGGCAAATTAGCGCAAAATTCACCCATTTCCAGTTTGTTCACTTACGTTATATTTTTTTTTGGCCCACATTGCCTCTTGCTCATGTTTGCCACTTCTCGGTTTACCATGCGTAATATTTTGTTTTTAAATATATATATATATATATATTTCTGCCTCGTAGTAGTATTTATATGTGTAAGGGTTCGATGCGGGAGAGGAGGTGGAGTTGTGGTATGACAGGTTTGGCCTTTAGCGTGTTGTATTTGGTATGTTTAATTACATGCAGTAAAAAGAAAGACGAGAACTGGGTCATGAGCAATATGTACATATAATATAGAGTGGTGTCGGGTTAAAAAAAAAAAAACATATATATATATATATATATATATAGATTTATTTTTTATACACATATATATATATACAAATATATATATTCATATTACGGCTGACAGGCAACAACATTTTGCATTTCGCTGCATTTGCAAAAATCGTCGCAGCACTTAAAACGCCATAAAGTATGCAACAGCAGCAGCAGTAGCAGCACCAAAGAAAGAAACACTCTGTTGCTATTGCCCTTCTCTCTCCTCCGCTCTCTGTATAATAATTCAAATGAGATTTAAAGTTGCACCCGCTCGGTCTGTCGGTCGGTCGGTCGGTCCAGGCGTAGAGCCAGGCAACGAGCCGCAAAGTATGCAACGATTTATTTAAATAACAGAGCCAACGTCTCTTTCTCAGCTCAGTTTAGAGTGTGTGTTTCTGCATTTGCTGCACAAATGTAAGCACTTCTTTACAAAGATAAGGCCATACACACAGCTACACATATGCAGACACAAACACGCACACTTAACACACAATGCGCCATTTTTGGAGGATTTGGCTGAGCTCGAGCCCAAGCCAAAGCCCGCACAGAGACCCTACTCTCAGTAAGTGTAAACAAGCAAACAAAAACGTGGCAGACGACACATACCAACACACGATTCCAAAAGCTGAAAGCTGAAGGTTGGCCCCTAATGATGTTACCAGCACCCAAAACAGACTCACACACACACACACACACACAAACACAGACACATAGCAAAGAGGATCGTCTGGAAGTGTGTAAGCTGGATTATGAAATTGTAAATGATATGCAAAATGTTTGCTTCCTTTTAAGGCATTTGAATGATTTATGCAAAAGGCTACAATAAACTGCAATCCCAAGAGCCAAATATTGGATTTCGAATACAAAACTATCCTACAAGGATATACAAATTTGTGCCACTTCTCTAAAATATAACAAAGGCAAAGAACTCAATCTCGGCTACATTTATATTCAAAGTGTTTCAAGAAGAAGCTAAGTCGGAAGGTTGATTTTGAAAATGAATACTTTACTGAAACATGATTTGGTAACTGAATGATCTGAATATTGATCTGGGACAACAAGATTACAAAATATATATAGATTACTCTGTGGGTTCTAAACCAGACAAGTCGACATAACCTTACATAGAACATAGAACATTAGATTACAGATCAAAAAATTTCAATTACTTTTAGCCACTGAAAAAAGTGTCCTTTTCCTTTATCAATTATCTTATTTTAAATTTTTCTTTCAACGCTTAACTTTCAAGGTTAAACTTACAAACAAAATACTCAACCTTTTTTAAAGTACGCTCCCCCTCCCCTCGTTCCCCCTTATCGTTTGTATGTGGGTATTTATTTTGTTTATTCAACTTCTAATGAAATTGAAAATCCATTTTCATTTGATTTTGATTCGTCTACATTTAACCGCTCCCAGACTCATCAAAGCCAAAAAAAAAAGGAGAAAACCGAGAAAACAGAAAAAAGGGAGCGCTCAACAGAGCCATAAAACAACATTTCAAACTTAACTTAATTAACAATTTTTATAACCAAAGCGCAAAAATTTTTTACAACCGACAAAATCCAAAACACAGCAGAAACAGAAAAAAAAAAAACATTTATATATATATAAAAAAAAAAAAACAAAAAAAAAAAGAAAAATACAATGCAGCCAAAAAAGAAAGAAGAGAAATAACGAAAAAAGGCCAACCAATTTAAGCGGCTTATGGTGGGCCAGGCCAGAGCCCGACTCCAACTTCAACCTCATCACAACCCCCCAAAGCCCGACCCCGACCCTACCCAATTCGAATCCAAACTGCCACTCAGCTTGAAGCTTCCTGCGATTTCGCTTTGTTTCGTTTTTTTTTTTTTTTTTTGTTGTTGCTTTTTTTATATATATATATATATATTTTTTTTTTTTTTTGGGAGTGAGAAGAGCAACAACAAGAAATGCGAGCAAAAAAGTCAGCCAGAGGCATATACCGCAATAAATACCGCACAATAAAAGCAAATCTATAAAAAAAAAACAGAAAAAACCAACTGTAGGGAGACGGAAATAGCATGAAGTGCTGGAACAGCCTAGGTACACTGAGAGAAATGTTACATATTATGTTTTAGAAAAGTAAAAAGAATACAAAACAAGATAGGAGATAGAATAAGGAAAGAATAAGAAAAGAAATCGATGTGGAATATGAACTTTCTTTTCATTTAATCGATGACAGTAATCAATGGATTTGTTGACTACATTTGGAACATTTGATTGTTTCTGTTTGAAAAATTTAATTAATGCATTTAGCTACAGTGTATGGACAAAGAGCTAACGAATTGCTTGATTTCCTTCTCTACTCATTCTCTCTATCTCTCCCTTTCTCTCTCTGATAAGGCCGCACCGCTCAGGCTCAAAAGTTTTTCAATCGATTTTCAGTGCCCGCTCCCATTTTATTATAGCTGGCCGCGGATATTGTGTTCCTTCTTTTGCATACTTCACACCATTGACGAGCCTGCGGGTACCTCCATACAACCCAAACCAAGCCAATTCATACCAGACCAGACCAGCCTAGCCCAATTCAACCGCCTCCACCATCCCACAGAAACCATCATTCCTTTCTCCAATCAGGCAAACCAAAAGAACAAAAAAAAAAAAAAAAAAAAAAAAAACAAAAAAAAGAAACCGAAACGAAAAAAGAAGTTGTATCAGGAAGGCGCAACGAAATCCCCAACACTTTATTTTATTACATTTTAGTGTGCGACGGCAGCGAACAAAAGGCGTGGCCGAAATACAAAATAAAAAGTAACAAAAAACAAAATACTCAAACACACAAACCTCTATATATATACATATATAAAAAGGCGCGGCAATGATTGCACGACAACAACAACATCATGTGAAATCAAATAAATACAACTAAATGAAAGAATTCTGTAAATCTGTTGAGATCCTCTTACGCATTCAAATTGATTATTCATTAGTTTGCTTTTTACAATTTTAATTTGCTGGCCTTTTTAGTTGAGCGAACTGTGATCGCATTTCCATTACCAGAGTTTTCTTGCTTTATTTCCTAGTCAATCATATTTTCCGGGTTGGGTGTGTGTGTGTGTTTGTTTGGTAGGTCTTATGGTATGCTCCACTTGCTCCCTATTTCTAGTTTATGCCATTTTTACTGTTTACTCTCTGTTTTTGCTGTAGAGAAGTTTTATGGTTCAGAATTCGGTTGCTTGTTCCGGTCCGGTTAAGTTCAGTTCGTTACCATGGTGGGATATTGCATTGATGCTCTTCTTCTGCTTCGTCTGCTTGTTGGGTCATGGGCAATGGGCAAATGGAAACTCGGCACGTTTTGCTGGTCATCGATTTAAAACTAATTAGCAATAAGTTGCATTCTATGAGCCAAACAGCAAAGATGCTACAGTTACAGTGGTAAGAAATTGATTGCTAATGGTTTGTAGTTATTTAAGGATTCCATATTGATACCAATATAAATTGAGATGGTCGTTAACATAACAATTAATTCAATATGGCTTATATATAAAAACTTAAGATAAATGTTAAGTGAAAAATTATTATGAAATGGCCAACTTTAGTTCTTTAAAACTTATTAAAACTGTAATTATAATTGAACTTTTCTATTAAGCTAATATTAATGCATAAAAAATAGAAGAAAAAAAACCGTTAAATTTGCATTTTTAAAACGGAATAGAACTCCTTAGAAAATGCAACAGTGTCACAAATCGAAAACCGGAACTGCCATTATATCCCCCCCGCCCATTTAGTATAAATTCAGGGACTCCACGGTTACCGCAAAGCTACTATTGAAATGGTCCCACTGTGGCACTCAACTAGTTTCCGTTATAATTGCAACAGACACATAAATAGTAAACTGCAATAAAAAGCATGCGAGCGAGTAGAGAAGGAGCAAAGGACGAAGCAAAAGTGTAGAATATCGAGGAAGGGCAGACCATAAAAAGCGCGAAAAGCAAATATGTGTGTGTCTGTGTGTGTGTTTCTGTGTTTATGTGAAGCGGGGGCGATGCTCGGTGTGGGGAAAGGGCTATCAAAAAAGTAGCTTTTGGCATAAAATAAAAGCAAAATGTTGTAGGAACGATTGCAAAAGTGAGATTGGAAATTACAGTGAACGTGCAAAAATTACAACAGCCTGGCATGCAAACAAAGCTAAGAGTATGCCCGTCTAAGTGGAAGAGAAATAGCAATATAGTGAGAGAAAGAGAGAGAGAGAGAGATAGACACACACATACACGCTCGTTTGGTTACTACTTTTGGTCTGGGTGCTAGACATTTTCACATTACAGTGCAATTATTTCAGGCTGCTTGAAATCGAAGTCAAAAGGAACGAACCAGCCAAACCAGGCAAACCAACCACCAAGCAAGCAAGCAATAAGGCCCTGACATGCACTGATTGCCCAGTTTTGCGAAAAGGCCACCCCATTGAATCAAACCCCAAAGCCAAGGCAGAAGGAGACCGATACCGACGTCACGATGGCACTGCAAAGAAGGGGTTAACGATCGAGCGAAATGAAAACAAAAATGTTCACTCTAACGTAATTCCGCCCAATTCAACTCTTCAATCTTTATATATATAGATGTATGTATATATAAATTGCACTTTGAACTTGACTGACGTGCTGAAGAGCGAACTGACTCTGACTCTGCAGGACTCGAAAAGGACTCAGTTTCAGATGTTTTTTTTTTTTTTTTTTTTTTTCGTTTTGGCTCTGACTAAAAGTTGACTTGACTGACTGCTTAGCTTAGCTGGCTGGTTGCGCTTGCCTGGTATCGCGTGCTTGAAATAATTTTCGAAAAATGCCTCGTTAATGTTTCTATTAACGGATTAGAGAACGTTGGCCACGTCAATCAGGCACGAGTACAGTTTTAACACAAAAATAGAGGAACCACCAACTACCGAACGTTCGTCCGTCCGTCCGACCGACCACCCTGGCACAGTTTACATTTCACGTACGTCAGTCAGGCTTGAGATTATTTTCCAGTTTTATATATTTTTTTTTTTGGTTGAGTAGTGTTAGTCACACGTTATTCCAACGGTCGTTTGTTTTTGTTGTTAGCACATTGACACGTTTTGCATAAATTTGCATTCAAATATGTCAGGAAAGTTTTTCGTTCATTTTTGTTTTTTCCCCTTTTATTTTATATTTTTTTTTTGACTTCGTGTTTGATTGAAGGTTGCTTGAAGAGTGCAAAAAAAAAAAAAGAAGAGAGAGAGAGAGAGAGAAAAAATGTATCGTATATGTTTGTATATATAATTTGATAAAAGTTGCATTGTGCGGCATGTAGGGCATTAGTTAAAATTGCTGATATGTAGCTGGACATTAGTTTTTGAGTGGTTTGCGAAATTGGGTTAAATGGGCATAAGAACTGTGGGAAATCGAACACTTGAATGAATATTTTCTTCAATTATATAATAGAATTATTAACTAGTTTGCATTACCACCACTCTAAATGATTGTCCTTTATAGAAATGATATGGAATAAAAGGAAAAAAAAAGCACTAAGAATTAGTTGTAAAGTTTTCGTATAATATTTTTATTGGATTTACTAAGCAAGTATAAAAGTTGTAAAGCTAAAGTCCAATTTTAGTAAATCATAAATTCTTTTTAAAACTTAAGTTGATTACTTTTAATATTTTATATAAAATTTATTAAGTAAATTAACTACCAATGGAAATCTCTCATTAGCAGATAAAGCTTCAAAGCGCCGCCTGATTTGGCCAACACCAACAAAATATGCAACAAATATTAAAAGGAAAAAAAAAACCATATAATGGCATTTTTACTGCATAATTTGGTATAACCATGCCCCTCTCATGGCTGGCGCCTGCCTACCTACAGGTGCTTGTGAAAATATTCTAACGCAAATGCCAGCAGAGTAAACGGAAGAAAGAGAGAGAGAGAGAAAAGTATTTGCATACTTTTTGGCAGTTTTTAAATTATTCAAAGAGTGCACAACAAAAAATAACCCACACACACACACACAAACACACATATATACAAAAAAAAAAAAATTGGGTGAAATCCTTGCCTACCACTTCAACTCCTAGCCCGTCGTTGGCAGTGACAATTAAACTGCACTCAAATTGCTTTTGGGGCACCGGGCTCCCCTCTCAACTGCCTCGACCGAGTTTCCGTTTCCCTACTGCGTCCATGTCGACCAAGCCTCATCCCCGTAAATATGCAACAAGATTTTTATTTAAATACCACTCCATTTTTAAATCAAATCCCAACACCAGCCAAGCCGCGAGCTGCTGTCTCCTTTTTTGTTTGTGGTTTTGGTTTTTTTTTACGTTTTCATTCTCCATTCTGTTGCTCCACCGCATACCTCGTACGCCTTCGCCTTCATCTTTGGCTCGTTCTGCTTTTAATTTTCATCTTGTTTACTTTAACGTCATTTTCAACTCTTCGGTGTTTTCTTGAGGACTCTCGCTTTGTCTTTTCCACCTTCCACTTGGTGCTCAGCGTCGTCATTGTCGCGTGTGTTGTGTGCTCGTCCTCTTGTCCTCGTCTTTATCCTTGTTGTCGTTCCTTTTTTTCTTATTTCTTTTTTTTTTGTTTTTTTCTTTTCTTTTGGCGTTTTTTTTTCTTTTCTTCTTATTCTCTTGCTCCTTACGCTGCCTCGTGAAGTGGCACTCATCCGCACTTTTAAGCCCTACTGAATTCCTTTTATCCCTAAAATAAATATCTTCATCCACAGGCGGCAGTAGTAGCAGCAGTAGCAGCAGCAGCATCATCAGCTTGCATCTTCTTCTTCTTGTTCTTCTGTTATTCCCCTCATTCCAATGGTCCAAAAGCTTCGTTTTTATAGTCGATGAGGGACCTAGAGCCACCACCTATTGTCTGCATCCACTACAACTACTTCATCATCATCTGCTTTATACTTGAGCGCTCTAAAAGATTTTTAATAGAGTTCTAAGACGACACTTTCGATTGTCTCTCTCTCTCTCCCTCGCTCTCAGCCGTATGCCGGGGGGAAGCAAACTTTTACTTACGTGCAAATTAAACCTGAAGTCACCATAACATTAAGTCCAATCAGGCTGTATCCAATTTTGACTTTCAATTAAAAATGCAGCTAAAGTCTAAAGTATTAAAAATTGCTGATCTAATCTTTGTAGAAACATTTTACATAAATTTTGTAGAATCTCTTAAACAATTTTTGAAAACTATTTTAAGTTTTGCCTAGTCAAATCTAAATCAAACATCTTTTCTATATAAAGTTAGTTTATGATCACTTTTACTAGTATTTGTGGATATTTAACATTTTTATAAAGAATTCGAAGAAAAATCTAAAAAATTTGGATTCTATTTAAATTCAAATTGCAGCTTAACTGATGCAAGATGGCAGATGCAAAGCTTTTAGCCAAAAATGCTTCATTTTGCCTGTCACAAGAGAAGAGTTGACCAAAAAACGCTTAACCATTACCCAACCGATTCCACAAACGTTTCACACATACCAATGACATTATAATGACGACAATTGACAATGAAATACGTAAAGGATTCCCTTTTGCATTTTCTCCCACTACGTTTTACATTCTGTTTCTGACGATTTTTTTTTTTTTTTTTTGTTGCTTTGTTTTTTTGGCTAAAATCAAAAGCACAAAATACCAATGAAGAGAAACAAAGACACACTGAATATAAGAAAAGAGAAGAGAATGAGAGAAATACAAATCAAATGTACCGCAAAACTGAATGAAGTCACAAAAGGATACCAACTGTATATGGACGGACAACTGACTCTCGATATACTGTGTATATGCATACATATATCCGGTCTCTGATTCTCTACCGTCTCATCTCTTTTTGCTCCACTCTTTCATTCTTTCTCTCTCTGTCTCTACTGCTACTGCTGGTGCTGTGTCCCCTGTCCCCGAGGGTCGACGAGTGAGAGTGACAAATAAATTGGCGATTCCCATGGGTACAAGCTCAGTGATTGAGCGAGCGAATTGACTGAGGATTGTGACAACGAGGATGAGAATAACTGCAGAGGGGGTGGAGTGCACAGATTGGTGAAAGAGAGAGAGAGAGAGACAGAATAAGAGAAAGGGCGGTAGTGTATTGTGCATTGTCAAATGTTCACTTTACATTGTTCTTGTTAAGCACATAAGTTGAAATATTCCAATTGAGTAACTTTCATTATTGCAACAACAACAAAAACAAGAACACCAACAACACGGAATAACATGAATAACAAAAAGTGCACATTTTGTATAAAACAAAACAATGACAATACAATACACACACACACACACACACTCACTCACACACACACACAATTTCAACTCATTTAAATTCCGGACTGTAATAAATTTGCCTGCATAATTTCTATAGATACGATTTAACTGCTCAACCTCTATACCTCACTCACCCGTGGACCATTGTTCAGTTTGTTACCCTACCCCATCTCCATACCCCTGCTCTCTATCATTTCTCAAGGGAGTATGTGTAGAGGTGGTGTTTAGTTAGTTTAGATGGTTGGCCGGCAGGAGTGTCGGACTGAATATTCAATATATTTTATGCATTTTAAATTGATTTTCATGTCACAAATTGTTTTGCGGACATTCAGTTATACATATATAAATACCAATTTCTATATATATATATATATATATATATATATTAAAATTGATATCAATTTTTTTTTAGTGTCACACAGGTAATAGAAATTAAATTATACAGAATTAAGGATTTAAAGATAAAATTGAAAGAAATGGAACGAAAAAAAAAATATAAAATAAATATTGGAAAATAAATTTCACCATAAACATCTGAAATGTATGCTATAGATTTTTAATACAATGGATTTAAAATGAAAATATTAATAAAAATAAATCTCATATAGAAAATGTTATATAACTCGATAGATATTGGCCTGTCATTTCTAAACAAAACCTTTATCACTCTTTCAATTATTGCCCTAGTCTCTGTTTTCAGCGAAATCATTCCCATTTGTCCCTTAAAAACCAAGAGAAAGAGAGAGAGAGAGAGAAAAAAAAAACAAAACAAAACAGAAAGAAAGATGACAAGAAAAATAAAAACCAAAACACAAAATTTTCTGGTATAATGGAAAATGTAAATTAGTCCCTGGCACGAGAAACTTGAATGGCCTAGCTCTATGACCAAACATCAGCTACTATATACCTCTCGTTTCTCTTTGTCACCCCTCGGTGTACACGCTTACACCCCGTTCCATATAACGAAGCAGCTCCCTGCTGGGCCATGCAAAAATGCTAATTAAAGTCAAAACGCAATGTTGCGGAAAAATGTTTACAGCCCTGGTTGGACTTGGGCTGGTGGCTAGGCTAGGTTAGTCTAGGCTGCTGCTGCTGCTGCTCCTGTTCAAGCTAGGGCTCTGGGATTGGGCCTCCGACAATGACGACGACGACGAATGAAAACTTTAAGGTTTACAATCTATATATATATATATATATATATATACATACTATATATAAATATAGATATATACATATGTACACTTCTACTATATTTTGTTGTTTGTCTGTATTTACCCCTGGAATCATTTTTTGTCTTTTGTTTATGGCATCAACAAAATTTTAAAGTAGAAAAAGTCAACGAAACGACAAAACAAAAAATTATACTCGATTTAATTTTCCAGTCCAGTTATTTGTGTCCTTCACTTGGCTAGTTGCGAATTGCTCTATCTCGCTTACTCTCATAAGCTTACGCATCATCATGCTATCTTTTTCTATGTCTGTTGTTGGTCGGTCGTTCGGTCGGTTGGTTGGTCGCTCGGTCGGTCTGTCGGTCGGTCGGTCGGTCGGTCCGTCAGTCTATGGGTTTTACAGTGTCAAGTTTTGGGTTTTGAGTTTTCGGGTTCCGGTTTCACAGTTGACGTTATGCATTGAAATTAATTAAATCACAACCAACTGCGACTCAGTGTTTTGGTTGCCTCCTCCTGTCTTTTGTATTTTCATTGTTGTTGTTTTTGTTAGTATTATTATTGTTGTTGTTGTTGTTGGTGTTACTGGTGTTGTCAACCAAATACCAAAGCAACGAGCAAAACGCGTTTGCTTGTAGCCTTTTAATTAGTTGGCACCCAAAATGAGAATAAGAATTGAGACTGAGAAGCCACAATAGGCAGAGTCTCACCATCTCTGGCTAAAAATGAATGGTAAATGGAGTAGATACGAGAAAAGCCGAAGCTAGTAATTTTGTAATCGTTGACTTTTACATGCAAATATACAAACATATGTATATATATACATATATATTCAATGTTGGAACCTAAACTATATGCTTCTCTGTCTGTGTGTGTGTGCGCGTGTACGTCTGAGTGAGTTGTGGTTGATGCTTTAGAGAACCCTTAAAGGGTTAAGTAAAGAATTGATTAAGGTTTTTGAGGTAAAGATAAAAGTGATTTGAGTTTTGCTCGAAGGCTTATTCGTCTAGGGCTTTTATGTGCCATATTTATTGTTATGCCAAAAAGTAGACTATACGAAAATCTAACATTTTTAAACTAACAAAATAAAATGATTTACATTACACAAGCTAAAGACGTCTCTTGATTTGACAACTAATTGATTTAATATTATTATTATTAAAAAAAAATAGAATAACAGTTATTATTCGATGCACTTGTTCCGCCAAAATTCCCCAACTTGCCACAAAATTTTAATAACTAAATGTTTAACTATCTGTAAATATTCCATTATGCAATTAATTTTATAATAATTCAATTTACTTTTCTCATTTCAGGTGAGTTTTTTTCATACCCAATGTCAATTACTGAATTATTTTCTAAAGTAAGTGATTTATTTAATTAAATGTATAAATATCACATCATGTCATATATACGAGCTTATATTTATATATATATATATATATTTCCATGCTTTTTACGCTCTCTGATTTTAAAATTATAGGAATGTGTCAGCATACAAAAGAAAACAAATATTTAAAAAAAAAAGTCTTAAAAGCATGAAAATTGAAATAAAAAAGCACAAAAATGAAATTTAAATCGAGCAATTTCTGCTGATTACCACCAAGTCAGCGTAACTAAATGCTTCAAGTGGGCGGATTGTTCATATATATATATATATATACCCTTACAGAAAGGGTATATTAGTTTAAGTTTACAAATATTACGAAAGCATTTTAGTTTAATAAGTTTTAGCTTTATTTTAATAATTTGTTTTGTAAATATAGAGAATTATTTTGATTTAATTTCCATTTATTATCTATAAAATTTGTTTTTTGCATTAAAATAATTGGTTTAGATTTAGCTCTGTTATTCTACAGTAAGGATCTTTTATTTTATTATTAAATTTAATACTTAATCAAATTTGTTTTTCTATATAACAAACGAATTAAAATTACTCTAATATTATTATAATTATCGAAATTATATCCCATTGATGAAATGAATGGTTTACAAATCGCTAAATTAAATAGAACCAAATAGAAAATTCTCAAAACTTTATAGAAAGGTTCGAATTGCAACAGAGAGAATCGAGTAAAAACTTTTAACTCTCAGCAAATCTAATTGACTTTTACCTTGATTGCGTTTTTTATCTTTAAAGTAAAAGTTTTTTCTCCATCTATTCAAAAATTAACGTTTATTTTTTAATAGTTCAACTTTCAAACTTTATATCCAATATATAGTTGAAAAAATTTGTAGACGAATAACAAAGACTTTAAATCATTTTTTTCAACAGGAACAAAAATTTCACTTTTGGAATAAGTTTTCTATGAAAGCTTTTTAGAAATTCATGTTTTACATAAGGGTATCTAAATGTTCGGTATATTCTTTTCTTTTGTTCGTTTATCTGTCTGATTGTGGGCGTTCACTGGTGGTGGGGGGCGTGACTGTTGACACCGAACGCGTGCTGTAAGAAATCCAACACTAATAACGCCTAATGGGACCGACCTCCTCCCTACCAGCTATGTAATTTATTTTAAGCTAAAAAAACGCAAAATTTCATGTAAATTAATTTTTTTCTTTCGTTCGTTTATTTTCTTTCCTGTTTTTTTTTCGTTTCTTATTATAATTTTTGTATATTTTCTCTCTTTTTTTTTTATTATTATCTTTTGCGGTCTTCGTTTATTTTTTTCTTTATGGAAGAGTGGTTCGAAAAGGCGGCGGAGGGGGGTATGGGGTTGGAGCATTTGTAGAGGTTGCCTCTCTAAGTATATTAAAGTCTATTTTGTGGAGGATTTTTGACTTTCGTGTCATTTATGCGCGAAATTTATCACCTAAGTTGTTGTTTTTTTTTTCTTTCTCTTCGCTGTTTTTCCGCGTTGATTTCATTATTTTGACAGTGGGTCGCTGAATTTGGTAGATTGAGAGGGGGGATGAGATGAGATGAGGTGGTTGCGGTTACGATTAAAGGCAAATTGTTGGACTGCTGTGGGTCATTAGGATGAAGAGCAAGAGACCAGAACCTTCTTCGAGAAGTTCGCAACGAGCCTTTTTTCTGTTTTCTGTATTCTTTTCGGCCATTTTGCTTATCTTTAATTTTGCTTTTTACTCGCTTTTTTATTGTTGTCCGTCAGTCGGATTTTTCTTCTTTTTTTTCGCTTTGTAAACTTTTTAGATGCTTTTTTTTTTCTAGTATTTGAGAAATTGAAAGTGTTTTGTTCTAAACAAAAAAATATAAAAAAATAAATATTTTTTAACCTGCGGCGTTTTCAGCACTTGAAAAGTGTGAAAAATGGATTTTTGTTAAACGAATTTTGTGTATGCCCTTTCTTAAAAGAGGAGACTTTCGAATATCTTATAGCAGATGATATTTTAATTCGCCACTAATCGAAATAGATGATAAATCTGTTTCAAATCTATGAAATGAAACCTTTGAATTATGTTGTCGTCGTCTGGGATTAAATTTTTATACCCGTCTAAATTATTTCTAAATATCACTAATAATAGATAATAGATCTCTAGATCTTGAGGCACTCTTAAGGTTATTTTTCCTAATATTTATATTGAATAGTTATCATCAAACTAAAAGTAAAAGATATTTTTTGTCAACTAAGAATCCAGAGTAGTCAGTTCAATCTAATTTTAAATCGATTTTTATTTATGTTCAAAAAGATTCCAAAAAGAATATTTCATCTTCGGTGTAGAGAAATTTGTATCCGGAAGCATTTTTGTTTTTTTCATGTCTTCATTAAGTTTCTGTGGGGGTCAAAGCTTTATTTCATCTTTGTAAATTGATGTTTTGGACACTTCCATAAACATTAGAAAAGCAAAAGAACTCTAAATATGATTGCGTTTCATTTTGCTTTTCAAGCACTGTAATTATTTTAAAAGAAAATCGTTAACGAAAAGAAAAAACTATTGAAAATTATGCTATATATTAGGATAATTTGTTTAATTTCATCTCTTTACAAATGGGTAATTGTGGTTATTTTAACATTTTGAAATTTGGACAACTAGCTAAATGATGAGCTTTGTTTTGCCTTTTTTATAATAGCCACTCTCGTTTGTCCTTACTAATGTCCTTGCTAATAGATTGCTAATAAAAAAAAAACTTTGATTATAAATTAAAAATAGAAAATTGAAGAGCTGCTCTCTTTTCATTCTTGCAATTTTAGAATGTTTCCGAAACAATTAATTCTATATAATTAAATAAAACTAAATAGAAAATTTACAATTTGACAACTGAAAGAGGTCCATACAAATGTGCAACTCTTTTGTTTTGTTGTTTTGTTCTGTTTTTTTTTTTTTTTTTTTTTAATGGCACTTGAAACCTGTATAAAGCTATTCATTTGGGTTGGGCACTTTATAGTTTTTTATGTTTGCATATGATGAAAATTGTTGAATTTTCATAACTTTTTCATACATTTTTTACCACTTGGATGTTGCTGCTGCTGCCGTTGGTGCCCTTTGACTTAACTCATCTCAACTCGCAAATTAATCCACAATTATAATTTTGTAGCTGTAGTCAAGCGGAAAAAGGAAAAGTTTTCCCATAGCTGACACATTCGAGGAGCGGCAGCATGAAACGATGGGGCACTTCAAAAAATATGCAACGAGTGCAATTTACCAGCTTGTTACAGTTTTGTCATTTTTCTCTCTCACTCTCTCTCTCTCTCTCTCGGTATGTGTCTCTCGTTTTGTGTTCACTTTGTTTTGTTTTCCTCTTTTAGTTTTTCATCTTTTTCTTGTTTTTTTTTTTTTTTTTTTTTGTATGTTTGCATGTAATAATTTTCACAATTAAAATCGAGGCCATGACAAAGCTGTTGGATGGGCGGGAAGGGTATGCATTTTTACCCATTTCCCTTTACTCAACCCTTAAACCTTAACCCTTAACACGTGTTCTCTCAATGTGTGACTGTGTGTGTGTATGTGGTGACAAAACCAGTAGCAATCACAACAAAAGGCATTAAAAAGTCACCTTTTGTAGAGGGACAAATGTCTCCCATTCCCCCTACTTTATATTCCCCTTGTCATAGCAATTGCTGCTACTGCTGCTCCTTGCTGTGAATGTCCTTTTCAAATTGTCATTCGCTTTTGTTTTATGTGACTGCAGTTTTGTGTTGTTATTTTTATTGTTGTTGTCAAACTAATTGTACGCAACAAAAAACAAAAAAAAAAAACAGTAAAAGTGTGTGATAGAGTGAGGAGGGGGGAGGTTATGGAGGGGTGTGTATGTGTGTGTGTAAGGGAAAAGGAGTGGCAAAGCATTTGAAAAATTCTTTTAAGGGGCAATTGCACTTTTCATTTTATGTTGTTGTTGCAAGGGCATGGAAATGAATGTGAAATGAAGTTTTTTTTTTTTATTCTGTTGCTGTTGTTGCTGTTGTTCCTGTTCCGCACGCTTTGCAAATTAAGCAACATAAATAAAAATATATATTTTTATTGTTTTGTTTTCTGGTTTTTTTCTCTCTCTCTCTCTCTCTCTCTCTCTCGCTCTTTGTCTCTCTCTCTGTGTCTCTTTCTTGCTAGCTCAGTCGGTGGACCAAAATTTAAATTAGAATTTACACAGAGCAAAGAAAGAATGAAATGAAACGCTATAAATTATCGCATCCTTTTTGGTGGTTGGTACTTCTTCTTCTTCTACATCTTTTGGTTTACTTCACCCCATGACCTGCGCCTCTACTCCCCTGCCCACCAGTCGCCTCTTATTACTAACCAAAAAACCCTCAGCCATGCCATTTCATTCCATTCCATTCCATTCCGTCTCACCCCATCCGCCGTTTCTCTTGGCAGGTAAATTTAAATGCGATTTGTTACGGTTTTGGCTTTTTGTTGTCGAAATTAGAAGACATCCTGTAGTCTCCTCCCCCCCTCCTTTCCCTTAGCCACGATAACACTTACACACAGACACACACAAACAAATGTCGCTTGTTCCCGCAGTGGTTGGATTTACTGATAGAAAGAGATAGATATAGAGAATTATTGCGACAGGTTTTCTTAATTTGTATCTTATGGATGTAGTTGGTTTTTTTTTTTGTTTATCGTTTTTGTTGTTGTATCTACGATTTGGTTGCTTATAGTTTTAATTGGATAAATCTTGATAAGGGCGGATTGAAGATGATGATGATGATGGGGTTCTTGTTTGTTGTGAGCAACAAAAGTAATGCAGTTAATACGCAAGTAATTCTTTTGGAATTTCACACAGATACACACGCACACACATACACACACACTCACTCATACTCATAGACATACAGTAAAATTCAAGTCCCTAAACAATTACTCGTGCAGCAAATCTCTTAGAGTCACAATGGCTCTAAGCAATCAAAAGGCCATATCCCCAAATGCCAAAAAAAAAAAAAAGAAAAAAATAAAAACAGAAACAACAGAAACAACAACAGTAAAAGACAACCAAGCAAGCCATAATCAAATTTTGTCACATTTAAAGCACTTTTGACACATTTTAAAATCAAATTTTATGTCGTCCAAAACAAGAGTACAATGAAACGAACGAAACGAACAAAACGAAACGAAACGAAACGAAAGAAAGCATTGCAAAGCGGATTCTCTTTCCATTTTACTGTCTACTGCCTTTTCGTTTTCATAATAGGCAAAAATTTGGCCAAAATTTGCGTTGAGGGAGCGATGAAGACAATCACAGCAGCAACAACAACAACAACAGCAACAATAGCAATACCATAAGCAACAAACAACAACAATGACATGGCCAACAAGAGTTGGTTCTGGCTCTTGTTGCCGGTTGCCGGTTGCCGGTTGATGCTGTTGCTGTTGCTGTCGAGTGTACTTAAATCCAATTGACAATTTGAAATTAAAATGCCGAAAAGTACACAACACAACACACACACACACACACAGAGAGAAAAACAACCACATACACACACACACACACACACACACATGACCGCAAAAACAAAACGAACCCACCATATGAAATAAAAGTAGGAAACAGATGCAGAGATTCTGGTGTGGCACATAGATACCTCGTACAAGCAGCAAATGCAGATGCAGCCCATACACACACACACACACACACACACACACAGAAAGAGAGAGAGAGACACAACCACATCGATATACAGATACAAATGACAGATACATGGCACAGTAAAGTTCAATTTGGGGCTTTTAAAAAAGACAAGCAATCAATAAGCTATTTTTTTTTATACCTCCCCCCTTTCCCCATCCTTTTGATATAATATATAGGAATCTTTATCATAGATTTTTTTTTTTTTTGCAAGTAAAAGATACATTTATATATATTTTATTTATTTTATTTTGATTTAAAATTAATTAAAAGTTTAGCAACGAAACTTGGATTTTTATTTTAAGAATTTACTTCTTTTTTTTTTTTTTAATTTTAAATGCAATATTATATTATATAATGTGATAGGATAATAAATTGATGTACTGTAAAATATTTCTTTAGTGAACTTCTGTATTCTTATCTTGTGCCAAATAATCAGAGAACAAATTCTGCTTCAAATATATTTAAATCAAAAAATTGTTAATTCGATATATTAAGTTTTTAAACAGATCGAAAGGTTTTTCTTTATTTTGACTTTTTATTACTTAATCTTTCTTAAAACTTAATCCTTTATGAAATTATCTGATATATGGATATTGTTTAAGCTGATGTATTTGAGTATAAATAAGGAAAGAAAACTATCTATACTCAATAATACAGCTCAGATCTTATTCTATAACATAAAGCTGCTGAATATACGATCATAGTCTATGCCAGATCAGTGGACTGTATATAAAACAATATCTATATATTTCTGTAACAGTTTTCATGAATGAAACAAACCAAAAGAACAAAAAAAAAGAATCTAGCATAGAATTTATATATTGACTATAATCGATTCGCCCTTTTGTTGTTCTTTGTTTTCTCCAAGTGTATAATGAAATGCAACATTGAGCATTGCCAACGCAGCACATTGTGTGTGCTAGTATGTGTGTGTGTGTGTGTGTGTGCGAGTGTGTTTGTATTTGTTCATGGCAGGAATAGAAATTGCAATGTCAGCAATTGGCAGCAGCAGCAGCAAAATCTAAATAAACATTGTCACAAAATGCAACCAAACCCAGAGTACTATATGAAGAGTGTGAGGGAGAAAGAACGACGGAGTGAGAGAGAGAGAGAGAGAGTGTGTGTGTGTGTTAGAGAGGGACAGAGAAAAGGAATCAAAAAAAAAAAAGAGAAAGGAAAGGGTTAGCGACTCCTGCACCTCCGCCCTCAATTCCGGGGGCTTGTCAATAAAATTGCCAACAGCAACAAAACTGAAAGGGATTCAGGATATGTGTGCTAGTAAGTGTGCCTGTGTGTGTGGGTGTGTGTGTGTGTCCTGCCAATAGGTAACTAGTTAGACAGCAACCAAACGCAAATGCAGTTTTGCATTTTACAAGAATATGTGTGGAATGAGAGAGAAAGCTAGATACATTTACAGATGGAGCTACAGATACAGATACATCCTGTTGCTCTCGGCCTGGCACTTGGGACTTTTGTCGTTTGCTTTATAAATAAATGCATTTTCATTTGCATAGAAGAGGCGGTGGAGCAGGATATGAGGGAGGGTGGTAAGGAGGGAATAGAGGGCTTGGTTTTGGTGGGCGGACAACGCTGATGGTTGCCAACATTGGGTAGAATGGATGGATATGCTCTTCACTTCGCTTGATTTGTCAGCTTGACGCGCTGCCAACTGCCCTCGAATCGAACCACTTGCTCCCCCCATCTCCGCCTCCACATCCTGGTTCAACCAATTTTTTTTTTCTTCCTATTTTTATTTCTTGTCACAGTTCTACTCTTATTTCTATTCGTATTGCTATTCAAATTTCCATTTTGTTTGCCTTGACAGTATTTTTACACCCACTTTCCTCACTTATCCTTACTCCATTCCATTTGTCCACTTGTCCAAGAGAAGCAACTTCATGCTATGTATAGGTATATATATATATATGGCTTAGTCTTCTAATGCTCTGCATCCATTGATGCTTATTCTTCACCCATTGTCAGCTTGAACGGGACAACGAGTGTCAGCAAATATCTGCAGGACATAATTTTAATAAACTTACATGGCATCAGTTACCAGAGAATGTCGAATGGTGAGACCAATGAATGTGTGTATCTGTGTGTGTGTGTGTGTGTAAAAGAGTTGAACATGTGTTTGTCCACTAGGTTGATTAGAAAAGTTCTGTTATTATAACAGTTCAACACAAAAAAACCAAAAAAAAAAATGAAGAGCAAACGAAGTAAAGGTAGAGACGGAAAACCAAAAAGGATACAAACGATACAGTGAAACGATTTCCATTTATTAAAATGTGAAAAAAAATAGAGAAAAATCACTTTAAATCACTTTTCCGAATCCTATAAAATATTTTAAAAGTTATTAACAATTAAACTCGATCAAATTCACAACAGATTGCTGGTTTATAATGAATGAACATCTGAACATTTGTATTTCAGTTTTTACATAAAATTTATATAGATTATTCTTTTATCAAGAAACAATTTCCTTTCTATCCTAAAAATGATTTTAATTCGACTTAATTTTTGCTCTTTTTATAATCTTTGGTTGGTTTCTTAAAAATTAAAAAATAAGGAAAAAAGTTTGACAATAAAACTGATTAATTGATATTTTCTTTTTGAAACAAAAACCATTTAGATTAATTATCCTTTGGTAAGGATAAGATTTTAAAGTAATAGAAATTACTTTTTAACAAAGAAAAAGGAATTAATATTCCATAAAAATAAATATATTTTAAATAAAAAAAAAAAATAAATTTATTTCACAAAACTAATTTGATATCAACACATTTAATAGCTAAAGTTTCCGTTTAATATCTAGAAATATATATTTAGTTTCTATATATATATATATTTATATTTCATATTCAGGGCATTACAAACATGTTGCCAAAATGTATATACCCTTCTTTTTTTTACTACAATTATTGAAAAATATGATTTATCAACTAGATATTCAATCAGATTATGGTTTTATTTCATTTTGGTTTTTCTATAGGTTTCTTTTTTTTTGGTTTTTAATATTTTAAATTTTTTATTATTTTTTTTTGGTTTTTTGTTTTGCTTTAGAAATTATTTGGCTCTGGCAATTTTTGCATTCAACCGAAAGCAATTTCAATTAACTTAATGCTATTTGCTTTGTTGAGCAATGCGTTCGGAAAATTTTGTTGACTACAAAAAAAACTGGCAAAAATTTTGAAACTATGCTAATATTTTGGCCAAATTTTTGCACAAAAATCAATGGAAATAGAAATCTTTCATTTCAATATATATATATATAAATTATGATAACTAAACTTAAATACATTCCTTCCGATTTTCCCCGCTAATCATTTGTTTTATTGTGTATTGGTAAAACTTGACCAGTTTCTCACTTGTTTATCAATATGAATTTTGTATTTGTTTTTTTTTTTTTTTTTGTTGCATTATCATCAGCTTTCCATCTCTGTCTGTGTCTAATCTATATGTATCTGAATCAGTATTTGTATTTGAATTTGAATGTGGGCAACCTATTGACGATTTTTGTTTGCAATTACTCGCACGAAATGTTTAGGCTTTTCATTTGTTGGCTGACTGGCTGGTTGAATGTCTGTCCTGCCCCATTGATGTTACCCGTTAGTAATTGTTCATGATGATAATCAGACAGTGGCAAAAACAGAAAAACAGAATAAACCATTCAACCTAACACCCATACCCATCATCATCATCATTGGAATTCCCCACCTCTTGTCTCTTGCCAATACAGATTATTGTGTTGGCCGTAGTATTTGCAATTAGTGTCAATTAGCTGAGGCGGGCTCTCTTTTTCCTTTTTGTTTTGTTGCAGTTATTGCACAAAATGTTTTTGCAATTGGAGTTTTTGGTAAATAGTATAACAGAAGTTGCAACAGACACTAATACAACTGCCACTGCAACTAACTAAATGAATGAATGAATGAATGAAAGGATGTATAAATGAATGGATGATGTTATTTGTGTACTGATGTTCAGCTTCTAATTGTACAGAGTTTTCATGCCGCATTTATACGCATTCGAAAAATAATAAAAAATAAAAAGAAAGGGGAGAAAATATATTTTTATAAAGTTTTTGCACAGAATTGAAACACGTTAAAAGAAAGCAATGAAATGATTTTGTTTTTAAATTTAATGATTAAAAGTGTGATGAAGGTATTTAATATCAACTTTATGTGATATTTTCTAGAGTAGCTAATGAGGAAACTAAATTAGATAAGATTAGATAACTTTTCTTGAAAGATTATACAGCGTCTGTTCTTGAAATCCTATAAAGTTTTAATATATTTGAAATATTATTTATATATCGCCAAAGGCCAGAAAAGTGGCCTCTTAGTCTATCTTATAAGGATTCTCTGCTTGGACTGTGTTTGGCATTACACTAGCAATTACCAATTACTGAATTCAATTACTATGAACATGTTGTATCCTGCCTTAAACACACCTAAATAACACATGGCCCCATCTTAACAGCTAAAATATCCAATAGATAACGTCCTCTTCTCCAACAGAAAGAGAGAGAGAGAGAGATAGAGATAAACAAGGTCATATAAAATCATATAGCCTCTTATCTCAACTGGTAAAATATCCAATAGATGACGTCCTTTTCTCTATCATAGAGAAAGATTACAAGCATTTCCCAGACTTACCTGTTAAAAGTCCTCACGATGTTATAACAGTCCAATATTTCTTAAGAATTTACAACCCTATTCTTCTATATATATGTATATATGTATGTATGTATATATCATATGATAATGATCACTTATCTCTGTAAATTCTCATTTAAAATTCCTCATGGTAGAAAGAAAATTAAAACAGATTTATATATAAAATTGAAGTCTAAGCCACTTTAATGTAACCGGGTAGAAGGAAATATATCAAAGCTTAATGCAAAACAAGTGTGAAGTTCCCATTGAATAGAAAAAGTGGAATGATACCCAAAGTAGAAACGGAACCAGGGTTGCATCCAATGTATACTTGTGCGAATCAAAGGCAAATGCGACCCACACACACTCACACACACACACACACATACATTTCAATGTTAATTTTTCAATGTGAAGAAAACTGGCTTAAGAGAGAGTGGGGCAGATGGTTGGTTGGTTAGGTAGGTGTGTGGGTATAGAAAGCTTTGGCTCTATATAGAATGACAGGACAAGACGCGTTACTCTACGTGTGGAGTAGCGTCGTGTAGAGAGGGGTGGGGGGACATTTCACGGCACTTAATCCATATGTCGCAAAGAGAGCGAATGAATTATGTGCGACATGTACGAAAAATTACGCGCAAAAATTGCAATGATGAAAAATGAAATTTATTGTACAAGTATATATATATATATATATACATAAGTATGTGTGTGCGCATGAATAAGGGTCTTGGCCCAGCCTGGTTGCCTGCCTGCACCCCTTTTAACACGCTTTTTAAATTTATAATGACATTTTTAGCCTCCCCCTCCCTCTCTGCTCTCATTCTTCTTGGTTTCATTCTTTTCTTGGCTGAATGCAGAAGAGGCACACACCCTTCCGCCCAACCAACCAACCAACCAACCAACCAGCCAGCCGTTCGCTCGTCCACTCGTCCATCCGTTCGTTGAGCAGCCTAATTTTGAGTGAAGAAAAAAGTTTCTTTTTTCCGTTTTTTTTTTCTCATATTTTTTTTTTTTTGCGCATTTTAGCGTAGAAAATGCAATAAATTAAGCAAAATACTTGAGTTCACCTTGAGTCTTGATCCTTGAGGCGTCCTTTCGCACGGCAGCCGTTGCTGCTTGAAAGTTTTCTCTCTCCCTCTCTGTATGTGTGTGTGCGTTTCTTTTCTTTCCCTTTTTTTTCATTTTTTTGTTTCACTGAGCGCGTGATTAAATGTAAAATTGGATTTTTATTATTTGTTTGCGAAAAATATCCTTCGTCGTGTTTTGTGTGTCCTGATGTCGTCTGCCTTTTGGCAAGTTTTCAAATTGCGTGGCAAATGGTTCTAGTCTAAGGCTGAGCAAAATGCTCAGAATGAGATGAAGTAGCTGGCTGGCTATAGAAGGAAGGTGAAGCGGATGATGAGATGAGGTCTGTAGGTAGGTAGGTAGTGTTCTGAAGTACGGTTAGCAATTCCTAGTGCGCATATTTTGCGCAATTTTTCAAGGGGTTCCGTAACGGCATAAAATATAACAAAAACAACAACAGCAATGACAGAGAGAGAGGGAAAAAAACAACCTTTATAATGCGATTTTGCTGCCCATTCTGATGCTCGGATTCCACTTATTTCCATTCTTTTACTCATTCTATTTTCCATTTGTTTCTGTAATGCGTCAGCTGTTTAGCATGCCCCTGGAATATCTAATGAGTGCACTTTGGAGTAGGGTATCCTTTTTGCTTTGTTTTTGGTTTCTCCCACCCAGCCACCCCATTCCATTTAAGAGGCTTGAAACTTGTAGAGTTATTATATTAATTTTTTACAAGAGATTATGAAATGACACAAATAACTGCACACACACACACACACACCTCTACATATGTATGTGTGTTGGTTACAAAAAAAAAAAAGGTTTCCTCTTGCTTTGTGATAAGAATATGAATAAGATGGATATCAAATTGAATAAATTAGGCCAACTTTTTTCTATGATAATGTTAATTTTAAAGGTGAAAGTATAAGAATATATATAATATATATAGTAACCTTTTTTAATGCGAAACAAATTCAAATATCATTAGCTTCGTCGGTTGAAACTGATCAAGAATATATATATATACTTAAAGGGAGGCGAAAGGGATTCCTTTTGTTATCTCCTACTTTAAGAGTACAGAGTATAAACTTGCTTAGTAGGAGGATCCATTAGACAGAAAGAGGGTTAAGGTTAACTTAAAGGAAGAAGTCATTAATGATTTCTATATGAATTTCTTTGCTCAAAGAGCATGTAAGCTTCCTCAATGAATCCTGAAAAAATTGATCTAAAGTGTAGAGTGTTATATTTACTCTCAAATGGTGGACCACGAATACTCTTAAAAACAAATGAACTTATTAGAAGATTATCAATATCTAATTAATAATTATTAATTTATTAACAAAAAACTCGGAGAAGATCAATTAAAGTTTTTGGATTTTCAACTTAAGCTAAAGGTAATCTAGATCTTAAGCCTTTTATTGTAGTTTTGGAATCAAGTTTTGTATTAGATCTTCAAGTAAAATTTTATATATTTTTAATAATAGTTTGTATGGTAAATTGCTTTGACTTCCTGGCAATTATTGCAATGGTTTTTTTTTTCTTTTTTTTTTTTGGTGAGGTAAAATCTAATTAAGACTAATCAAGTCGCTGTCTCTTGAGTTTGTGCCTTTTCTTTAGTATAACGGAAGTGAAGTTGCCCAGCTAGAAATTCGTTTTATTCAACGCCACTTCCGATGGGCCGGCCGGCTCATCTTAGTGCCAACCAGAAGCGGATGCTTCGCGAATGTCACAAGTGGTGAGCAAACATTTCATTAGAGCAAATTTCTGTGTGCTTTCGTTTGTCCCCATCCCATTTTGATTCTCCATCCTCTTTTTTGCTGTGTTGTTCTTCTTGTCATTCGATGGAGCAGCGGCAGCTGCTAATGAGAAAAAATTTTCTGGGCCTCGACCAGTGGTGGTAGTGGATAGAATCCTTTAGCACAAAAGGTGCAAAGGCAGAATGCAGAAAGGAAAGACACAGACAGACAGAGAGACAGTCAGAACAAGACACAGCGGAAATGGCGTGGAAATTAATTAAATTTAGCAACAACAGCAAAAAAAATAAAATAAAATAAAATGAGAAGAAAAGCGAATGAAAATTGAGGAAAGCAAAGCAAAATCAGGCAATGGCAAACAAATGGCTCATCTAAATGGTTGCTGATTTTATTTGGCGTTGATTTTCACGTCACATGAATACAAAACGAGCAGCGAGCGACGCGGGAGAAGGCAGACTAAAGCTAAGACCAAAAATTCTCTCTCTCTCTCTCCGTCTCCCTTGCCCCTCTCTGTACGTTAGCAAATGTCGTTGTCGTCGCCAGTCTGTCTATGTGTCAAATATTAAAAAATATATAAATCATAAACAGATGACGCCGGTTTTTTTTTTTTTTTTTATTTTATACATTTTTTTTTTTTTTTTATCTGCTATTGCTACTTTGCGTATTATTTATTCATAATTTCTTTTTATTGTGTTTTATTGTCAGCGACGAAAATAACAGAGGTTTTGTTCGCACTTCTTTCCCCTGCCACCACCTTTTGGCGCCAATACTTCCCTGCTCTTTACCCCAATGCGAAAAAGAAGAGAGGAGACAAAAAAAAAAAAAAAAACAAAAACGCACCATGAGGCGTATACGTCACGTGCAGAGGATTCATCCAATGTTGTGTCGTGTATTTTTTTACGCCTGCCTAGCTCAGCGCAATCAGTTGACACTTCCCTTAGCATGTCGTCATTTATCTCACAATGGTCCTGCTGCTGCTGCCGCTGCCACTGCCGCTGCTACTGCTGCTGCTGCTGCTTATTTTGCAAATTTGTATTTCTTGTACAACTGTCAGGGATAGTCAAGTCGAATGAATGGTAAGAATGGACGGAAATGGAGGTGTGGCATGGTGTGGTGTGGTGTGGCGGTAAAAAAGTAACATCCTTGTCTGGAACTTCTTTCGTTCTTTCTGTCCATCTGCCATAGTCATTCTCAAATATGCGAGGGCAGTATAATATTTTCAATGAATAGACAAATAATTTATTTAATATTGTTTGTAATTTGGTTAAACATTTGACAATTGTGAAAAACTAGAAAGAACAAAGTTCAAAATCTACATAAATAGTAGAAGATTTACAGATTGCATTTGTAACCTATAGATTTATTTCCTTTTATAACAGATATTTGTAAATGAGCCCTCGTATACACAAGCACAAGGAGTAGTAGTCGGGCTCGTCACACACATGTTTCTCGCTTGACTGCCCCACCAAACCCAAAAGCAAAGCAGTTGTCACCATTGCGAGGAGTTGGGTTGCAATCATTGTCATTATCATATGCGTCATGATTTCTTTTGGTGATGTCAGTCAGTCAGCTAGTCAGTCAACCAGTCAACTTACCAGACGGTGATGACATTTGCAAAATGCACAAAAAACAAATGAAAGATATACAAAAACAACAAAAAGCATTTCCTTGTATAAAGAAGATGTTATGCATTTTTTATACAAATTTTGTTTAACTTATCATATCATTTTTTACTAATCACATCGGCTATCCAATCGACATATTTTTGAACTCTTGTATAAACCACTGGTAAATGTGCCCTGCATCCCATTTGACTGGCAAACGATGCCAAACCAATAATAGTACGTTGTTTTTGCAATATCAATGGACTACCCGAATCCAAACTGCAAGAGCTCTCCACATAGGGTAAAATAGCGCATATCATATTCGCATATAATGTCTTGCCGTAACCCAAATTGATGCATTCCAAATTTGAAATGACCTCCATTAGCGTTATATGCAAATCCTGGGAACTTTCTTCAGTTATTTTATGTTGCCCCCAGCCAGCTGAATAGGCATCTTGATATTTCAATAATGAACCTATTTTCGGTTTGGGTAATGCCACCTCACCCACACTCTCTGAATACTGTACATATGGTGTTTGTATTAGGGCAATATCATTCTCAAAATTGCGATTATATTTGGGATGATTGAAAAAACAATTACTGGATACATGCATTACCAGAATGGGTGATTGACGTGAAGTGACACCATAACTGATCCTTGCCCGACTGGCAGGTTTTGTACAAGAGGCAACAGTTAGTATCCAGCGATGTCCCACAATGACGCCAGCACAAAACCAGGTATTACCACGAGCAGATAAGTCTAGAGCCACAATTGATGGCACTTCATAATCCTCGGCCTCATAGCCAGTATCAAAATTATTATTTTCTTGCTTGTTTAATGGTATATTTCGAATGAGAACTGGTTTCAAACCTTCCTGACTAGCCAAAATCACATCGACAAAGAAAATGAAAATCAATAGAATGTTCGCTTCGCTCATTTTATATCAACTTGAATACTGAAATGAGTTCGTACTGAACTCCAACTCTGGTTTTATACCAATTTATTTTCCATTTTTAATATTTATAAATGTTTTGTTAAGTCAGATGTTCTAATGTGCTAATACATATTGAATGACATAATATTTGCTTTGTTGTTAAAGTAAAAACCAACTGGCAATTGAAAACCAGCTGTAAATTTCTGATTAAAAATAAATATAGCGCCATGGGGAAAACAATTTTATAATCTTTAATTTTAGTATACCTTATGCAACTTAACGAAATGCATTTGCATTTAAAATATATATTTTTCATCTGGTTGATTAAAAAAATCTCTAGTCATCTGGTACATCGGACAATTGGTTCGATTTATAAGGCAACCACTACGTTTCATGGTGAGGTTATCGAAGAACCTTACATGTTAGGACTTCATTTCATTGATCAGATGCATAGTTGGTTTTGTGTCGGCACCATTATTCATCGTAAATGGATTCTAACAGCTGCTCATTGTACGAATGGAAGTGAATCTGTGGGAATTGAAAGACTTGAACCTCGTCTACTGTTTCGTGTGAATAAGCATAGCATTTACCAGCATAAGAGTTTTAATTCTGATCTAAATCATGACATTGCTTTGATCAAAGTTCCACCATTAAATTTCAGTATGTCTTTCAATAAAGTCAAACTACCTCGTCGTTCATCGATTGCGGATACATTTGAAAACGCTTGGACATTTGGATACGAATGGCCTAGAGATAATGGCACTGGTCCAATCGATCGTCTAGTGATTAGCAATGGGAATTGCATTAAAGCCGGCTATAGTCCCCGTGTGATTATATCAAGTGTATTATGTGTGGCCACTCCACCGGGACAGTCAGTGTGCATAATTGATGATGGCGGTGCTCTGCTGCATGCATCCAGTGATCGACTAATTGGTATTGTGTCATTTGCCAGTTCTGGCGGTTGTCTAGCTGGTGTTCCAGCTGGTTTCACTCGTGTGACAAGTTACATGCGCTGGTTGTTAAAGACAACTAGCACTGATTTAATTGTAAAGCCAACACCTGAACCAGGCAAAGTACGCGTTAAATCCCCAAGGCGAAAGGGACGCCAAGAACAAACTGTTAAGAAAGATCAAACGGTTGCAGAAACGATTGTGCCATAGGGGTGAATCTTTAAAGAAAATTATGCCTAATTATTAATGTGCATATAACAAAACTGTAAACATAACATGGAATACAAATTTCTTTTGTGAGAACTTTTCCACCTCATCGTTGCATTCATTTTCTTTTTTTGATAGCACTCATTTTTCATAAGACGTCGGGGTCACCATTTTCAGTATTTTGTTACAAGGGAAAAGTCGAAAGAGTTTTTTTTTCTTTGTTTCCTTGTTTTTCTTTCATTTATTTAATTTTCTAAATGGATTAACTAACCTCAATTTACTCTTTCTCTGTCTCCATTGTTTTGCAGGTAAGTCGTCTTATTGCCAGAGTGCCAAATGTAAGTCCCAGATCAAAATTTAATATAGAAAACATTTTGCTGCAGCTGTTTACCAGTGCCAAGCGCGTTAAACCAAAAATTATGAGCTTCAAATTAAATTTTCCTTTCTGCTTCTGGTGTTGTTTTTATGGTTTATGAAGTGTTGCAAAAATATCTACAGATATAAAAGAAATAAAACAAGAAGAGAGTGTGAGAATGAAAGAGTGTGAGAGAGTGAGAGAGATGGAGAGAGATGGAGATGGAGCGGAAGGTGGAATCGAGTCAACGCGCGAGTCCTAAGTAAGAAGGAACTTGGCTAGATGGTGGGTTATAATATGGATGCTTGCTCTCCCCCGGCCCTGCCTGACTGGTTTGCTGGCATCAGCAGAAAGTGCCACTATTTGGATTTTGCAAAGGCAAAGGGGGGAAAAGCAAATGCTGGGCTCTAGGAAAAACAACTGGATGACGTTAACGTAGAATGAGGGTGGAAGATGGGGAGGGGAAACGAACGGCTACTTCTGAAACAGCATGCAAAAAGGATTTTCGTCGATTTTCGAGTGCGCTTTTGCCACATGTGTGCGCTACGCGAATTTTTCCTTCATCTACTTCTTTGCCATTGCATAAACATTGTTTTCTCTTCTTGTCGATTTTCCCTTTTTCCTTTCTTTTTCTTTTCCTTTTTTTTTTTTTGTTGTTTGCTATGTGAGTTTTGTTTTGTTGCCAGTCGGGCTACTTGCGACTTCTTTTTTTCTCTCCGTCTGACACAGTGTGTCTTCTGGCCATTTGGCTCTTGTGTTGTTCTGTATTTTTTTTTTTTTTTTTTTGTATTTTCTTTGTTGTTGTATAGTGCTCAGTGGCATTTATTGTTTTTGGCGTCAGTTGTTGCAGTCTTCTTTTTTTTCGCCTCGCACATTTCCCGTACTCAGCATTTTGAACAGTTTATTTGGCCAAGGCATGAAACTAACCAGCCAACGAATCTGAATCCTGACAATTGGTGCTTTTTTTTTTTGATGCTCCTCTCGTTTGTCGTCCCTCCACACACACACACACACACACACACACACACAACCAAACACAATTTTTTGCTTCGCTTTTCGGACTTTTGGCTTTGTCTTTGAGGGAAAGTTAAATTACAAAAAAAAAAAGAAAAATCCTGATAAAGTGCACTCCATAAAGTGAAGCCGAGCTCTATTTAGCTGAGAATTGAAAAAAATTGAAAGAGTGCCAAAAAAATGAATGAAAGAATTTTATTAAATCGATGTCTTGATATAAATTAATCAAACATAAAAATCATATCAAATAAAATATGCCATTAAACAACGATTTTCAAGGGCTAAAACAACATGGTAAGATTCGGCCCACTAAAGTATGCAACAATAAATCTACATGAAATCCTCAAACAATTGTATGATGCATACCCCAAAGAGTTGAACAGAGGCAAAAGAGATGAAAACAAAAAAAAAACACAAAAAGATCAGAGTGAGAACGAGGGAAAAGATGAAAGTGCAAAGTCAGCAAAGCAAACAGCAAAAAGAATCCTTGCACAATTAACCAAAAAAAAGCGAACCAAAAAACGAACAGAAACATTTATGCCCCGGAATATATGCTTCAATTTTATGTGATTTTCGAGGCAAATAATTTTCAGCTATCAGGCGGAAGGCCGTGCCCAATTTTTGGCGCTTTTGGCACTTTTCTTTCACTTTTGCCGTTTCATTTTTGTTCTTTCTCTCTCTCTCTCTCTCTCTCTCTCCCGCTGGCTTTTTTCGCCCCCCTTTTCTTTTTTTGCTTGCCTGATGCGTCAAATATTTTATATGCGTTGCATTGCTCAGAGCCCACTTTTATTGCCATTGCAGATGATGATGATGATGGAGAGTATATAGCCAGTCTTTTCCCTTCTAAAAACGAAAAACCCAAAAAAAAAAAATCATGAAGAAGCAAAAAAAAACGCAGCTCTTTCATTTGTGGCCATTTTATGTGCGGCGGCTGCCTGACGAACTTGATTGGGACGTTGGCGATGCTTTCTCCTTCCCGTTTTGTTTTTTTCTGCTGGTTTTTGGTTTGGTCCACTTCACTAACAGCTTTGAGTGTCCGCGCACACACATACATATATGTTTGAGTAGAAGGGGTAGGGTGTAGTGTCAGCTTTAGTGCTGGGGTAGGCAAAGATAGAGAGGTAAAAGCAGAGCACGAAAAGGAATCGAGCGTGTTTGGCATCTTGAACATGAATCGCTATAAACTTGAGCAGCTCTTTTTCTTTTCTGCAACAAAAAACAAAAAAAAAACGATTGCATACATTTCGGCTGCACTGCAATATTTCTTCATTTCAGTGGTAAATCAAGATTTACATATGTATAAACCAATTTATAAAGGATGCATTAATGTGACTAACTATCCATTGACCAATCTATATAAATGGCATTCCAATGATAATCTTTACAAAAATATTACAGACCAAAATTTACACCATAATGCATCACCCTGAATACAAAAAAAAAAAAAAAAAAAAAAAAAAAAAAAAAGAAATCATTTACATAAAAGTTTAATAAACAAAATGTTGCAACACCAATGAAAATGCCAAACGAAAACCAATAAAACAATTTACCAAAATTGTTTTATGGCCAACACCAAGGCACACACATATTTATACACACACAAACACGAACAAATGTCAAAAATTGTCAAAATCAATGGGGCTCAACCGAGCAAAGAGAAAGCCAAACGCACAACAAAAAATGTCAAAAACAAAAATAAAAATAAAAACTCTTTTAACAGCCTCAAACAATGTGAATTTTTATTAAACGTCTCTTGCTATCTTGCTCACACATTTAGAGTTTTCTATCAACTGTCCTACTCCTTGTTCGGGCTTTTTTTTCTCCTGTTTTTGTTTTTTTTTTTTTTTGTCCAACCTGCGGCATTGGAAAATGACATTTCAAAGGCAAACCGACAACATTTTTCGCCTACAACATTTTCACGTATTTTAATGAGCATTTTCGTAGCGGCTACCACTGCCAACTAGGCTGAGAGAGGGAGCCTCTAAAAATTATGCATGCGACCGCCATGACACACACACACACACACATCGATATATATATATATTTATATATATGTATACAGACACATCGTATGTGCCATGAAAACCCCTAGAGCGTTTCGAGTGCGGTTCTCGGTTCAGTTTTTCGGTCTCCACTTTTTCACTTGTCGAGTTCATCGAGTCCAACTGCTCACACACACAGAGAAAGAAAGATAGAGAGAGAGAGAGTGAGAAAGAGTAAGAGTGAGGGGGCTATATGCAACACCAACAGCATCATCTCATTAACAATCAGTCCAAGTGGCGGCTGGGACATTTCGACTACGCACGTGTTGGGCTCAAATTTCAAATCAGTTTGGCCTCTTTTGCCTGCCTCTGCCAATGTACGAACGACCATTATTTAAATTCAAAAAAGCGATAACGACTGGGTAATGATGAAGTGCAGCAGAAGTAGGAGCACCAGTACCAGAAGCAGCAACATCATCAACAACATCAACGGGTGTACATATATGGCCGCTGGATATTGCAGGCGTTTGGCCAAAATTGGTTACGCGTTTGGGTCAACAGATGCCAACCATTCGGCTTTATATGATGGTAAGCGTCGAAAGGGTTGCGTGTGGCGGTTGAATTGCGGAATGGCATAAAATAGATGGGCGACACCATCGGGAACAGAATGTTGCAAACGTATCGGAAAGGAAATGCAGTTGCCATTCGGTTTCTGACAGAGCAAACATATTGACGTCGGTGGTGACAGAAGTACAGAATCAGCCAATATACACGTACCCATAACGATGATGGGGATCATATGCGAAAGGCAAAACTGAAACTGCGTGCGAAAATGAGTTTGCCCAAACACACCTACTAACTGGTTTAAACAGCAACAAAAAGAACCAAAAAAAAAAAAAAAAAAAAAAGAAGCTTAAACACATTGATTTCAAATTACTAACTAGAGGTAAAGGTAAATGGCCAATTAAATTGAAAAGTGATCAATTGTTGCTTTAATATTTTAGTCTATTTATGTGATGTTTTAGAGAGGGGCAAAAATATATCGTTGGAATTTAGGGAAATTTCACAAATACCTTTTTGCTTTTCGTGATGCAAAGCAATAGTTATGTAGATTATTATCGAATAACTTCAAAAGCGAATATGCTTTTTGTTTCATAAGAGAAAGGACAAGAAATTCAATCTAGCATTGGTAAAGGATAAAATTTGTTTTTATAAAAACATCTTGTATTAATATAGATTTGTGCACCCTTAAAGTCAGATTAGACAGGATATTTGTTAACTCTTTTAAAAACGTTCCGTTTTTTTGGCTTCTTTTCCTCTTTTCTGTTTAATTTATTTACCTAATTGTATTTTCGTATCGTCGATAAGAAGCTGTAAATTGCCCACTGTTAAAAGCTTATTAAACCACTATCAAGTAAAACATTCAAGTGATTTAAAATTTTAGTTAACAGCTATAGCTTTTTGTTGTTTTATTAAATTTCAATAGATTTTAGCAACAAATTTTTGAGCACTTAAAGTATGTGCCAAAAGCTGTAGGAGTAACCATTTCTTTCATAGGCCAATCCTGGTCATAAAATCTTCTAAAATAGGAGTTTGCTCTCAGCTAACGCATTTGCTCTTCCTCCATTTCTATGGCTTTTCCATTCTCTTTCTCTCCCCCTCTCTCTCTACTACCTTTCTCTTTCTCTCTTCTTGGTTGTTGCATGCATTGGGTTCTCAATGATAACCCGCTGATGTCATATAAATAACAGATTTAGTGGTCTCCGGTCTTTGAGTCAGTCTGGTGTGGCCATTTTTGTTTGGTTTTTAGCTTTTCGCATGAATGGGAGATGGGATGGGATGGGATGGGTTAGCAAACGAGAATCAACAGACAGCTGATAAAAGCATCAGCATTGTTTTCATCCTAGGCTAGTAGGCTCTAACCCCGTGTATGGCCACTGGACTTGGGCCAGTTGCTTTTTATATGTCATAACCATGGATGGTCGACGGCGGCAGCGTTGTCGGCGACGTCGGCTTTTAATGGCCAAATCCAAAAAGCAGAGGCAAAAAGCAAACAATGGGCCACGTTGCCATCATTGACTGCGTTAATTGCTGTCATTCATTTGAAAAGTCATACGGCCTGCCCATACACCTCTTGCTCCCTTTGCTGCTGCATTGCCCCTTTTTTCGATTTTTGTGATTGTTTTTCTCCTTCTTTTTATTCTTTTTTGTTTTGTTTTGGTTTTTTTTTTTAGGTTTTGTTGTTGTTCATCCTTCCTGCAGTTAAAACTGATGATGATGCGTTTGCTCTTTCGTTTTCGTTTATGTTTTTGTCTGCTCATCCTCAACCTCACCCTTGTAGTCAGTCTCATCCTCATCATGATTATCGATGTTACTGCTCCTGTTGGTTGCTGGTTTGTCGTTCAGATCTTAATTCCCTAAATGGCGGGTTAGGTCTCTCTAGTTCTCTGTCCTTTTTGGTCATATTATCTGCTTACTTGTTGTGGGTCTTGGAGTGGGAGTTGGATGGTGGAATTTCAAAATGCGAATCAACTCCAACTCTTTCTCTTTTTTTTTTTTTTTTTTGTTTACTATATTGCACAAAATCCAATTTAGCTGCTAAGCCTTCGTTTATTGATTTTGTCCAATGGGCAAACAGATGATGGAGCAAAAGTGAAAGTCGATGGAGTGTGTGTGTGAGTGAGTGAGTGTGTGTGTGGGCATGAAACAGGGCTGTCATTATCCTCAAATCATGAGGGGAATGTCAACTGACTATGAAAATTTAATAAGCATTTTTAAAACGTTCAAAAACAAAAAAAAACAAAATGGCAAATATGATTCAGAGATGAAAGAGGCTAAAATATGGGAATAAAGTTAACAAAGTAACTCCAAATCTGTGTATTTAGAGAGGACTTTAATGAATTTATATACATTTGAGGGATATCTAAATAAAAAGAAGCTTAAATGATTAAATAAGCATAGTGGTATCTCAAATACTTTTAATTTTTTCCCTAATTAACAACAGAGTTGCCAGATTTCACTATGAAAAAATATGGTTGGTTGCTTGTCTGTTTTTTCCCCTTTGCTATTGCTACAAGCACATTCCGTTTATAAAAGTTGGCTAAAATTTATACATTTTAATCTCCTGGCCACTTCTGACATATTCTCTTTCTCTATCTCTCTCTTTCACTTTTCCTTCCCCTTGTGCTGGCGGCACACTTACATAAAGTGGAAATCCTGTTGCACTTAACTTTAAAAATCAGCATAAAGCAAATGTATGTTCCCCATCTATGGTATAGATATAGAAATTTTAATGCAACGCCTTGTTCCGTCCCTTTCATGTGCCGGCTCGACCCTTCCATGTCCCTTTCTACCACAAAGTATAACCCAACGGATGCATATAAATTCCGCTCGTGTGGTTTTCAAAATGCATTACGAGTCGGGTTTTTCACCCACACTGCTCATTCCACCCACTTCAACACTCATCGCTCCTAGAAGAAGAAATAAGAGGAGGCAATCGCCCTGACTGGCAATCTGGCAATCTCTAATATCCCCAACTCCCGATTTTTGACCTGGGCTAAGCTAATCAAGGGCTGAGCCAACAATTTACTTAACCCCCAGCACTCTCGAGGGTATTCCTGGTCTTGGTTTCGGGGATCTCTTACCCCCATCTACAATCCACCTATGTAGACCATTTCCCGCCGGTGTTTCCATCATATCAGTGAGGAGGACAAGGAAAGCCTGGAGTTGGAGAAGGCGTATAGAGATTTTAGCTTCGCTTTTAGTGTGAATTTCCTTACACATTCTCCTTCCTCATGTCTGCCTCATGCATAAACCAATTTGCTTTGCATAAGCTTCGGGCCAGTGCAAAATGGGGGCCAAGAGAAATGGATCAGAGAGAGAAAGAGAGAGTGTGAGAGAAGATGGGCAGTTGGACGGACAGCTATGTTAGACCTATCCAATTGCTGCAATTTTCTGACTTCACTTTATGCATTTATGCGCCTTTGTCTGCGGTTATTTCTCGTTCCGTTTCTTTTCTTTTTTTCTCTCGTTTGTATTTTGGTGTTGTTTTTTTTTTCATCGTCTGCGGCGCCGGGTCATTAATTTGGAAGCAAAACCCGTCGCACTTGAATCCACCATATTTGACCCCTTTTGCAGATGCAGAACCGTCCGCGTCCAGGCAGCTGGTCGGTCGGCCGGCCAATCAGTCGGACTTGGTATAGTGTCGGTTGGTTCGTTGGTCAGCAGTCTGCATGTAGTCAAGGGTTCTTAGCCGGCATTTCCCCAGTGAGAAATTAGGAAATTGCATTTGCCCGGCAATGGCACGAACGAACGTGGCTTCAGCCTAACGGAATTTACGCCGTCGAAGATTTACCCATTTTGGACGATAGGCCAGCCAACCAGCCCACCAGCCAGCCGGCCGTCCAGCTGTCTCTCTGACCAAAATGCAACCAACTAACTGAGTGTTGCAAAAGGATAGTGGGACATAAGGGGCATTATGGGGCATGGGGTACAGATGTTAGAGGGGGAGGGAGGATTTGACAGCTGGAAATTGCCAAAATGTAAATTTTCATATGGCCTAGGGCAAAAACGGAATCCAAGAGGCATATAAATTTATTGCTCGCGCACTAGCCGCGTCGCACAACTACACACACACACAAACACACACACACACCCATGCAGACACATAGATGCAAAAACCAAATCGACATGATTATCATCATTTTAATCATCGAAATGATAATAATGATGATGATTACTGATTACCATTATCATTGCCACTGAAATATTCATAATCAACACGATGGCATTAGCCAAACATTCAGTTCAGACGTTTGTTACGAGTTAAGTAAAAGAGGGGACCGTCTATGCATTGTATTAGATATCTATCGCGGTATAATTATGAGATAATGTTTTAGTTATGAGTTGATTCATTTTTAGTTAGATTAAATGCAGGAAACTTATGAATTGATAAGTGGCATAAAACACAAGCAACAATAGCAAATATATGCCAATCTCCTTGAATAAAGAAATACATAGTTTGAGCTAACTTTTAGATACTTTGAAGATAATATAAATCAAATAACTATCGCTTAGATTTCAAGTTAGAGTTTTAACCAGATTATATTAGTTTATAATAAATAAAGATATATATCTTTTATATCAGAAGCTAAGTCGTTGGGTTAAGCCCGAATCAAATTCAATGATTAAACCATTTCCTTGTAGGCCAAACTCTTAAATTATGAGATGACAAAACTCTCTTTTTTTTTACCCATTAAATAAATTCCCATGTTGACAATTTTTTGGGCAATGAAGAAAAAATGAAAAAAGGATACATCTTTACAGTCATCTATATTTTGGATTCTGTTGTTGTTGGTTTTTGTAAATCAATACAAGCTCAATCGTTCAGTCTGTGAGAAGACGGACCTATAGCAATACTTTCGAGCTTGTCTCCATCTGGACGAGGAACGAGAACGACAGCGACAATGACGACAATAACAGCCATTAAGTCTGACCAACACGTAACTGGGCAATAAACAAGCGTGACAAATGATGCTGCTAAATGAAAGTTGATTGCCAGATGACGGCCACACCTGGACCAAGCACCAGTACCAGGACCAGCAACACCAGCAGGACCAACAATCAAAATTGTCAGAGCCATTGGAAAAAAAAAAAAGAAATGAAAACACAAAATGAACAGCCAACAACAAAAAGAGGAAGCCAAGCAAAAAAGAAGAAGAGAAGAGAAATCACAGCACGAATACCACTCAACGGAAGTTAGTATGGCTCCAGCAGCAACTCCGCTTGCTTTTGCCCTGCTACTGTTGCTACTGCTCCCGTTCCTCTTGGCGGTGGACCAGCCATATTAATAATGATGGCGGCGACATCGACGGCAAAACGCAAAATGGCCGACAGAGAATGTCTGTTCGACATCACGTGTCGAGAACTGCGTGTGATTTCTACGACAGGACATCGAAAACGGAAGCGAAATTTCGCACGATTCGAGGCAAAGATTCATCCTACTGGGTGTCCTGTCCTGTCCTGTCCTTTTTTTTTTTTTTTTGCTTTCCCTATCCATACTTCTGTCCCTATGCCCTACGTTCTTGTCCCCTCTTCATCCTGCTGTGATTTTCATTCAAATTGCAATGTTGCAAGGCGTCTTGCCATTTCTTGTTGTCGATAAAAGATGAAATGAGTTCACAGCATGACGGAAATGCATTGTGTAATGCTATTTGTGCTGAAAGAAAAATTAATTTAAATAAATTGACAAATAAAATGAATGAAAATGGACACGACCAACTGCTGCAACAACAACAACTATCAAGATAAATCAACAATTCTTTTCACTTTGATTATGTTCAGCTTGAAAATGATCTAACTAGATCTTTTCCCCTCCTTTTTGATTAAAGTAAAACTATCATTAAGCCAACTATAAAAGAGAGAGAGAGAGAGAGAGAGGGAGAAGATGGTCATGGGTTCTTCGACTCATCCACCAACAACATCTCCTTTTTCTCCCTCATAAAAATGTTTTCAAATTCTGCTCGACAGGTTGTCAGGGACAGAAGAGAATGGGGCGAGAGAGAGGTGCTGCTGTTTCCTGGCAAGCAAATTACTAATTGGCAAGCAAAACGCTCTGCTTGTTTTCCAACAAACAACACAACAACAAACAGACCATAGACCATAGAACAGACCTATACACCTGGACCAGCAACAACTAGGTACCTGTGGTACCTCTAACAACACCCAGCCACACCTTAAAAATGGCAAATGCTCATGTTTGTATGTTGTGTATACAAGAGGATGGCACACACAAGCTTCATTAACTCAAACTATGGTGCATTTTGCGATTATCAAATTGTCTTTACATACGAACACACATCCTTACAGACACACACACACACACACTCACACACCTGTGAGAAGCCAAACTTAGAGTGAGGACAAGTATGGCAAATACCAAGTGCAAAAAGCTAAATAGAACTCAACCAATACATATAGAACATTCCCACATGGTCGTAGTCCGTTTAAGGGAAAAAACAATAAAATTAATAAAACAAATAAAGGTACAAAAAAATTAAAGGTAGAGAGATTAGAGAATTTCCCTCACTCAGATTAAAGACCAAATTTTAATGCTTACTTAAAAAAATATTAAAAATTATTAGTATGTCCCTAAAGCAAACTCTGTTGAAATCAGAAAACTTTTAAGAAACCTTTGAACGTTTTCTTCTTCCCCATCTGTTGAGGTTCAAAAGTTAACTTAACCCTTTTACTACGTCCATGTCGATAGTGAGATGGAAAATCCTCGTCTCGTAAATGACAACGACCGCAGAAATATGAAGCAACCACCGACCGACACATGCTGGTGCAGGTTGACTAGAATATCTCCCCCCTTTTCGAATTGCTTTGGGATATTTTGTTGAGCAAACATCCATGCAAAAATTTAACAGACGTAGCAAGAGCGATAGATGGATAGTTTGCAGGATGGATAGATGGATATGGCTAGATGGCTGAATGTGGCGACCAACTGATGTAACATGGAATGACAAACTGGACGAGAACCTCAACCTGGTCGAGAACTCACTGCTGTTGGTGCCGCATTATCACACCTGACGCTGATTAGAGTTGCAATGTCTGGTTGTGTGGCTCTTAAATTTCATTCGTGTCCGTCTATATGTCTGTCTGTCTGCAATGGACTGGAGCAATTGATTGAAAGTGCGAGTTAAACGAAGTGAGTTGATTGATAGTCGTCGGTATGGTCGGTCACTGTATAAGAACCAGAGATAGCTGATTAAAAGCAATTGACTTAAAAGACTAACGTTAATTAATAAACCAATTCACACTATTCCATACATAACTGTCAAGCAGAACTTTTAAATGGAAATAGAATTTTTAGATTTTCAACTTAAATCCTGTCAGTTATACCCTTTAACGGTACTGAATCAAAAACACTATTCACTTTTAAAGGTATTTGGTTTATACTTATAGAATAAAAGTGGCTAATTTTGTGTCGACAAACTGGCATAAAGTTTACTTAAACCTAAAAGATTCTTATGCAAACTAAAACGTTTATTTTCTGGTCTTGTTTCATTTAATAATGGGGAATTTTATGCATCTCATGTAGATAGATCATTTTGCCCTTTTAGTGTGGGTTTACCCTTACTTACCTTACGGTAGATTTTTGCACAGTATTTTTATATTCTCTTTTTTTTCGTTTTTCGTTTTTTTTTTTTTTTTGGCCAAGTCTCTCTTAATAAACTTTAACTAAACCGCAAAGAAGTGCACTGTAAGCCAACAGCTGCTCCTCTCGCAAACCCTTGCCAAACAAGACAAACAAAACTTTGTGCTAATGCAAAATTTAGGTCACTGTGTTGGGTTGCAGCTAAAACTTTATCCCACTCATACACATACGCACATCCAACTTACTCACACACACACACACACACATCTATATATATGTATATATATAGATACCACACAACTTGACTATATAGTTATTTTTGTTGATGTTGTTGGTGCTGCTGTCTGGCAAATATTTTCCATTTAATTAACGCATGGTAACTAGCTCACTATTTCTACACCCCTCCCTCTCACTTTTTCGTCTCTCTCTCTCTCTCTTAGTTCAGTGAAACGATGTTAAAGGGAGAAGGCAGATGTAGAGGGGTTTAGTGGTGGCAAGAACTGTCGCAGCAGATTAAAATAAATTGCATAGAAATTTATCATCTCGAATCTCGAGCCAGACTTGACACAGTTGCAAAAGTTGGTAAAAGAAAAGTGGAGCTTTGGGTCAGTTTCCATCTAAATATATATACATATATATATGTATATATATAAATAGATGCATACATATATTCATGTGTGTTTGTGTGTGTGTGTGTGTGCCATAATTAATCATAATAAAACCAAAAGAGAGGAAAATCAAAATACCTAGCAACAAAAAACAAGAAAAACAAAAAAAAAAAAAAAAAACCCCCAACAAAAACCAAAGAGAAACAGCCACAATTTTCCAGCATTTTCTTTGCCATCAAAATAAATGAGCCAATTAAGCTAGGGCCACCAAAAACAAAAAAAAAAAAAAAAAAAAAAAAAAAAAAAAAAAAACAACAAACAAAAACGCAAAAGCAAAAGAAAATCCAAAAAGGAAGCTAACCTGATGAGGGTTCACCTACTCACCAACAACAACCACGACCCATTAATGTCCCTCTTCGTCCCCAAGTACCCCCCCAAAAATCCTCCATAAATGGTAGACTTGAGTTAAGTTTGAGGTTCAGGTGTTGCGCATCATCATCAGTCCTTGGCTAATTTATGCCTTTGCTTTGCTCCAAATTTATTTATACTTATCTCATTTTCGTTTCCCTCCTCTTCTCTCTCCTTCTATCAATTTTTTTCCCAACCAAGTTGGCAGTCATTGAGACAATTTGCTGCTAATGAAACTAAAAAGAGTCGCTAATCACTTTGCCACAACAACTTGATTTGGCTGCAGCTTCCAAAACTCTTCAACAAAGAGTCAATGCATGGAAAAGGAAATGTTTTAAAAAAAGGGAAATTGTATAAGTAAAAGGTTTTAAAAATCTATTATATTTATTATTTAATAATTATTTGAGTCGCAATATTTATTGTTTGTGGTTTTTTCCACCAAATGAATTCTGTAGACAATCTGATTAGACGAGCAGAAAAAAATTCCCCCAAAAAAGACAAATAAACAAACGAGAATTCTTCACAAATATCATAGTTCATATTTATATTTCCAAGATTTTTTTTTGTTGTTGTCTATTTGTGATTCTTTAATTATGTTTAAACAGTTGTCAGATTGGCTTAATATTTTTTATATATATTTTTTGTATGACAAAACAATTGAGTAATCTGTGTTAGCCGCAAATACTAAGATTTTTCTACCTCATAACATTTAACTAAGTGATAAATGTAGATTAGATAATAAAAGATCTAACCGCAAATGAGGAGATGAGTTACATATTAAAATGTATGTAGAAAATTAACTAAAACTAAAAACTATTGAGAGATAATTTTAGATCTGATAATTTCTAGTTTTGTTGTTATTCTTACAAAATGCTTAGTACTATTGATTAAATGATTATCAACATACGCTGAGTACAAAATGAAAACTAAAAAAAAAAAATCAGAAGAAAAACTAAACAATTTCAGCTGTGACTAATTAGCACTAAGGCAAGTAACTAACTTTAAGTCATGAGACAGCTGTTAATTCTTCTCTTCAACACATATCACAACACCAGTTCCAGCTGCTGCTTCTGCTTCTGTTGTTGGTGGCGATATCTCCTTCTCATTTTCTTTGTCATTTAACTGAAACCTTTTGGTTTCCCTCTCCTCATCCAGCTTGGCCGCCTTAACAACCACAAAAGCAACAGTGGCACCCAACAGTGAACCGGCCACAACATCCGACCAATGGTGTTTGTAATCCACGACACGACTAAGGGCCACGAACCAGGCCAAACCATAGCACAGGAATTGCAATATGGGACCCAAGAGGGTACCGCTCAATGGCCAGCGACGCCTTTGTAAATGTAAAGCCAAAAAAACTAAACCATAAAAGGCTTTTAAAGAATGTCCACTGGGAAAAGAGACATGAGCATCTTCTAGCATCTTATCGCTAGCTCCTGAAATTTCTGGTTGACATGTATATGATGTATGATAGACTCCTCTCTCCAAACTATGAACATGATCGAAACAGGTACCATTATCCTTCAGTAATGGCATACAGACCTCAAAGAAATGTGGCCTTAATCTACCAATTGATATCTTGCCCATTTGCTTAATAATTTCTGAGAACATATTGCCATAGAAAAACCAACGCACAGTGTTAAATAGATTAAAATATTTCCTCCATGGTGAGCTCGTTGGTAGCCAACTAATAAAATAAGCCTCCAGCATAATCACACAAAACAAAGATCCATAGATGCACACCCAAAGTACCTTTGCAGAGCTAATAGTATCCTCATGATAAGGATACATAAGACTCTCATCGTCACAAAAGAAACCGCGTTGCGTTTGGGGAAACCAAATGTTTCTAAAATTCTTATTCACTATGAATAGAACTACCAACAGGACTGTATCCATCAATAATCGAAATGGCCAACTTTGCAATTGTAGATTAAAACTCATTTTGCTGCCGATCGCTTCAACGTTTCACGCCTCACTGAATTTAGCTAGTGGCTTGCCTGTTACGAAATTAACTCACAGAACTGAACTCAAGCTTCATTTTGTTGTATTATTCAGTAATAAATAAAATATTTTATTAACTAATCTTATTATAAATATATTATTGCTGTTGCTGCTGGTGTTGCTGGTTCCGGTTTACATTGCTATTATTATTATTATCAGATTGCTTTTAAGCGAATACAATTAACACACAGATTTCTTGTTTGCTCCCATAGGAAAGGCTTTTGCACATGCTTTTCGAATATTGGAATACTATATAGTATACGAGATTATATATTTATTTGTTTAATTGATAAACAGGCACTTTGGGTACTCATTAGGGATTTAATGGGTTTGGTCCACAAATCAATTTCCTATTCTATTTTGCGGAAAATAGAAATGCCAATTCTAACTAAAAGTGCCGAAAATAATATTTATTTATATAATAGCTTTCAATTGAAGACTATGCCTTAAGAAATATTTATTTATTTATTTTTTTTTTGATTGAATATATTTTTATATAAATAAATTATAAACGATTTGGAAACTTTTGAAAGTAAGAAGAAAAAAAATATCTTAAGAAACCTAAAAATCTATTTTATAAAATAAAAATTTGCATAAATACATTCCAAGAATTAAAAAAAAAAATATATAATATAATATATAATCTTGTTTCTTAAATAAGAAAAAATAAGTATATAATGTGATATACTTTTTTTCCATTTGATTTCTGATAACACTTTTCCTATCACTATTGCTCATGTAATCTTCTAATGTAGATTTTAAGTAACACACGTGTTTACTTACCCAATTATTCAATGCTGACGTAGCTCTGACAGAGCATTATGAATATGAATTATGAATATTGAAAGCTTTTGCTTAAAGCTCCCCCCCACCCCCTTCCTCTATCTTTCTTGGTTAAAACAAAGCAAAACAAGTAAAAGAAGATTTTTCTTTGAATTCGGGTTAAAAGTTCATACAAGAATTTTCGTATAAATTTCTAATGAAATTAATTCCACGAAAGATGTTCAAAAATGTTCAATGTTCACACGCTAATTTAAATCATACAAAATAAAAATATATATATACATAAATATAAAACTCTTCTTTGCCTCGTCTCTCTGACTCAGCAAAAAAAATGCGCTTATCCCAAAAATGTATTATGTGTGTGAGTCATTAAAAGCCGCCAACCACAACCGGGTGGCCCGCTACCTTACTACCATGGCCAAAACAAAACAAAACACCAATTTTTTAACAATTAAAACGCAACAAAAAAAAAAAAAAAACACTTTCGTTATCGAAATGACATTGAAACATAACAAAACCGAGACAAAAGTGAGTGAAATTTAACAAAAAAAAAAATAATAATAATAAAGGGAAATTTAATTGACTTAAAATTTTAATTAGATGAAATATATTTTCATTTATTTTTTGGGATTTTTTTTTTTTTTAATTATAAACAAAACAATACAAGACTTAAAACAAAAATTAAAAAAAAAAAAACTTATACAAATGAGGGTGAGGAAAATTGACAATTGTTTACAAGTAAGTTTATACGTTAATTAAACTTATGAATAGGTAGAAAAGAAAAACATTAAAAAATCAAATTGAAATAAACTCTTTGACATTATTTCCAATCTGGTATGAATGTGTGAATAAAAATCTAATTAAATTATAATTATAATTAAACACTAGACAAAATTGAATTGAAAATAATTGTTGTTCAGATTATTTATTACTTTCTTTAGAGAATTTAAATTGTTTATTGTATTATGTTGGAATGTTATTTATATTTTTATTTGCACTTTATTCTTGTTTCTCTTCTTAATTAAGTTGAATACTTTTTGCATTTTGGAGCTCCTTCTCTCTCTCTCTCTCTTTCTCCTGTTTAAACTTTGGAACAATACTGATCATCGTTATTATAACTACCATTGACACAATATGGCGGCGGTGTACTAGGACATACTTCCTCTTGAAGTGTTGCCGATGTATTCTCTCTTCTTAATCCTCCTGGACCAACCAATATAACATCCTCGTATGTTGATTTGAAAAGTTTTGATATATAATTTGCTGTTATTAAGGCACCCAATACACCAATTAATGAACCAGCCAATACATCTGACCAATGATGCCAATTGTCCATGACCCTGGTTAATGCCGTATACCAGGCCAACATAATTAAAACAAATTGGGCACAATGTCGACTCAATTTTGAGCTTCGCCAATTGAGTTTCCTTTGCAGATATAATGCCATATAGACCATGGCATAAAAGGCCATACTTGAATGTCCACTGGGGAAACTAAGTCTCGATTGCCGTACATCCATAATGGTATAACCTTCACCCGCACACTCGTAATTCTCTATATAGCGATGAAGATTGACAGAATCAGAGCAAAGGCTACCATCCGTAAGTTGTGGCTGACACACAGCCATAAAATGTGGTCTCAAACGTCCAATCGTATATTTACCCACTTCTGTGGCATCAAATGTTAGAATCGTTCCAAATATAAAATATACACTATGTCTGCCCAATTCCACATACCAAGTGGATATTCTCCAATTAAGAAATTGCACTGTCGATGAAAGTTCACCAGCACGCATATGCCGTACATATTCGACAATTAGAAAGATAAGAAATGGTATCAGGCCAACAAGTATACCCAACATAACCGGTGTCACTGTATTATCCCGAAAAGGATATCGTATACTCTCATCATCACAGAAGAAACCACGTCGTGCCGGTTCTACAGCAAACTCATAGATACAAATGGGTATCGTTAGGATCACAATAATAAGTAGCTCGATCGTTGAACGTTGCACCAACTTTCGATCCGCTGTACGTTGTTGCTGCACTCGTGTGGGGGGTAATTCGTTATGTTGCTGCTGTTGTGTGCCTCCTTCGCCATCATGTTGATCTTCATTCGTTGCGTCGCGCATTTTCTTTCAGTTAATTAGTTAATATTCCACAAGCAAAAAACAAAAAAAAAAAACTAAAATTGAGTCAAATTATTGTATTTTTTCTTTTAATGTAATTAAGTTTGTTTATATATTTTTGTTGTTGTTTTTTTTTTTTTATGTTTCGTCGTTGATCGTTGTTGTGTTCGGGTTCGTTGTCAGTGACTGACTGAACCGGCTTCGTTTGGGTAACGTTCTTTTAAATTAACGTTCATTTGATGGGAGATATTGTTTTAGTTGCTCTCTTTCAGTGCCCCTTCTAGCCCCTTTCTCTGTCTCTCTATCTCTTTTACTTTATATATATATGTATATATCTCTCTCACTCTCTTTGTATTTGCTATGCTTTTTCTTAATTTTGCGTCAAAGCAATTTTATTGTAGTTAGTTGAAGACTTGGCATTATTTATTTGTTGTATTCTGCATTTGTCTAGATTAGACAAGAGGCCAATTTGTAGTTGTTGTTGTTGTTGTTGTTGTTGTTTCTGTGTGTATTTGTCTAGACACTGTAAAAGAAAATAGAGTGAAAAGACATTAGGAAAAGCTTTAGATAATATCAAAAGATCATAAATTCTAATTAGTAAAGCTTTCGATTATTCAATCTGTTCAATCTCTAGACGAGAAAAGAAAACTATGAAATTTCATTCCATTAATTATATTAAATTTTGGTTTTTTTTTTTTTTTCTTTTCAATATTTGGGTGAAACTAATACCAAATTTTACGGCTTATCTACCCTTACGAAATAATTTGTCTTAAGGTTTTATTTTTTATACATTTTATATTAATCCACATGGTTTCAAAATAATCGGAATTTAGTTTTAAAATGATTTTTGTATTAATTAAAATTTTGAAATAAAGTTTAACAACTTTTTTAAGTTAATTAAACAATATAAAATAAATGTAAACCAATCGTTATTATTTAAAAAAAAAACTCAATCGTATATATGGAAGTCTGATCTTATGTCATATTAGAAATATAAATGTTCAATCTATTAATAAAAAAATTTGTTAAAAATCTTTTTAATTTATCGTAAATTTATATGGTAAAAAGTCAAATGCAAAACTTTCCTAAACTTTCATCAATTTTAATAGTAACTTATCAAAAAAAAAAATATATATATATATAAAAATATATATTTCTATTTACATTTTTTTTAAATTTTATGATTCAGAAAATTTCAAGCAAACGATAAAAATATAATTCTTTTTATTTCCACTTATTTATCATAAGGTGATAAAACAATATAAATATAGACATTTTTTTTATATATATAATCATAATTTATATTTACAAGACTTGTGGAATAATTTTTTCAAAAAAACTTTTCTGCACAGTGTATTTTAAATACAAGGGGGGAAAAAAACACCTCAAGATCATTTTGATAAGATAAATTGGAAAGTGTGCTAGATAATAAACAATACATAAAGGAAAGCCACTTGTTCACCCCAAAAAAATAAGGGAAAGGGGAGGATTTTGTGCACATTCATTGCAGTTAGGCATATTTTTCAGTTTGTACAAGATTTTAGGTATATACCTTATTTTTTTTTATGATTGGGTTTGTCTTAAATATTATAGCTTTGTAGCATTTTATGAACCTGCTGATAACTGACCGGCAATTTCTTAGGTCAACAACTGTTGTGAATGACTCACAGTCAAAGTACTCACTCTTCGTCATCATCATCATTATCATCATCACAATCATCATCATCATCATCATCATCATAACAATTATTAATTCCAACCGCATAGAATAGCTTCCTATTATACTAGGGCAGTGATGCATAAAATAGGCGCGTCAATGCACGCATTTAATAAGATTTTGCATTATCATTGACTCGGAAGAAAGACAGCAAAAGGGAAAAACTTTGAAAAAATACAAAAATAAAAAGTGCAACTTAAGAATGGCCTGCATTGTAATTCAAATGATGATCTCTGGCGACATTTGAAAGAGCAAGAGCAAGAGGAAGGGAGTTTTCTATTGAACTCCCTTTTTCCACACACACAACAAACGACAATGCCATTTACTATAACCAAAGCAACGACTCTCAAATACCCCTTAACTTGATTTTCAGGAAAAAAAAAAAATAAATAATTGATCAATGTTTATTTAAAGCCAGCAAGTGTCCTAGGAATCAGTCAAAAGTGCAAAGTATTTAAATATTTTTAAATATTTAAAATTTCCAAATGCAAAAACCAAAAACTAAATGTCATTTAACTAGTAGAAAAGTATATTCATTCTATCCATTGAAACAATTCCCATTAGATGAATCATGATTCCAAAATGAATTTTTAGTTAACAAATAATTTTTCCCAACTTTTGTTTAGTTGCTTCTATTATACAGGGTATATAGTAAAAAAAAACAAAATAAAAATTAAAAAACAAAAAAAAAATGAAAAAAACTTTAACTGTCAATTATTCCAAACTATAAACTTCTCGTATTCATATTGAGTTGGTGGAGCATAAAAGTGGGTAGCTGAGTGGGTTACTGATTGGTGGGAGGAGGGGTGGGTTTGTCGGGTGAAGGCGACGTCAAATGGCGCGACCTTTAATTGAATGAATAAGCGACATTTGATTGAATTAAGGCGGCAAGTTCTTTCTCTCTCTCACTCTCTCTCTCTCTCTTTCTGTGTGAGTAGTGTCCAAATGTATCTTTTGCCTTTTTACATATGAAATGTCTGTATATATATATAGATAAATAGATATATGTATATGCAACTGGCGCTTACTTTTCATCAAATTAACCATTGGCATTTTTAAAATGCACTTTGCACTTTATTTATTTTGTTGTCTGCCTTCTTCGTTTTTTGGTTTTCTAGTATTAATTTCCATTCCATTTCTTTGAAATCTGTTGCAATTAATTAATTTGCTCACGTTTCATTTCGATTGCATTTTCATCGTTTTAAAATCACATTCAATAAAAACCAATAAATAAAAAACAAACAAAAACCAATAAACGAAATTGTTAAACTTTTCTTCAGTTGCTTTTATTTTTTTTTTTTTTTTTTGTATTTGTATTTGTTTTTGTTTTACTATTCGGATCAGCGTTGTGTTAACTTTTAAGCGCCGCTTGACAGTGGCAACTGAAGAAGCACAAAAACAAATAACCAGCACTCACGGTCGACTGAGCTTGATCATTAGCCAGCCAAACAGATAATGATAAAGAGAGACAGACAGACAGAAGGGGAAAAAGAGAGTAAAAAGAGCCAGAGACACAAAGAGAGAGAGAGAGAGAGAGAGAGAGAGGGAGATTAATAAGCACGTTGTGTGGACTGTGGTCAGTTGTGGGGACTACTTTTTCCTTCATTCCAACCACTTGTTATGTGGATCGTAAGCTAAGCATAGACGGTCAACTGATCGTTATTGGGTTTGAAACTTAGCTATACGATTAACTATTTTCAAAGCTTCATCTAGCAGAAATCTAAAAAACCAAATATTTTCTAACCCATATATATATCTATAAAATACAGAAGTGATATCCATTTTATTGTAAGGAATCTTTTTTAATTGCTTCAATCAAAAGCTTTAACTAGATTTTGGCTTAGTAAATTGAGAATTTTAAGCTTTGCTAAGCTATTAGGCTATCAATTTCCATAGAGCATATTAACTATGGCTTTAATTAGATTTATACTACTGTTTATTTATATCATATAAGTTTTTTTTTGACGGCCTAATTATAATTCAATAGAATCCCAATTGAAAGTTAAACTTTTTTTAAACTAAAACTATCTAAATTCTAAAGTTTGAAATATTTTATGCATTTGTCCGTTTTACATACTAAAATACATACCCTTAAAATATAATTTTACTATTTTAACTGATCAAATTTATTTGTTTTCCATCTATTGTAATAAGTTTATACGCCAGTTGGTAGCAAATTACACGCCTACTTGGAATTAGATATCCTAAAGTCTAAACTTGTTATACTAGCCACTTAATATCAGAATTACGGCAAGTCTTAAATTGTTAAATGACATAAATTAAACAAAAAATTGCCTACTTTTACGAGTTTGAACTTGCAACAAAGTTCACTATAACCGTGTTAGCACGGCAAACAAACACACAGGGCTACATACAAAGGGCTACTGATCAAGAATATATATACATTTTGTAGTCGGCGATACCTCCCCTATGAGTAATAGACAAAAATCTTGATTGTTTAATAAAAACACAAAAAATATATATATATTAAATAAATTACTTTTGATTACTTTTATTTGTTGCCACCAATTATGTACACATAGAACTTAATCACAAGTCTCTTTTAAAATCAATAGCCATATGTGGCTCTATTGTAATATCCCGCATAGCCATAGATTTGTTCATTTCTTGGCCATTGTCGCCGCTTGACTCGTACCTCGCGAAAGAGATGGGCTACAAATACGGTCATGAATGCAGCTAAAATGTAACCCAAGAATCCTCCGGCAGCAACATCAGACATATGATTTTGATAGGTGGAAATCCTTTCCCAAGCAACCACCAGAGCCAGACCACCACAGGCCAATTGGAGTGTGGAGCGTAACAACTTTAACCATGGAGAGAATAGTCTAGCCTGAGCATAGTAGATTAAAAAGACCATGGCATAGGTTGTAGTTGTAACAAAACCACTGGGAAATGAATGACGAACAATTGAAAGCAACTCCATTGAGGCAGAGAATTCAGTACAATTGAAATGATCAATATAAGAGGAATAGTTGTTTCGACCCGAACTGGCACAATTCTCATCGTTATCCTCACCCCAAGTGGGCTGGCAGACATCAAAGAAATAGGGACGCAGACGTCCCGTTGTATGTTTAGTCATCCGAATGGCCATTAATGTGAGACCCAAGCCAAATAAATAAACGCCAATTATTTTATAACATTCGCTAATGAAACTTGGTATTTTTGCTCCAACAAAAACGAATCTCTGCTTCAATTCCTTTGAGGGGGGAACAAATGCCGCTCTAAGCATTTCCACAACCAAAATAAATGCCGCTGGCAACGCAATAACTGCTATGGTCAAGTGCATCTTACTTAGCCATGGCTGATGATATGGATAATAAAGGCTCGCATCACTGCAATGAAAGCCACGTTGTACAGTATTCAATTGTTGCGGCAATACAACCAATGCCACACAATAGACACCAAGCAGTAGCAGAAAGTCAATGATCAGACGGGAAAGAAGACGAGTGTTTGGATTGCCGCACATTTTGAGACTGATAAAGAAGGGCTGGCTATTTCAAACATACCAGATGTATCTTGTATACTAAACCTACATTGATACTTACTAGCCATGAAAACAAGTTTCTACAAGCTAGCTTTAATTCTCATCGATTGCTTAAGTATGCTAATTTTGCAGTTTAATTTATTCAAAACAAATTTCTAAATGTATATATATATGAAAACGAAGATCAGCATCCCAACTATGCTGTGGGTCTGGGTCTACTCTGTCTGTATCATATGCATATCTTTCTCTCTCTATATATATATATATATATATATATATATATATATCTTTAATCAAAACAAAAGCAAAAGTAACTGTAAATGTTTGCAATCTATTGAATTGTTTTATAACTAGGCAAATCGAACTTTATTCTTCTCTTTTTTGCATTCTAATGGGGCCAAAGAACTTGGGGGTTAAAAATCTTTTGTAAAATTTGTAAAGAAAATTATTTTCTAAAGAAATGAAAGTCACTAAAAAAAATTTATATCGAAAGAACGAAATTTATTCTTACAGAAAATATTGAAATGTGATTAAATAACTATTATTAGATTCTTGGGCAATATTTTAGCTAGTTCTTCTTCTCGTACAATAATGATTCATTATCTGTGGGTATTTTATTAAAAAATTGTTTTTTTTTTCGATTCAAGGGTTATAAAGATCCGGGATGCCAGAATTTTAGACTTCTACATATAAGATCTATATTTAGTTACAGAATTTAGAGAAAAGGACTTTGATGATACTTGAATATGTTGAAAGACAAAAATCATTTTCAAAATCATTTTAAAACATATATTTTCCCCAGAAAAATGATGTACAACTTACCCCTTGATAAGCAACTCAACAACTAACTCTTGTGTATTCTTTATTTTAAATCGAAGATGTATTCGAATATTGAAGATTTAGTAAAAGATCTTTCTAATTCTCTTGAGAATCCTCGTAGATAGTGTAGAGTAAAGAGATCATCAGTTCAAGTTTCTTAAAAAAAACTTAAGAGAGTTCTTAACCCTGAATAAGAATCTTTAAGAACGAGGATGTAAACCCATAAATAAGATATATCTAACACCAATTGCATTCAATTTCAATTAATCTTACATAGATAAATATATATAAAATACTTCAAATCAATCCACAAATCTCTCTATTACAATAATCTTTTCATCTTTCTCTTTACAGGTATGTGTAGACAAATATGTTTTCCCGGGTAATCTGGTTAATTAATTCGTAAGTTTATTTATTTATTTTTTTTGGTATCAAATTTTGTTTCTTTTTTTTTTAAATGTCAAGTTTTGAAAGCATTAATTTATTGATATTTGGCCTTTCGCTTCTTTCTGGTGTCTGGCTAACTGGCGTTCACCTTTCTTGACACTTTCTAACTTTGTGACCATTGTGGGGCTTTCTAGAAACTCAAAAACCATTTAATATATATTTGATTACCAATAATATAATATATATAGTTAAATTTTTATCAAAATTTATTTCGCTAAAAATACAGTAGGTAAGGAGAGGAAAAAAAAAGAAGAAGAGTTAACATGATGTTTGTTGTAATTTCTACTAGCTAGCTCATTTCATTCTAATCCATAGATCAGGGTACATAGCCATAATTGTGATAGGTTTGGGCATATTGGGCCTGTGCCGCATGCGGATGTGCAGTCAAATAGGGCAAAGTGCCAAATGTGTAAGCTGGCAAAGCTGGTGGCACCTGACCAGTCGGCGATGATGATGGCCCACCATTCGATTGTGATTTTGATGAATTTTTCGCAGAACTTTGTGGTTTCTTTAGGGTGTTTGTTGTATAACCACCGCCGCGAGACCAACGCTTAAAGGCAAATAGATCGGCCACATAGACACTGGTTAGCCAGGCAAAAATGACACCCAATACGGCACCAGCTAGTACATCACTCCAATGATGCCAATAGTCCGTAATGCGCGATAGTGCCACATACCAGCCAAACATGACGAAAAGGAATTGTAGTAGATGTTTCAATAGCTTCGATACCCGAGTGCTTAGTGCAGCCTGTAAATAGATGGCCAAATAGAGCATGGCATACATCATTAGGCTGGCGTGTCCGCTGGGAAATGATTGATTCAATTGCTGATAGAGGAAATCCGTAATATTTGCATTGCTGCAGCTATAGGTATCGATATAGTGTCCATGATTCTGTGCATCCTGGCAATTGGAGCCATCCGGCATCATGGGTTGGCAAACCTCAAAGAAATGTGGACGCAAACGTCCTATGCACACCTTGGATAGCATTGTGGTAAATGTTACCATGGCCAAACCAAATAGATAGCAACCAGCCTGCTTATACAATTGTCCCAGACGATGGGCAAGGCGACAGCCGCCACCTCCATTAACGTTGCCACCATCTCTTGTCTTGGCCGCTGATGAATCTCCAACTCCGGTTCCCGGCAATTGTTTAAACAATTCCACCACAATGATCACAATTGTGGGAACTCCCAGAGTCAGGCTAATCACCGTTAGGGTACTAATTGTATCCTCTTTTAGTGGATATGCCAATGACTCATCGCCGCAAAAGAAACCACGTTTAAAGGGACGCACAAATTTATGCAATAGCAAACTACACACGGAGAGGGCAGCCCAGATCAATAGATCGCAAATCCCGCGTGCTAATTTCGTATATTTGGACATTGGAGGAGAAGACACCAAAGATTTTACCGCTTCCAAAAACCAAATCGAGATAAAAACAAAAAAAAAACAACAGAAACCAAAACAAGAATTGGGGGAACAACTAACGTCTCAACCGAATGCCAAACCGCGCTTAACTGAACCAAACGATGAGGCATGAATATCTTTTTTTTTTTTTTTTTCTGGCCGTGATTTCTGTGTGCGTTTGGTCGGTCGTCACTTGCTCTCTCTCTCTCTCTCTATCATTCTCTCGCTCTTTCTCACTCGAAAACACTCTCACACACTCACTCTCACTGGCACCATTCACATTCTCTCCTAGTAGCGCGCGGTGTTCCACTCACTCAGACATTTTGCGGTCTGTCAGTCAGCAGGGTAACTCCCATGCCCCCCCCCTTCGACCCTCCATCACCACCTTCATCATCATCAGCTGTTATTATTATTTTCTGTTCGGTTTGTTGCTGTGGTAACGTGTATGTTGTTTATTTACTGCTTATTTTTATTAATTACAAATGAATATTTCTCCTCCTTTATTTTGCAAGCTATTAAAGTTTGCTTATACACTCGAAGAAATTCGCAATGAAGCGTTTAAGCAGCCAGTTGAAATATAAATATCAACAGAGACTTATGCAATAAGGTTTAAGCTAAGAGAATGTACAGTTAGAACCATATGTATTAGGGTCTAGACTAATTCTATAGTTTCTCTTATAGTCAATCTATTGATCGATTTTGTAACTTGATGAAATGGGAAAACTTACTATAAATAATTTTTTAATTATTCAATTCTTTAACAGGGAGAAGCTCTTAAGTTTTAATTCTACTACTGAAAATATGTTTATTATTTCTTAAAAAAATAATTTTTAAATGTTATTAATTATAGAAAAAAAACTTATATTAGAAATTTCCTTACAATTTTCTTTTAAGTAATTAACTTATTGATTGAGTATGACTTAAGGGTACAGTCAATATCCTTTCCTAACTTCAATAGCTCAATTTCTATATCTGCAATTGATAAGGGCAAACTTTAAACAATCAATTACGAAAACTTTAAAAGCTTCTAGTTTCCTTTGTTTACTTTAAGATTAAATTTCTTGCAGTGCATTTACCAGAAGTGCAAACTTTTTTCTTATGCCGACTCATGTTTCTGGCCAAAAAAAAAAAACATAAAAAAAATCCGTAACATGATAAAGTGTAAAGTAATTTTATGAAAAGAAAACATTTCAAATTATCAGATAAAAAAATATACCACTAACTTTTATATATATATATATATAGATATCTATGGATCAGCTATTTACGACCAACTCCTCGGGCTTCCCAAAAATATCTTACACTTTGCCAATGTAGATTGGGAAACTGGTTTCGCTTATTGTTTATAAACCAAGAGAAAATATTTAGCAAAAGGCCCAACAAGATACAGATAAAAACCCAAACGAAGAGATATATATCTATAAGAGGTAAACTTGTTTTTAGGTTCTCGCCTTACTTTCTGTTGTGTTTTTTTTTTTTTGTTTTCTTCATTCGTGTGGGCATGGAACTTTATATTACTTTTTATTTCTCTCATGGGATGCGTGTGCATAATTTTTATCTTTGGTTTGGTTATGGAAGTGGAACCGAACCCACTGCTACCACCAACGCTACTTAAATGTAAAATATGTTAAGATGACCAGTCAAGTGTTAAGCTAATTGCTCAGCATGCAATGGGGATTTTCTCTCAGTGTGATTCATCTATATATGATTTATTTTGCCAGATGAGAATTAACCCAATTGTTGATGCACCACAAATATGCAACCATTGTGAAATAAAAGGGAATCCATACGAGAATCCACACCTGTTGATGCTGCTGCTGCTTCTGCTGCTGCTGCTAATGACGTTAATGACGTCAGCGGAATTGAACATGCCTCTGGATTATTGTTGTAATTTACACACACACACACATATATATACACACACTCAGCTTTGTGATGGAATGTAGTGACGTCTGGGAGTGTAGGGAGCGTCATGTGCATACATTTGAAAAGCTTTAAGCTTCTTTTGCGCTGCCAAAAGGAAAGAATTCTCTAAGCTTCTCTTTCGCTGAGGGCAGAAACGGGTTTTGACTTTTTAGCTGTTTACTTTTTTATGGTTTTGCTAATTGAAATTGCCAACGAAGGCGGCGACTGCTTTGGCTCGTTAACTTGTAAAATTAGCGAATATTCAATTTTTTTGTTTCCCCCTCTTTTTTTTTTTTATACCCTTTAGTATTAATAGAGTGAAGGGGTAGATTTAGGTCACCAGACAGACAGAATGTGTGTTTAACAGAAATTGAAAGAAATGCACATTTATGTTTAGTGTTTCTCTTGTCATGGGATTACTAAGACCCACTTGACATCATGGAATGTGCAATTTATAGTTTGGCAGATCAAATTTTTATATCAATTCTTAACCCTCCATTTACTATCGACTATTAAATATAACCTTTTACATATGTCTATATAGGACATGCTAATTGCTAATTGTCGATATTATTGCCAATAATTATTGCAAAAAGAAAGCGTATTTTCAAGTCGTTGCATCTATCTAACTAAAAGTTAAATTTGTTTTTCTTTTTTATGACAATGATTTGGCAGTTTTTTTTTTTTCTCTATTAGCTTTTATTTGCCATGTTTGTATGATAATTTAGTCATTATGTTAATGAAAATTGAGTTTGTTGGGTGTTAATAAGTAGAAGAATAATAATTATCATATTGTTTATTAGATATATATATATATATAATTTTAAATTTTTGGCTATTAATCAAAGATAACAAAAAAAAAAAAAAAAATAGAGGTAAAAACTGTAACATTATGGAAAATTTAATTTAATTACATTTTATTGTTTTTTAATTGCTTGTTCTTAATGATTTACAACTTGTTTGATGATGTTTCCTAACCCAAATTGATCAGATTCTATTCATTTTACTTAAACTTCTGAGTACATTGCACGTGCATAAAATTAAAATCAATTCCGTTTAAATTCTTTTCAATTGTTGAGATAGGTTCAGGCCCTTGAAAAGATGCCAACAAAAATTATATCAAATAATTGCAGTCAATCGTTTATCTAAACGTCTGCAAAGAATATTTTTAAATATTTCGATTTCTAAAGTAATAGCAGATAATATGATAAATGATTCTATTTGAAAACCTACAAATAGAATGCTTTTAACAACTCAATTGTAAATTATTTCATTAAGATATCAAAAGTCCATTCCAATTGCAGTTAATATGATCGGACAGTTCATTTTTTTTTTATTCTAAATTGAGTCTACTAGTTTTCGAAATATAAATTTATGCAAAATTTACTTGTCTGTATTCCATTAGAGCAGCATTAATAAATTAAGCTTAATTACATTATTTTTGTACTATATCTTGTTATATCAAAAACCGGTAAGAATTATTACCTATTGAACGTTTAAATTTTATTTCAATATTATAAAGCAAGCTTTTGTTGTTGTCTACTGTGGACTTAGGCATTAAATCGTAAAGTAAGCAATAAAAATTAAGAAAAAAAAAATAACTAAAAGTGAATATTAATAAATATAATAAAACATTGTTTTGCACCTGTATCTCTATCTTTTGACTGCAAATGATCGAGAAAAGCAAATTTATAAATTTTCTAACCGCTTGGCATATTCTTTTGGTTAATTTTATTTCTTTAATATTTTTATAAAAATGCAAAAAAATAAATATATTAAATCCAAATAAATATATTCTCATAAATATATAATCTGTACTGTAAACCTAATTGATTTACCCAGTAATTCAAATTAATTAAATTAAATTATCCTAAAAACTGTTCTTCTTGTTTATTTAGATGGCTATAACAGTGTAAAACTATAGATAAATATATATATAATAGATAGTTTATAGATTGTATAACAATCTTTATATTTACTCTATATGGTTTTACGCCGGGGGACCAAAAGTAAGGGAAAGACATATACTTTTCTCCCTATTAAAATATTTTTAAAAAGCGTGAAATTACAGAGAATTTTTTTATTTTTTTAATATTTTTTTTGTTTTCATTTGTTTTGCTTGGCAAAGTAAACTTTAGCAGCAATAACATTTGAAACCTTTGCTTAATTTACAAATATTTGCTTACAAGCATCTTCATTTAGAAAAAAAAAACAAATTACTTGTTTCAATTCACCGAACTTAGATACACTGTAATCACAGCAAACAATAAGCAGTGTCCTTCTGTGGTTTATTAATAGATAAGGATTGATGAAAAATCTGCCATTGTGTTAAGCAATTCTTTAGCTGGATCAGAAAATTACTATAGGTACAATAGTCAGGGCCTGATCTCAAAGTCCTTTTCAATAAAAAAAATTACTATAGGTACAATAGTCAGGGCCTGATCTCAAAGTCCTTTCAAATAAAAACAATTAGATATGCTAATTAAAATATAACATTTTAAAATAAATGATAATTATGTTTATTTAGCGTGCATTCTTTGGGGCGTACTATTTATGAATGACTTGACATAACCTTAATCTTATGACAGAATGTTATATATTATTTAACATAAACTGTTACTTGTAGGTAACTTATTCCAATGCTCTGTTAATGAGTCGTTGCCATTTCTTTTATATTTCAACAATGAAATAAGCAATGTACAGACACATTATTTTTTATATTTCTTAGTTTATATAAACTTTGACCTCTAAACGTTTTCTTATTTTTACAATAATAATACTTGATATTTATTATATATTATTTACCATATTAAGATTTCAACATGTTGTTTTTTGTATTAAATTTATCTTTTAAATGCAATAAAAAACAGTATTTATTTACATTTAAAGCTGAATTTGAACGATAAAACGATTCTCCTCTCGTTACGCAGTTAATTTATCGCATAAACTTTTTTCGCTTCGTTTGACACCTTTTAAGCGATTAGCTTTCAACTGATTTGCAGAGCTTTTTGACGCTTTATGGCGCGTACTTTAGTCGAAACTTAATAGACTGAAGATAACTATATGAATAGATTATATTAATTAGAAGGTTTATTTCTAACACTCATTTAAGTCATTTCTTTGCTAGTATAAGCAATATAACTGATATTCCATTTATATTATATATAATTTAGGATGGATGACCTTTGGCCTTTTGCTTAAAGACATTGATTAATTAACTAAGTGGGAATTTCCTTTCTTATGACACACTTTAAGTATTTGCTAAAAGCCAAAGAAAATATAAAAAAAACACCTTAATCAATAAAATTCAATTGTGATTATTCACTTTTCTTTTAATTTTTGATATCTTATACAATGCTTATCATCTATGAAATCAAATTGAAAATATTTATATTTACTTCCTGCGTGTCAACTATATACATACTTTTTATATCGCTCGTGTCTGACATTCTCAATAGCTGACTATTTACACCTGCTTACAGGTAGTTAGGTAGGTGGGTAAATAAGGTACCGGTATCTACTTGGGGGAATATGAATGAACTATGTGACAAAAAACATTCGCAGCAGCAGCGGCCCATGAAAATGCCAATGCAAATAAATAAGCCGCAAAATTGTAAATTTAATTATTCCAGCGTAAACAACAATTAAAAAAAAAAAGAGAGAAAAACTGAAAAGGGGGAAGGCAGCAAAGGCAATATCTTTTTTTTTTTTTTGCGCCTCAGGAATGCCAATGCCAAGTTTGTACAATTTACGCAACTACCAATTTCACAGCCCGCCCCTCTTTCATACAACAGTGCTTTATTGAAGGGTTTGTCGTTATCGTTATGCGTCGCAATATGGACCAGTAGTCGTCAGTCACTCCAAACGACCGCCAATTGATGCACTTTCCTTATCAATTTGAACAATCATAATTGCAATATATTTACACCTTTTTTTGCTTATCAGTCAAAAGCGCGAGACAGTAAGTAAGTAAGTGAGGGCAAAGTGTAGACTGTGTGCGGTGTGCGGTGTAGTTAAGGGAAGTTCAAAGAAAACAAAAACAGAATATATATTTTTTTTCTTTCATTTTTGTTTTCAGCAGGAAGTTCTCCTTGAATTTCATTTCATATATGGTCATCTGTCGATACAGTGAATCTTGTTTTATAATGCTTACCCTTGCAAATATTGTATTGTATTTTAGCCACTATAGTGTATACCTTTTAGATTTCTTTATATATACATACGATCACTTGAAACGCTAACAAAAAAATTGTTGGCTTTTTGACTAGTAAACCTTGTGTATTGCCAAACACCTGTATCATATGTCATCTAAGATGTGTTTGCATTTTTGGCTTTTAGGTTTTGGGAAAGTTTCAGTTAAAAGACATGACATTAATAGTATTTTTTTCAGATTTATTAGACAGTTCTTTTTTTTTCTTTTGGCAAGGGTATATTATTATCGGTGCTGTGCAAAACTATCCGGAATTACTTAACTGACAGACAACGTTAAGAAAGAAGAGGTGGGGCAACAATATTTTATATATGTTTACTTGCAACCGATACACTCTGTATGTATATACAACTTGTGTAACTTATAAATGATAATTGCGCTTACTTTGCGTCTTTAACTAAATTATGCCGATAATAAATTTAATTTAATGTAAATTTCAATGGAAATTGTCACTAAATGAAGAAGATACCAAAAAAAAAATATAACCAGAAGCCTTATTTTTTCATGGCGCGTGCTGCTTGTTGTTGCTGTGGTCGCTTGGTCAATTGATATGACACTATGTATATTGTATGTCTGTTCATAGTACATACAAAACGCTTGTGCTGTGATCTCTGTCTCTGGCAAACAAGTGGGGCGTATTTCATATAACATATCAGTCAGTGTGTGTATGTGGTTAGTGTATCGATTTACAGTTCCTTAGTATAGGTTAGTGGGTGGATTACAATGAATGCCTTTCAAAGCCAATAACAGAAAACTAAGAAAAAAAAATTAACATCTCTGTGTGTGCCCTTCCGGGAAAAATGTTCTCTGAGAACTATACAAAAAAAAAAAAAAAAACAAAAAGTAGGTCAAAAAAAAGGTTCTAAAAACTTTTGACAACTATTAGACAATATCCTTAAAGAAAGATTTCTAATGTAATTTCATTTACCATTAGACAAAACACATTTTATGTTTACAACAACTATATCTATATCCTTGCACAAAACGTGACTTATCGTCAATGCATTTTAGTTTACATTACTCTCTGTCCAATTCAGAGTAATTTTAGTAATTTCCTTCATTGCTGTACTGAAATTAGCATAAATTAACAGGAAAATAGTTGCAGAGACTCCGGCAATTCCTATGTAAATTGAGCAGTTTTGCAAAATTTGCAACATAAAGAGAAGCCTTCGATTCGATTCGTAGTGTAAATATACAAAGTGGCCATAAACTTGCTGCAGTTTATGTACTAAGCAAGGCTTCGAACAGTCACCGGCATTGGGTGTTGGAAATATTTGTTGTCGTCTCCATTACCACACACACACACATACATAGAAATACACAGCCTCTTATTCATGAGTCTGCAGAGTAACTCCCTCGATCTCTCCCCTTTCTTTCCTACTACTACTGTTACTACTACTTAATGCCCACTCCTCCACTCCACTCCATTCGAACAACGACCTACATCAACAAAATGCCATAAAAGCACGCAGCGAACCGAGCAAAGAGTGCCCAGGTAAAGGCGATAGCAAACCAAACTTAAGTCACGTTGCAATGACCTACTCCTCCAATAGGCAATCCATGTCCATGACCAGGTCCAGGCAGGCACAGGCACAGTCATAGCCACTCCTCCATCATCATCATCATTACCATCATCATTTTGTGTAAATGCAACTCTTTCATTATGCGCAATTGCCAAGCCGTCGTCTTCGTTGTCGTCGTCGTCATCGTCGTCGTCGTATTGGCAAACAAAAGCCTAAACAAACTGAGCAATGTAAACCTTGAAACAATTCCAACAGTTTCCTCATTAGCAATGAGCGTATGCTTTTTGCACACACTGTAACATTATTATGGTAGTTTGTAGTGTGTGTTCCTCTCAGTATACTACCGATCAAAGAATCACCAGTAAAATACTAGTGTCTTCTCTGCTGCTTTTTTTTTTTGCTGCTGCTGCTTCTTCTGCCGCTAAATTGATAAGAAAGTAATTCAATATCAATGCAAAATATATATACACAACATTGAAAAAAACCTTTTGTTCCACGATGTGGTAGGTTTTTTTGTGTCAGGAAGGGAGGAGGAAGGTGCACAGAGACTTTACAAACCGTTGAAGTCGTCGTTGTCGTCGTCGTTGTCGCTGTCGCTGACGTCGCTGTCGTTAGTCGCTACCGCACGCCGCAGTACTGCGAAGCGATCGTCGAAAGCAAAACGCTAGCGTTGCCGCATATCGCCTCATAGACATCGAACAGAGTGCGACCAAAGCGGTTCGTTTGGTGGTTCGCTAGCGCGCTCCGCTCTTTTCCTTTGCTATTTATTTATTTTTTTTTATTTGGTTGAAGGGAGACAGACAACTTGACAGTTGGTCTAGCCAATAAAGTTAATTTATTTAATTTTTCTTTCGCGCTTCGTGAATGCCACACAAAGTCTTTTTTGCACGTGCTAGTGGTGGTTCCGGACTGAGGAAAAGCAAAGCCGCGGCGCAGCATCAGTGCCTTTTTAAACTCGACTTTTTGTTTTGTTTTGTTGCTTTTTTTTTTTTTTTTTAGAAAGCAAATTTTTGTCTTGATAAATGCGCAATTTGTGTGACAGCCAAAAAAAAAAAAAAAAAAAAAGAAATATAAGCAAAAGATTTTTTTTTTTTTATGTTAAAAAAGTGAATGAACGTATGGGCGAAACAAATTTGATTAACCACCATAGAACTGTGTGATTGCGATTGAAAATAGACAAAATACAACAAATATTATAAAAGTAAAAACAATTTATTGACAATTTTTTTTTATATTTTTTTTTAATCAAAAACGGGAAAAAATAATAATAATAAATATAAATGTGCAAGTGTTAGATAACAAATAAACAAATCAAATAAAATTATTTGAAATCAAATAAACAAAATTCTTAATAAGAATAATGCATGAAACTTACACTAACTAAACGAAATCCAAGAAATAATATGTCAATGACCTGAAATCAACAAAAGATACCTTTATTTGACTCTGGTGCCATTAAAGGATATTTCAATTGCTTGAAAATTGTATAGAATTATGAGAGACTTTCATAATTCCAAATAGACAATCGAAAAAAAATAAAAAACCAAATTAATATACTTTCCAATTGCCACAATGCGTACCTTTAAACGAGGCTTCTTCTGCTCAGATCTATCTCTGCGATATCCCTATCATGAGTGCACCATTACTGTACCCATGCTATTGGTAATGATGCTGATGATGCCCATGTTGTTCATTAGCGTTGTGGAAATAATGCGCATATGTAAGCACTTTCGAATGCGGCAATATATAAGGAATCTTTGGCGTTCGGAGGCAACATTCAGTTTTGGTTTTATAGCCACATATTTGACGAGCGAATTGGCCAAACATGTTGTGGGTAGACTACGTCCGCACTTTTATAGCGCTTGCCAACCGCGCTTACACGATGGAAGTAGCTGCAGTGATCCACATAATGCTGATCTATATGTGGAGCAATTCTTTTGCACCAATCGAAATTTATCATCAATGCAAATACGTGAACTACATGTTAGCTTTCCCAGTTCCCATAGTAGTCTTAGCTTCTATTCGATGTGTTTGCTGGGATTCTATGTGCATAGTGCTTGGCAGGGAAGGGGCAGTACACGGATCTTACGTCACATACTCCAATTCCTATTGCTAATGGCTGCGTGGTATGTCTCATTGAGTCGTGTGGCTGACTATTGGCACCATTGGTCCGATGTTTTGGCCGGCGCCGTCCTGGGCGTTGTTTATGCCTCGATCACGGCCATCTATGTGGGCGATCTGTTGCGTGCTCGTGGAACGGCCTATTCAGTATCCAGCAGTGGTGTTGGTGGTTGCCACCACCATCACCATCACCTACATCATCAGTTGCTGGCAGAGAATAATAATTCCAGCACCTCGACTAAAGTGCACTTTCTGCAATCATCGACAACTCCACTGCCGCTGCCACAGTTGAACAACAATATCAATATCAATGTTGATGATATTGATGACGATGTGGACGATGATGATGAAGACAATGATTGCAATGATGATAATAATAATGATGATGATGATGATAATGATGATGTCTATGAGCCGCCCACATCGCGCTCATCGACACTGCCTGCTGGTGTTCGTAATGCTACTTCTACTACCGAAACGCTGCCGGTCTAAGCTGACAGTCCCAATAGCACCTGGTGATGAGGCTTATCTTACGTCGTCGTCAGTCTGGTATTGTTATTATGCCGGCTGCTATTTCGACTATTTTTCCATTTTCATTTAGAAATCGAAGTAAACAGAAAATATGTGATAAGCGCGCGGCGCACTCTTTCTACCTGATATGCATCCACGCCCCGCAACGCCTTCTCCTACCACTAAACACCCCCGCTCCAAATGATTTACGAAATCTGAGGCGAGAAATTGTGCAACTAATGCTAAATGCAACCAAAATATGGCAACGCTCCCATTTCAGTTGTATGCACAGACAGGCACAGTGGTTAGCAGCACTATGAAACCATATGAAATGCACTCAACAACACACCACTGTGCAAGGTGGCGATGATCGATAAATCGGTTCGATAAAATATTGCATGAAAGACAAGGTTAAAAACTAACTAATCGATAAAATTTAGATTAATAACTTTAAATAAATATATATATAAATCGATTTTCGATATATACTATTACCATTGGCATATATGTATATCTAAATATAATTGGTATATCCATAAATCTCTATGAGATTGAGAATAAACTGTACGATTTCTTATCGCTTGCATTATCGATAAGTCTCTAAACAAAAAAAAAAAAAAAAAAAAATTGAAATAAATTGAAATAAATTTCAAAAATTTCTGAAATTTAAAAATATCGTTATTTTGATCAAATTTATTTAATTCAAATCTAAAGACGATGTAACAATATTTTGTTTGATGATAGAGAGCACATAGAAAGCAGAAAACTTAGTTTAATATAAACTTTGTCTAACTATATCCTAGATTCAATATAAACATTTGAATGTCTCCTCTACAGTTCGATTTTACTTGTATTTGTTTTCTATGGATTACAGTGTATAATTTAATATCATTTATCCAAAATTTTTTCGTAACGTTTTATTTATTTTTTTATCATTTGCTGGTTTCCATTGTCTTTTGCCGCCACATTGATATTGAGAATACTGTGTTTGACCGTTAAAAAGAGACCGTATCGAGCTGTTTATATCAACCCGGTGGCTACTTAAAGTTTAATATTGTGGTGTCTAGTTGATGTTGTTGTTGTTATTGTTATTGTTGTCTGCTGCAACTTGTTTGTTTATAAACAATGCCGCAGTCACGTCGCTGCCGCTTTTGAAGTGGGCAGACCGCCAACGTGAACGTCGATTTGAAGCTCAACCAGACCAAGCTCAAGCTCACAATCAGCTGCGACAATCAGTTGGCAACTCTAGCCGCCGGTTTTCGATCTCTCTCTTGTCTCTATGTCTCTCTTTTTCTCTCTCTCTCTCTCTCTCTCTCTCTCTCTCTCTCTCTCTCTCTCTCTCTATTAGTACCTCTCTTTTTCTATGCCTGATAATGCATTATAAATAATATAACAAAAAAATTTAGTACTTGCATCGTCTTAAATTATTTATTACCATTGAATTGAACTTGCCTTCAGATTTATGAACAAAAAAAAAATAACTTAAAAACAAATACAAAAATCGAAAATGTAAAGAAAATAATTTCAATTGAATTTATTATTTAGCCTTTATTTGTTTTATGTTAATTATGTTTAGTTTGCCAACAGATTTTGTTTAATCTAAATGAATAAATATTTATTTATTGCCAAAATGATTTATGAAGGTTTTCAATTTCATATAGTTTGTTTTATGGAATATATGTGTCTGTCTGTCTTCGTGTGTGTGTGTCTGTGTCTGTAAGTATTTTCTAGGAATCTCCACGGCGCTCCTAACTCCCATAGTTTTATCAGTCTCATCGTAAAATTGTTGTATCGTCATGGTAGATCATTTTAAACAAAAACTCATTGATAAGACAAAGTTCTTTCGCCGATAAAACAAATATGTACGAATTGTAATTGTAGTTATATTAATAATAATAAAAAAAAAAAAAAAATAATAATATCATTTGCCAAGAAAACACAAGCGAACACATTTAATTGTGTGTATTTAAGTCTCACCGTATCTAATCACTAAAGTAAACCCCTTTCCATGTATGTATATTTCATAATCGCAAATGATTCTTAGTCAATATCACAATAATAAAAACTGAAAAGAAACCACAAAGTTTAACTGATGGCAAGAACAATAATAACAAGGAATTTTTTCTTTTTATTCATTGTATATACAAAATAGTCGACTAGAAAATACTCATTACTTAGCAACAAAAAGGTGTGTACACCTTTGAGAGTTCTTTAGAACTCTCAAATCATCTCTAGCATTTCTCTTATTGCAAACGTTCCATTTCCACAGTTCTACCCCAAACAATGTGAAACGATATCTTTAATAAATATAAAATATTTAAAATTAACATAATTTAAGAAATAAAGAGACTAACTTATACCTTTATAAATACTAAATAACTTTAGTAACTCAAAACTCTTTCTATCTTAACATACTCTTCTTGCTTTATACTAGAACCAGGGTATTTCTCATTTAATCACACGGCATGCTTAACTTACCTGATAAGTTTAACAATAACTCAGATAGAAAGAGATAACTAGAGTATATGGAATATAACTTGTACTGCTTGTGTTCTTTCCTTCTTGATAGTTTAGGCGCCACTTGCTGGAAAAAAAATATACATATATAGAAAATAAAAAAGAATCCATAGAAAAGTTTAAACATTTTATCAATAGTATTAGCCATCTATAAATCATCGTGAAATTTGATCGATAGCATAGAAAAATGTGTCTAGATTGATAAAAGTAATCGTATTATATATAGAACTATAATTATGATATTTGCACGTAAAATCGAATTAGAAGTGGTCTCTCAATATACTTTTTTCTACTGATATAAACTGATGGCTTTTTATACTTTTCTTTAAAAAAAAAAAACGATATATTCTGCAATCTCTTAATCGTTCCATGAACTGATTGCAACAATCATTATTGTGTGATAAGTTAAAAGGCTTTAAGCCAATTGTAGAAAACTTTGAGATTAAATATTAAATAAAATATTGAAGAAAACTTTTTTTAAAAATCGAGTGAACCTTAAAAAAATGTTATTAAATTTCATTTGTCAAAATTTTTTTCTAAAACCAAGTCCAACAACTCTGTCATATAATTGATTTTTCGTTGTATGCAAATTGTAAATATTATTCCACCAGTTAACAATAGATCCTCCCACTCTACAACCGCAACCGTATTCCCCTTTTTATTTCTAAATCAATCAATCAATCAATCTTTTATAGAAAATCCACCCACTCAATCTATTGATCTAAAAAAAGGTATTCAATTGATTTGTCTATATTTCAATCAAATTGAATTGTCCTTATCAATGGCAATTTTGTTCAATTAATTTTTGTTTGCCCATTTTTTGATCTATGCCAATCTATTTTGAATATGCATGCTATTTTTGTAAAAATTTCAATCTGTCATTTAAAAGTTTTCAATTTACCATTTTCCATTTCCCATTTCCCAATTTGAAGCATATTTTACCTTGACAAAAAGTTTTCTATCAGAAGCTACTTAATAATTAAATGCTTGTACTAAATTGATACTTGCAAAAACTGGTTCAATCAAGCGATTTCCTAATTTACGTTCATATTGATTTTCCATTTGGTGGAAATTGAATATGCTCCAGTTGCAGGCATACACACACACACACACATACACACAAAAGCAATTCGATTGATGTTTTTGAATATCTATTTTTTTTTGCGCACAATTGAGACACATTACACAGTTCACCTAGATATCTGTTTCTTGGCCACCCGCTGCCATCTCTTTGAAGCATAGCATCCGACCCATAGACTTACCCACCCACTGAATGTTCCACCCATCCCCATCTAACCACCTATGCATTGCTATCCAGCTATCCATGATGATGTACCTATTGTGGTTTGGCGAAGCGCACAAAATACTCTCGAATCGATGAAGACCGCAAAAACTACAAAAGAAAAGCCATAGAAATAAAACGCAAAACTAAAGCCGAGCAATTTATTTTTAAGCACACATATCGAACAAAATCACAAGAATAGGGACAAGAGCAACAAAACCCAAAAAAAGAAAAAAAGAAAAAAAAAATAAGAAAAGTAAAAAAAGAAAAAACGAAAAAAAAAAGTGGGAAAGAAAAAATCACTTTACTAATACAAAACAATTGTGTGCAATCTTGCAGATAAATTTTGATAGTGGGTTGAGTTTTGGGTTGGCCTGACTGTGGCACAGCGGGATAGAACAGATCTCTACCATGTAAGTGGAGTGGTTGGGGCAGGGTTGGGTCTTCTGTTTCTCCTAAGTATGCAGTATCCACTGCAGCAGTAGTAGCAGCTGCGTTTGACTTTTTTCCAATTACAATATCTATATATCCATATATACATATATGTAAATATCTATATATATATATATATATATATTTATATATATATTTGCCTTTTTACCTTTTGCCCGTGCATGATATTTATAAATGCCAAAGATGCCAAACGAGAGTAAAACAGTGGTCCAAAAAACAAAAACCTTTTGATCATATTGCGAAAAAATTCAATCCAATTTATAATGAATAGAAGGTTAGCAGATATAGCTTAACAAGAATTAAATATTGTTTGATTTGGCATTAAAATAATATTACATAATGCCACTATATATCAGTAAATAGATCAGTTAAGGTGTATGATCTTTGACTCATAGCATACGAATAAAGTTTTATAGAAAAACAGGGAATCTCGATTCAAAGATTCAATATTTTCTTTCTGATTTATGTAGTTAATCCTTTAAATTTAAACATATATGGTTATTTGGCTATCCATATGAGTTATTAGTTATTATATTGCCTTAATTTTTGTACCCACTGTAAACGCAGTTTTCCTTGCAGACTATAGAAGCAGCATTAGAGGCAGCAGCATAGTTTGTCTCCCTGCTACTCTATTGACATTTCCTCAAAAACTTTTCTCATCAATTCATGTCAGTGTGTGTGTGTGTGTGTGTGGGACTATGTCTAAATGTGTGTGTGTGTGTATGTTGGTACTTGTAAATACGACAACGTTTATTGTCATTGGAATTATTACTGGCACATGCGAATGGCAACCGAAGGCAACACAGGCAGAGCGGTAAGCAGCAGCAGCAGCGGCGGCAGCGGCAGCAACAGCGGGAGCCATCTAGTCACCGTTGTCCCAGTCTTCCCAAAAATATCTTTAGGTAGACATCACAATGGTTGCTAGGGGAAAACCTGTTTTTCAGTTTTAGCTTTTCCTTCCCGCAGGGTTGTTGCGTTGGACGGAATGTCAGTCAGTGAGTACGATGCTGTGGTAGGCGAAGGAGGGTAGAGGGTAGGAGAGTATAGTGTAGGGTGGAGATGAAGGTGGGGAGGGATAGAGCATGTCTTGCGTATTTTTTTCTTTTCTTTTCTTTTTCTTTCTGGCGTATGCGAAAATTTAACGAATCATGAAATACGATAATTGAACCATGCACAAGAGTTCGTCGTCGTCGTCGACGACGACGTTAGAGGCATCTTCAGCTCCATCTCTACAGCTTCATCTTCGTCTTTTTGCCCATTGTTTGGTGTATCTGTGTGTGTGAGTGCGTGTGCGTATGTGTGTGGCATAATAAAATTTTATTGTAGCCAAAACTTGGCTACTACTTTTTTTCTTCTTTTTCTTTTTTTTTTTTTTTTTTTGTTGTTTCTTGGTAGGATTGCGGGTAAAAGTGATGAAGGAGCAGCAGGACAGGGAAGGGGCATGAAACATAGTGAGGCGTAGTTTTTCGTCTTTCGGTGTAATTGCTTGTGGTGTGGTGGTAGTGGTGGTGGTAACTATGAAGCAAAAGGCGGTATGAGAGGCTAAACACCCACATAGTTAGAAATTAGCGTGATGTGTGCCTGGAGGGGCACGCAACAATGTCACAGAAAAAGAAGCACGATGAGCAGGTGGAGTAAAAAGAGTGGTTGGGGGGAGGGGAGGCTATGGAAGGAATCGGGAGTCTTTGATTTCATTTCGGCAGTTACTTTTTGTACAATGGAACATTTTATGGTATACTTTTAGGCCGCGGGGTTAAATTTTACTTAAGTTACAGATTGAAACCTTCTTTTCGTGCACGAATTAAAGTTGATCGATACGATTTATTGGTTTGGATTGATTGAATTGTACTAATATCAAAATAGTTTAACCGATTTTAGCAATTATCTTGTTTTACTGCCCGATTTTTTATTGCAAATTGAATTTCCCTTGAACTTTTGTATACAAAATTATTAACAGTTTCTACAAGTAGGAAAAGAAAATATCAAAAAAGTATTCCAAGAGTATTATATCTCTTATAGTTTAGTTGATTTACTAAGCCAAACATTTTGAGTGCCATGAGAATATAATTATGAAATTTAAAATCAAGTTTTCTTACTGTTCGGCAAAAGGTTTTCCCTCCCAGTAAATATATAAAATACTTTAAAGAATCTTTTCTTTTATTTTAACTTTTATAATTTATTTTTATATTTTTTATATAGATAAATGATTGTGTGGTTGTCGACTCAATAATTTTATTAAAATGATTATAATTTTTGCCTTTGCTTTGCAGCATAGCTTTGGGCACTGACTGAGGGTTAATCACTTGACCGCTTGACCACAACAAACAGCGCCTAAAACTATGCCCAATAATCGATCAATCGATAATCGATCATTTGATTGATTAACGTATACGATTGCGACTACTTTGAATGTTCTTCAACTGTTTCTCCACTTCCTTCAAATACTTCTCTGGCAAGCAATTTTCACGCATTGCTGCAATCTTTGAACTAATCACCTGCTTTATATTGGCATCACGTTGCTGCTCACTCTCCAACCATTGTTGGACGCGAGTTTGTTCAATTTCGGAGATGCGACGACGTTCGGCCTCCTTGTCGGTCATCTGTTGTTTAAGATCTCGTTGATAGGTTCGTCGTTGACTTTCGCGTTGCCGATCAATGGATTTTTGTTTCTCCTCCTCTTCACGCATGCGTTCCATAACCTTGTTAAACTCCTCCTCGGCATGGACAATCTCTAGGGCCAAACGATGTTTCATTTCTTTAGCTTGCTGGGCACGCGATGCCAAAAGATCTCTTTCTGTTTCCTTTTTGGTAATGGCAGCCAGTTTTTCCTTTTGCCTATATTCCCGCTCAAGACGATCACGTTCTTTTAGATATTTAAGTTCTTCGCTGGTCTGACGTGTTTCCAATGCCTCGGCAGCCACCGTATAGATACGTTGCTGACGACGCTCAAACTCTTTTTTGGCCAATTTTCGTATCTCTTTGAGCTGTTTTTCCTTTTCCTGCTTTTCACGCATATACGCCACCACTCGAAGGTCAGCCAAGCGTTCTTGTTCAAGGAGCATTTGCTTGAAAACATTCGACATTTCACGTATGCGTTTGAGTTCATCCCGAAAACGCTGTTTACGCAACTGTATGAAATTTCGCTGCTTTTCCTCCTGCTCTTTGAGCAATTCGGTTGCTTTGCGTATATCTTTGGCTTCCTCAGCGACTCGCTTGGCCTCCAGATAACGGCGATTTTCCCGTTCAGACAATTGTTGACGGATTTCCTGGGCATATTTTGCTCGTTTTTCTATCTCCAAACGTTCGCGTTCATCCTCAGCAGTCAGTGCTTTTTTTGCCCTCTCATTGACCATTTTGGCCATGCGTTCATCATCCTCCCTGAGGGCTTTAGCCAGAAGATGTTTCTCTTGTATCTGTGCTTCTCTCACTGCCTTACATTTGGCATCCAAAATCATTCGATTGATTTGCTTAACTTCCTCCTCTTGCTCCTGTTTTGCCAAAAAGGCTCGCGTCAACACCGATAGTTTCTCATCCAGGATTTCACTCTCCATGGCTTTCAGCTTACCACTAGACCCAGCGTCTGCCTGGCGGGCTTCATCTATCTTTTTGAAACGTTGTCGAGCTTCCTCCACCATTTGCAATTGTTTGCGATGCTCCTCATCATTATTTTCTATAGTTTGCAATCTCTCTTCTATGGTAATTACTTTACCTTTTTCTTTAAGCCTCTTTAGGTCTTGTGGTCTTAATACAATATGTTTGCATCCCTGATTTCGCTTTCTTTCCCTTTCATTGCGTTTCAATTGCTTCTGATCGTAGGCCACAGAGTCGTCACAAGGCCTTCGAAATGATGGCATATACGACATCTGAGTGGAAGGACGAAATCCACCTGGTGGTGGACGGTAAGCAGCGGTTTGTGCCCGAGCCCGCAATTCCTGACATTTTTGCTTCAATTGTGATTCAGCGCTAACAAAACGCACATTCGATGCGGAAAAGCAAGGCATTTTGGTTTAAAATATATAAAAATAAAAAAAAGGATATATGGAAATTGCGTATAATGTGTACAAAACAAGAGCTCTATGACAAATGTGGAAACGTTGCAATCTAATGGAAAATTTGTTGCAAGGTTGCTAGGTTAATATTTGTTATATTGTTTTCTCCTTTCATTATGGATTTTGTTTATGTAACAAGCTGTGGTCACCTAGGTAAAACAACAACACCCTGGCAACTCTATATGCGGTTTTTTATGGGTGTCAAACTGTTTGGTATCACTTTAGGTAACTATAGAACTGATCCAGGAAAGGGGGAAGGGCTCCTCCTTTACCTACATTTGGTGTCATTTTATGACTTTGGAGGTGACTTAATTGCTTAGAAGAGGTGCCAAATAATCAAAATTGTCATTTCAACACAAAGAAAATAAAAACTATAAAAATGGAACATTCCTAAGCATTATATCAATTGTAATTAAAATATATTACTCTTTGGCTTTGGTTTATTTAATACAAACTTCAATTAAGTTTATCCTAAAGATACTTAAATTAAAAGCCAAAGCTAGGTTTTTTACTTGCCTGGGATAAGAAATCAAATTTGGAACATCGCTTGTAATAGTTGGAATAAAGGTTTATTTGTTCTCCCTTCTTCTTTATTCATATAACCTCAGACAAATTCTATATTATATTAAAGTATATACAAATTTTATAAAATATTGAAATTGAATTTAAACTATTTGTTGAATTTAGTATTTGTTGTTTTTTATATATATATTTATAAAGAAATATATTTTGTTAAAGTCGTCGTCCTTTCTTCTTCTTCTCCCTTCAACATTGGCTCCTTTGTCTTGTTTCTTATCTACTTTGCCCACTGACCAGCAAGCCTCTTCTTTCAAATACACATACAACCAACAACAAAAACAGTGAGCAGAAAAAAAAGAGGCAAAGAGATGAATGAAAAAAAAAAACAAAACGAAGCCCCAACTAAAATAGCCAAGTTTTGCCCTTGAATGGGTCGAGTCGAGGCGAGGCATCAAAAATGCAACGAAGCATAAATTTCGGTGCTCTAGTACAGGCCCCACAGAGTCAGATGATTTATGCGCAATGGCTCAAGGACAAAAACGTCGCAAACATATCCTTACATGCCCAATCATCTGTATGTATGTGTGCGTCTCAAAATATGTATGAATGTGTGTGTGTGTGCGTGTGTGTGTGAAAGAAGTCAGCAATTATGCGGCATAGAAAAGCAATAAGCCAACAAAATTCACACATTGTGGCCATATGCGTGTGTGTGTGTGAGTGTAGAGGAACTGGACATTTGAGATATCCCATGTCCCACCCAACCATTCATTCATTCATTCGTTCAACCATACCATCCATTCTATCCATCCATTCCATCCATCCATCCATCTATCCATCCCAAAACTGCCCAACGAGGCGTGTGTGTGTGTGTGTGTATGTGTGTGGATGTGGATGTGGGTGTGTTAGATGGGTGGAGGCAAAAGGAGGGGTTAAAGTCTAAGCTGGCAAAAGTTTACGGCCACACATACAAATTAACTTGACCGTATAGAGCAAGCAGCAGAGGACAGAGCAACAGAGAGTTTCTCTCAGTTCTTTTATACCAAAAAATTGCCACGCCCACATTGTCAAACACACACGCATATATACGCACACACCAATACATAGAATGGATAAATGGAAATCCAAAACCTAAACGAGTTTCAACGATTTTTGCTGACTTTAATAAAAAGTTGGCAAAAAACGAGAAGAAAAAAAAGAAAAAAAAAAAAACGTCGAATAGGAAGAAAGTTTCATCTTCTTTTACTTGTTAGATGCATTCAGGCGTTAAAGTCAACTTAAGCTGGGCTTCTCAGTTTCTCCCATTTCGCATTTCATTTCCTCTCTGCTGCCCATACACCGCCTCCCCCAACCCCTAGGGAAATACCCGCAAATGTAAATTGACATTTTCGAGTGCACGATTGAGCAAATGAATGTGTTTTTTTTTTCCACTCATTCTCCCTGTCTTTGTCTCTGTATCTTACTCTTTCTCTACCAAGTGTATGTGTGAGAGAGAGTGTGTGTGTGGGTATGTATGTGTCCTGGGGTAATGACAGTCAAGTTGTTGGATTAGCAAAGAGCAAGGTCTCCCAATAGGGATGAGCCAAAAGGAGTTGAGGAAAGTGGAAAGGTCATGCATGGACTCCTTGATTATATGCAAAGCGACAGAATTGCTAGCTAAGTTGGCCTCGAGGACATCATTAGCATCTTTAGTCCAGGTTTTAGGCATTTAATTTATGCGCCTAACTTCGGTCCAAGTATAGAAAGGTGTGTGGGGAAACGGAGTGGGGTTAATTAAAGACTAAAGCCTGCCTGCCTGGTGTAAGTTTAGTATGTTTTGCTTGTGTCGACCAGGGATTACCTATATATATATTATCAAAAACTACATTTAGTTTGGGGTTAATTCATCATGTGTTGGCCATGTTCACTAATCTTTTTTCCTTTCATTCTTTTTCTTTACATTTCTTATTCATTGCAGGTAAGTTGGCCAAAGGATTTGAGATTAAGCCATACCATCAATTATATACCTCATGAATGTTAATTTGAAGCCAAAAACCCGTTAAACGATTACGGTAAAACCAAAATACTATAAATTAAATTATCTTATTAAAATGAATATAAACAATATATTAAAAAGAAATCTTATTGGAAATTTGTAACTCCAACTAATTTGTTACTTAAAAACCTTAAATTTGCTTCATCCATTCGTTTATTTTTATGTCAAGGGCTCTTGACTTGAGCTTAAACGTTTTCAATTGCCTTTTGTTAATGTTGAAAGAAAGATTTTCAAAATGATGTGAAATTTGGATTTCCATCAATCAACTTTCAAAATATAAATCTAAAACTACATAGAATCAAATGACATTCGAAATCATATTCCATGTTTTCATCTTTCAACTCAAGACAGACAGAAAACAAGCAAAGCTGACACAGTGTCTACAATTTTGATGTACGAAAATTTATGCAGCAAATTCAAGTGTCTGGCAACTGCATTACCCATACGCCATGTGAGACCCCAATGAACCCATTAGTATGACCCATCAAATGCCTTTTTGTCATATGTATGATTCATTTGCTCTGTTTGGTGTTAGCCAGACAAAAAGAGCGAGATAGAGAGAGAAAGAGAAAGAGAGAGCTATGAGTGAGTGCGTGTTAGTCGCTTGACTGGGAGAATTATTTGCATAAACTTACTTTCTATCTCGCACTCACATTCGACATTCGATTCGATTTCCGGTTTGCATTTTCATAAACATCTTTCTTTTTTTTTTTCCCCCTCCAATCCCTTCTCTTCCCTAGTCGTTTCCTTCCTGTGGCATATTATTGATCGTCGTCAGGGAGCTTTCAACATTCCCAATTTTAGGCAGTTTCCTGTCTTTCTTGTCCTCATTGCCTTTCTGCCACTCTTTCATATTTCTACCCTCTCCCTGTCCCTTTACTGAGTAAAGCTAAGAACAAATCATTTATATTTTGCAGACAAAAAAGAAAAGAAAAAAAAAATATGAAAAATGTTCCCTTTTTTTATACTCTATAGAAAGAGGTTCATTTAGTTTGTTAAGAATGACAATCTTGGAATGTTCCTCTATATATTTCTAATCAATATAAATATCTTTATAAAACCAGTTGAATTTTCAAGTTTATCAGTCATTTGATATAATACACCAAGATCGGAAATCATTTACCACCGATATCATTTTATAGAAATTTTTACGTTTTTAATTTGTTGATTTCCACTTTATTATAAAGCTTCTAACTATATCTACTATAGGTATATCTTATCTTGATAAATCGAATGAGAATTTTCATTAGCATTTAAATCTTTCGATATTAAAAGTTATCAAACCTATATATATATTACTCATAATCTTTAAAACCTATTTGATAGAAAATCGTATAACTATATATCAACTATCATTAGCTTATTATTATATTCTAATATTATAAAGATCGGATTATTATATAGTATAGATTTTATCATGTTAGGGTATTCAAAAGTCAACAAATGAAATTGAATTCAACATTTGTGCTTGCTTTATTTATTCTGTAACATATTTCAAGCACTTTTCCTTATAAATTTCCACACATTTTCATTGCAAAATAATTTTCACCCTTTTTTTTTGAGTCTTGATTTATTTTTAGTTAACCCAAAAAAAAAAAAATAAAGTTGAAAATATTGCACAAAAACTAAAAAGAGCAAAAAGTAAAATATTCTGACATTTATTTTAAATATATAAAGTTTGAGGTTTTCATGCTTTTGATTGGTTCAACATAAATCTAAATGCAAAAATTAAGCCAACTATTTTGACCCTTCCCTCCTATGCTCCCCCCTTTTTTCTGTCATGCTGGACTAATTAAGTATTTTTTCATTTCGTTTGTTTTTTTTTTTGTTTTATTTACTTATTCCTTTCATTTGTTGTTCAAGTGGATTGAAAACTTTTGACTTTACTTGATTTAAGTTCTTTTTTTTTTCTATTCAATCAACAATGTCAAGAGTCGCTAGCTGTCGTCCGTCCATCAAGTATCTGACCCAGATTTTCTGAGTAATGAAAATCTATTTGAAAAAAAAACAAAAGAGGAAAGATGTCATCATGGAATTCTTATTGTGTGTGGGAAAGAAATAATGTAATATTACAATTCTTTCTTTAGATTATTCCAATTATATTCATTCCATTAATTTTTTTTTATGCAATTAGTTATGAGACACCTTCGATTAAGCAGAATCAGACGATTTGATTTATTAGATTATATTATACAAAAAAAAAAAAAAAAAAAAAAAACATGTCAATTGATTTGAACTAATTTCAAATCTCTTGTGTTTAATCAACTGTTTTATATTTAATAATAGTATCCCGTTGTTTTCTTCAATCAAATGAACTTCCTCAATTGTATGTAAACAAATTCTTTTCTCTTAATCGGTAAGCAATCGAGAAACTGGTTTCTTTTTTTTGTTTTTAATTCTCAAGAAAAGGAAATATAATTTATATTTAATCCAAAAGACACATACAAACAAGTCATTATGCATATTTGGACACATTCGTTTGGACATTCCGGACAGTATATGTATGTATATATATGCAGTTGTTGTTGTTTCATTACGAAGGGCACTGACTGTGCCGCTTTTTGCTGCATGTAAAAATGAAATTTATGAAGACTGCAACAAAGAATTACGAGACACGGTCCGTTAAAATCCCTTTGCTTTTTTCTTATATTTTTTTTTTTTTTGGTAAGTTTTATTTATGGTGATGTTGATAAGACATTCAACATTCAGCAATTTATACATACATATATATATATATATGTATATCTGTATATATATGTTTGTATGTATGTTTTATATATAGTGTGAATCATTTTTAAATAATTTGTCATTAATCTGCGTCTGAGTCGGTCTTTCTATATATAGAAGAATATAACAAATGCTCGCCATTTGAATTCATTGCGGATGCAAAATTCGTAGAAAAGAACTCAATTGAAATGATTTTGAATTCATATTGTATATACATATGTATGAGTGAGTGTATAGAAAACCACATGAGTACGTGCAACTTTTCATCTCTTATTGTGTCCAATAGAGGCAATAGAGTGTACTTGCCTCGTCCCCTCAATTCCAGCATTCTCTCAATAAACTCCTGACATTGACGTTGGCGCCGCCTCTCAACGACGACGACGACGGCGACAGCGACAGCGATTACGTGATGTTTTAATCAATTTCTGTTTGCCGCATTTGCAAATTGGCCGTCTTTAAAGTGTTGGTCTTTAAGGGGGTAATGGGGGTAGGATGGGTAGCGGACAACAGCAACATTCACCATTCACCATGTAAACAAAGTGAGTGCAAAAATTATGGCAGAAGCTCGAATACGCAAAAATGTTTATGCAAATTTGTAAATAAGAAAAACACAAAAAGTAAACGAAAAGAAAAATAAAAAAAAAAAACATTTTTAATTGATTAACAAGCAGCAAAGTGTGCCGAAGTCCTACCCTACCCTACCCCTTCTCTTCCCTGCTTACTTTTTTTTTATTCACTTGCTTTTTTATTCTGTTGCTTTTAAGTGTAAATTTGCTTAAAGAAATATTAATTAATTGTCAGCTCGTCATCGATTGGTAATAAAGTTCTCAGAAAAATCAGATGCACAGTAGGATATGCTCATAAAATAACTCATAAAATTAAAAAAAAAAAAAAAAAACCTGCTAAGAATTATGAAAATATTAAGTTCTTTTTTTTATAGATTTTTCATGTCCATAGTAACAATAAAGACTTTACTTTATAAAGCTTTTTATATTAACCAAATATGTTAGATTTTTTATATTAAACTGCAATAAAGTATAAAAGATTCTATTGTTAAAGGATTGCTAGTTAATAATAATATATGTTTATTAAGACAAAGTTATGTTTTAATACACTTAGCAAGAAACCAACACAATTATTAATTTTGAGATCTAAATGGATTTAAAAAAAATGCTATCATTTTCATTTAACCAGATATTAAATAAATCCTTAATAAAAAATAAACTTAACAAGATGCTTTTTTAGATTTAGTAACAGAGAGGAGGGGGAAATGAAATGTAGTTCAAAGAAATTGTTTCTAGATTTATCACAATTTAAACATATAAATGTATGATATACTTACCTTGATTATTGATTGTTTTTATCACTTTTTGACTAAAGATTAAGTTTTGAGATTAAGTAAACAAGCAACTGATAAACCCGGTCAACTTCGTAAAGATAATTGAAAGATTGACAACAAATTGAGAACTAAATTTCGATGATTCACAGAACTTGACCCAACGTTTTCTGTTACGTTTAACAAGTTTGTTTTAAGAAAATCTTCTGTACTTTGGGTTGATATCTCTTTAGCATGCAGTGTGACCCTAATTATTTCTAAAAATGCCTAAACATTATCTAAACTTATCGACTTACACTTAAATTCATGTCTGTTTCAATTTACTTTACGTATAAAATGGTTCGCTACAAATATTTATTGGCTCTAAAGTGTTATCACTGGATAGAATTGCTTGATTTTACTTTACTTGAGCGTACTTAATGTGCATAGATATATGTATGTATATATATATATATATATATATATATATTTACCTTTTGCATGTTCACGGAACTCAGCGTACATACTTTACAACGTTTTTCAAGGCAGGAAGGGTGGTAGAAAGGGTTGACATCTGTGTGGTCACTTCACTCTGCGTACTTTGCCATTAAAACCCAAAACTCAAACTTGACCGCTGGAGCCAACAACGTCAAGCGGTGCCGACGACGACGATGACGATGACGACGACCAACGAACGACCCCAACCAAGTTGAAAAACCAATAAACAAAAACTGAAGGGGTCGTCGTCGGTGAAAGAAAGAGTGTGAGTAGAAGGGGGTGGCATAAGAACTCCAGCGGTAGGAGACGCACTCTTGCCGTTGAGAGAAATAAATTACATACAAAATAACTGCAATACATGTAAATAAAAGTGAAGGATCTCCATCTCCTTTTTGCTTCTCGACGACTCCTTCGTCCTTGTCGTCGTCATCGTCGTTGGCTTCCATTTCTTTCTGGTGGCGATGGGCACCCAAAGCTTCACTTGAAACTGGCTGGGGACTGGTCGACGTCAGCGTCTCATCAAGTAAAAAGTCAGCTCAGGGAGAAGCCTAGCCTAGTCCCAGTCTAGGCATTGTAGTTGGCATCCTGCATGTATATCTTTGTGTTCGAATCTGTGTGTGTGTGTGTGTGTGTGTGTGTGTGCATGTTGTGTGTTGTGTCCAAAGGACTTTTATGCTTGCCACATGGCTGCTGTCCCGGCCAGCGACATTTTGACGGTGGAGCAAGGCCCCGAGGCCAGAAGTATCACTTGTCAGATTAATTTACGTGTTTGTCCTGCCGCCGCAGCAGTAGCATTGGTAGTCACCCGAGGATTTTCCCCATCTTTTCCCTCCTCTTCCTCCCAATCTGTATATATATGTGCGTGTATGTACTGACAAAGAAATCAGCTGCTGTGGTGGAGAAGCACCAGTAGCACCACATGCAAAAAAAAACACCCAAAGAGAAATATAGAGAGCATAAGAGAGGGAGAGGGAGACTGGGGCATGAGCTGAGTGGAGGCATGTGGCCATCGTCGTATTTACTTGGAGTAGCAGGCTATGTAAATTCTCCATATTCCGTGTATATATGTCCTTTAATATGCTTGAAAATTTAAATGGACAACGCACTTGCCCACACGGATGAATGTTTGCATGCATGTCCAAAACTGTACATAAATGCAACATGCTTTAATTTTACCCTGGCGCTTCTTTTATTTGTTAAACCCCCACTTTCCAACCTCCACCACCTACCCTTTGTCACTCCTTTTAGATCCTCAGAGGCGCCTTGCAATCACGCCCTAGCTTCAAATTCCATGAGCCCCTCATTCCTCTATATTTGCAACTCACACACTCGGTAGTCGACATCCTTGTAAGTGTGAGTGTGTGTATTGGTGGGTGTGTGTCTGTGTGTTTGTGTGTGTGTGTGTCGCCTTGCCCTGCCTTGTTATTTGGCATTTTTCAATTTGTAGCCAGAAAGCCGAAACAGTAGATGGAGTAGGATGAATTGTGCCAGTAAATTGAATGGTGAGAGGTTAAAACAATGGGCTAAATATCGATAGTACCTAATAAAAAATCATGAAACATATTCTTTAATGTTAATAAATGTTTGAAAAATACTAACAAATTGATATTTTGATATATATATGATGTAGAATAGCAATAAACTTAAAAGGACATAAAGCTGAAACTCAATAACTTTGAAAGTTTTCTTTTGGAAGATCTTTCTCAGTTGAGAAATAAAAACAAATCGATTTTTGCCAACAATGTGATATTTGAAAATGGTTTTGAATAATTGGGTTGGATATGGCTTATTCCATTGGTAGCCTTAAATATTTGACAAAATTTTGGAAAATCAAATAATGGTTTTAAATTCTGTTTTAAAAGCAAAAGAGAGAATAAAATGATGTAGATTTTTCTTACTAACTTTTTTACTATATCGAATTTCTATATATCAATTGATATGATTAACCCATTGTAGCTCTTCGCATCCTTCGTTTATAGCAGTGACTTTACAGTATGGGTTATTTTACTGTATATCGTCGCTTGATTTTAAGTTTTAATTTATGCAAATTGTTGCTATTTGTTGTTGCTGCTGCTGTTATTTTTACATACACACACACATATACGCACAGGCACATGCATGCCAGAGTGGGTGTATGTGTGTTGGGGAGTGTATGTGTGTTAATGTTTACTTTAGACGCATTTAAATTCTGTACCTCATTTCCTTTTCCCGCCCGCTACCATAGAACGATACCTCGATGGCAATCCAGTTGCAGCATCTCTTTCTCTCTCGCTCTATCTACATCTTCTTCTCTGTCCTTCGCTTCAGTTCGGTCCGCTGCCATCGATAAGGATAATGGAAAATTTATTAGTTTAATTGAATTTCTAAGGCGGAAGTTTTACGTTTACGTAATGATATCGTCGTTCTTGTCGTTGTCGTCCCTTGGCATGAACAGGAGTAGGTCCTTTTGCTGACTGTTGTTGTTTTTGTTATTGTTGTTGTCTTTGGTGGCTGCGTTGGTTTTGTATACATTGTTGTCCCAACTCCACCTCCCTATTTGTTGTGTTTGTGTGTGTGTGTGGGTGTGTACTTTATGTTCTATGTTTTAGTTTGCGGTTTGTATTCCCCGATAATTTATTAATGAATGCATTTGCCTACCACTTTTTACCATCATATCGGGTTTGAGTTGATGCTGAGATTGCTTAAGGTTTTTAGATTGAGTTGAGGTAAGAGTTAGATTTGTCCCACTAAATGATTCGTCGTAATTATAGAATATTAATGGGCAGCATTTCTAGATACATGTGCACTACAGCTGTATATTTGTGCAAAAGATTAATAGTTCGAAAAGATTGGACAGCAAACTTTAAACCTAGACGAAATGCGCTCAAAAGTAGGCAAAGATAAATAACTATTTCATTGATAAATAACTAAATAACTTTTTCATGGTTTAGAATTCGCAATCGGTTCACGCAAACCGCTTTTAAACTGAGAAAATATTAAACATTCTGATTAATTAATTATAAGCAAAGATTATTAATAATATTTTTTAGTCTTGAACTAAATTCGGCTTTAATTTAAGTTTTTCCAATTCAATTTAAAAAATATTTGGGTACGTAAACTTAAATTTCTTTCTTTCGATTTAAGTAAACAAAATAGGTAAGTTGCAATTTCTTTGAGTGTAGGTTATTTGGTCTTGCTACTTTCAACCACATTGACTTATCTCTAATGCAGTTAACTGGTTAATATTGACTCTTAATTCACAAATGAAATTAAAAAGTTGCGAATGCAAAATAAATTAACAGGCAAGCGCAACCCTTTCGGCTCCCTATCAAAATTGAAATAAACATCTCACCCCATTTTTAGCTAGGATATGAAAGAGGGGCAGAAGTTGGCTATTAAAATATTTTACAAAATTAACCCTTTTTTGGCTGCTAAACAACAACAGCTAGAAAAGCTCTCCCGGCTCTTAGTTTAATTTATGGGGCAAAGTAGCGCCCAAAGCACAACACATTTCTATCAATGTGACTGCAACTGCAACTGCAACCCGTTAAGTTAACTCCCATCTATTCATTCAGTGCCGTGTATCCTGTCTGTCTATCTGTCTGTCTGTCTGTGTGTATATGCGTATCTGTGTTTGTGCCTGTCTCGTAGACTATGCCAACTTCCACCTTGGAGCTGGCAGTTAATGCACTGGGAGACCTCTTGTTTGCCTGTTTGCTGATTAATTGCAAATTGCAGGGGTGTCTGCCTGGCAAACCACATTAAAAGGCAAAAGCACACAAAAGGTCACGGAAAGTAGCGACAACGGCAGAGGTGGCGGTAGCAGTGGCAAATGGCGGATGGCAGGCATCGATTCCTTGCTGGGCAGCCAGGACGGACGACATGCGTATTCCTAGTTTATTATTTTCCATCGTCAGCTAGCGAACGTTTCCCCGTCATTTATGCAAAGTGGCGCACCAGGAGCTCCTTCTCCACATCAATCCTCTGCATTTCTGCCTCCACCAGCACTCCCCCTTTTCACTCACTGTTTTTGGCACCCTTTCCCCATTTCTCCTTAAGGGCAGCTCGCCAGCACCTTTGATGTTTCCGTGCACTTTCATCATTTTGGCTTTTGCCATTTGTGCTAGGGCGCCACTTTTCGACCCACCCAAAAAAAAGAAATAAGGGAATAAGTAGAGCGGAGAGGAGAGGGAATAATGGGGTGGTAGCCACTTGACCAGCTACCGTTCTACCGCCATCATCACATCCCCTTGCATATCCAATCCACATTTTGCCAACTCCATCGAGCTGCGCTTCAGGTCACTCAGTCAGCGCTTTGGCAGCTGTTAAGTGTTTTGTTTTGGCTGCTATCCGTCTATGCTTTTTGCCGATGCCGATGCCGGAGCTGGTGCTGGTGCCTTTTGCCATGCTTGGATTTTGGCTTGTTTGCTTTCGGTCTTAGCCTGGCTCACAGCTTCGTGTTGTTGTTTTCGCTGATTAACTTTATGCCTTTAAAAATTCGATAGCGAATGTACACGAAAAAAGGTGGCAAAAGTTAACAGAACTGAAATTGTAGCGCCACTTCACTTTCAACTTACGAAAATGAAGACTACAACGGAAGTAGTCAAGACTAAAGCCAATTGATAAGAATTGTGTTAAATCAAGACTGATGATGATGTAACGAATTCAATTGATAGCTTTTATATATGTAAATTCAAGTAACTGAAATGTCTAAGAAGCCGCACATTTATTACAGTAAAGACACTGAGCAGATAGTCAAGAGAGTCAAAACTTTTTTGCCCAAATTTTAAACATTAAATGGAATAAAAGGACAGTTGTCTAACTTTTAGGGATTCTTAACTAACAACAATGCCAGCTTGAGAACGTATTATATTGAACAGACAGACGTATCATTCGCTTAACGCTAAAACTAGTTGAGAATTGCAACCAAATGAAGCAATACTTAGATAAGGGCTAATTCAAAGTTTGCATTGTACTAAGCTTTCAAGCCGTTTTCTTAGCTACTACATTTCAGTAATACCTATTAATATTATACTTGTCGATTACTTTTTTAATTTGTTAAGCGCATTTTTTACCAATACGATATCTTAACTCAATCTACAGCATATTCCTAACAGTGCTATATTCATATATCTTTCATGCTGTGGGCCGCTTGGCCCTTCCTTCCGCATTTTCCAGTGATTTCACTATTCAAAGAGTAGTTGCACTCTCTCTCTCTCTCTCTCCCTCTTCATTTCTCTTGGTTTCTCTCACTCTCTCCTTTGCTGTGTGATACCAAGAATCTATAACACATCCGTTTGCCATAAAATTGATGGCCCAAAACCAAAAATGCATTTCAAATACACTTGTTCTTTTTATTATCCTACTTCATTTGTTTTTTTTTCACTTTTTTTTTTTTTTTTTTTGTAGAACTAAGTACAGAGAGAAACTTGGAATGGCCATAAAACATAAAGCAAACTTCCCTCCCACCCAAAAAAACAAAAAATAAACTTGAGGCGCATTTAATCACACATTTTCCAATGAAACTGCAGCAAATTGTTTATTTAATTTTTAATGTGCGCAGTGAAGAGAAGAGAAACGAACGACGACTAAGGCGCGTTGTTCTTGTCGTCGTTGGAGAGAGAGAGAGAGAGAGAGAGAGAGAGATTCCACACTCCAATAGGAGGATAAAGCATCGAAGAAGTGATTTTTACGGCATACACGTTTCGCGTTCACTTCGCTTTATGGCCATTAGCGTATGATTTGTCTTAACAATTAAGCCAGAGAGACTACTAGACAAAATGCCACCACACTTCTCTTCTCCCATCATTTCATCTTCCATCTGCACACTCCTCACCATACCGCCAAACAGTCAGCCACCTTCTGCCTCATTGCTTTCTATATGTTCACTTTTTATCTGTATAGATCTTACACATGTGGTTGTAGTACAAGTTTTGTTACGCTTGCGGCTGCCAGTTTAGACCCCAAGACTCGGGCCAGGCCACTTCAAAAGAAAGACAAACCAGCAGGTTAATGGTAGAAAAAGAGGGAGCAGAGTGATGGGCAGAACGGTCGGGGCATGTGCAACGTTGAAGATGCATGTTTATATATGTTTTATTTGCCACCTCTCTCTCTCTCTCTCTCTCTCTCTCTCTCTCTCTCTCTACCATCTCTCCAGTGCAATCTCACAGTGTTTCATCTCTCTGGTGTTTTATGAGTACGTCTAACTGATTGATGCGCCTATTAAACGATTTCTTCTCATGCGCTTCCAGCTCTATTTTGACGTTAATTGGATTTTCTGTTCATTTTGTTTCATTCTATTTTACTGCAAAGTGTTGGCTAAAATAATTGAATAATCATTTCAAATGATTACAATAGTAAATATGCTCTATCTTACACTATCTCTCTCTCTGTCCCCTTCTCTTTTTTTTTTTTACTTTAGTATTTTGATAAGATGCCATTCCACTTGTATGATAGCAAAAAAAAAAAAAATGGACTCTTAGCCAGTCAGGCACAACTCATGATTTATTTATATATTTAATATTTTTGGTAAATAAAGTGGAACCTCTTGCCACTTCTGTGTTATGTCTGTATGTCTCTGAAAGCAACCTCAAACAAATTTCATTAACAAAAGCAAAAATACAGACTGTGTTGTAGTTCGTTTACTTCAGTTTTTGTTGGTTTTGTTTTTTTTTTTTCGTGCCCTTTTTTCATTAAAACAAATTTCCATACAGAAAAACCCAAATGACATCAAAGATTCATTTTTATCATACCAAAGACAGAGACAGCAAAAAGAAGGAAAGAGAGCGCTAGAGAATTGTCAGTCTGTTATCATAGGCGTAGCCGAGGGGTTAATTAATTTTTATTAAAAAGTCTAAAATGGTTAAATTTAGCCAAAAATTTATCACTATATAGATATAATTTGTTAAAAACTATTAAAATTTTATTCAAAATTGTTTTTAAAGAGAAGTTTTTTATAAAAAAGTGTAAGTGATCTTATTCCAATATTCCGAACTGTTTAAAGTAGAAATTGCTTACCTTAAAAGTTGAAAAGATATTTGAAAATTCTAAAATATTTAAACGGTATCAAAAAGTATGTGAAATGTTATCCTAAGGTTTTAAAATCTTTCAAATAAAAATCGATAAACTTTACATCTTAATTTTCATTTAAGAAAGGTAACTGAAGGGAATTAAAATGAATGAAATGAAACTTATACGTCCCTATACAAACCTTTATCCTAGTTTATATATGTATATAAGAACCTAAAATAGTAACAAAAACTATATATAATAAGCCTGATCAGTACAACTGTATATAATATACTAACTATCTGGAAAGTTTACTAATTTTTCTATAACACATTTGCTTAGATCGTTAATGGTCTCAAAATTAACTGTTTCAAATGGAGAACCTTTCGTTTGATTCTACTTTTTTGAATCCATTTGGTGTAACCCCATTGTATTGTAGGGTTTCTATAACTGTGCCGCTGTCCTTAGTCTGGTTTTGGTCTGCTCTGGCCTGGACTTGTTTTGTGTTCTGTTTGCCCAACAACCTTTAGATGAACCAAAGTCGGCAGCAGAACCAACAGCAGCTGTACTAACTTCACTGTCTATCATAATACTTAAATATTTATAAATTTAAATTCACGTGAAAAACAAAAGCATCCTAGACAACGAACGACACCGACATTGACTTTGTCTTCATGTGTCTGTATCCAAATCCAACTCGGAGACGCCACAATATTCGAATGGCGACAGAGATGCAACCAAAGCATTGAAATTCCTCAGAAAAATTGGGCAAAACGGGAAATGAAGTAATTTCTGTAATTTGCACCCGAGCAAAAAGAAAATGAATTAATCTTATACACATGTGACTTATGGTAAGCCAAGGAAGGGATAAGGCGGTGAAGGAGGCTGAAAGAAAATAAAAAAAACAAGGGACCCCATCATCGAGCCGGCTTTTGATTTACGTGAAAAATCGCTTATGTGGAAATATTTTCACTGTCGCCCTTCCAACTGCGTGCTCTTTTACGGATTTGACTGCAAAATTTATTGAATGTCCCAGTCTCAGCCACCAAGTTACCAAGCTTCTGCCCACAAAACCCCCCCACCCTACCTACCACCTACCCCTACTCCCATAAATGTTGCTTTTGTTCTACGCACTTGCTGCAAAAAAAAAAAAAAAAAAAGAGCATATATAATACATACATATATGTATGTATATGTATGTATGTATGTATATATTCTCGTTATTTTTATTGAAAATGAAAATTTATGGGCGTCTTTAAGTCGCGACACATTCGTGTATGCATGTTAAATGGGGATTAGGGCCGCCTGCTGAAAGCCAACTATGGGAAATTTGTAAAAGCAACACAAACAAAAACACACCACACAACATATACAGCGAATGAAGTATAACGTCTGGTCAGAATTGGGGTGGGGGTGAAAGTTATGTCGGGATAACCATAAAAATTAGCTGTCATATTTTGATTAACCCCGCGAATGATTTCCATTTTATTTATATAGTGCAAAATGTAAGAAGAATTATTCTCCGAAAAAATGATGCGAAGGCCAACACCACCTGACACAGGTCCCAGTCACAGCCACAGGAGGGAATCGTTTAAAGATCCATTTCCTCTTGTCTTGGACAAATTCCATAACCCATTGTTTGCCCAACTGTTGCTATCCTTCATAAATTTGCCCACTTCATTTGCTGACTCATAATCATAAAAAAAAAGAAGAAGAACAACAACAACAGCAGTAAAGACACGCCCACAACAAAAAAGAATTAATTGCTAATTTCGAGCGAAAAAAAAAAACAAATCAAAAGCAAAACATAAAAAAATTGTCTGCCCATGAATCGATCGATTGGCGGTGTCATAAACCAAGCTTAAGAGATCGTAAACAAGAAAACGCGGCTTGATTTTGTTTCTTGGCTTCTTTTGATATAAAAAAAAAAGAAGAAGAAATATTAAAATTATATGAAACACACAGCTGTGTGTTGCTTCAGTTTTGCATATGTGTGTGCTTGTGTGTGTGTGTGTGTGTGTGTGTGTATAGTAATTCCGGGAATTCCTCTTCAAGTTGACAGTTTGCGGCGGGCCAAAAGCAAAATGAAATTAATTGGCATTTAAAAGGCGTTCTTAAGATTCTTTTTTTTTTTTTTGTTTTATTTGGGAAGTTTTTTTTTTGCCACAATTTTGATTTGCTTGCGTATCCAATTCGTGTTACGAGGGTTTATTTATGGAAAGGTTCATTTGAAATGGGTTTGAAAGATGATCAAATTATTATAATAATATACGGCTAACCGAATGAAAGATACCCTCATAGATATACCATGTATAATACTCTCTTCATTCATGTTAATCGACTTGAAGATCATTATTGGAACTAGAAGATGCTATAATACAATTCAAATAAGATATAAGAAACATATTACAAAATCTTTAACATATATTTTTTAAAAACCTTTTGCAAGGATAACTTAATAGAACAAAAAAAAAAAAAAACAACCTGCATTATAAATTAAATTGAATTTTGTAGGCATTCTCTTTTAGGCATTATTTTCTTTATATATATATATATATATATACATATATATATATATTTTTTTTTTTTGTTTGGTTTCCCTTTTGCTTTTGAGTTTAGTTTATGAGCAAAATGAATTATGTTGCCATACCACGCAAAACAAAAAGAAACCAAAGAAAGAATAAAAAACAAAAAAAAATCTTAAAAAGGATCATTAATAAATATTTCGCCTGTATGAGAAGAAGATGACTTCCAACCGCTCCATATCCGCCTGGTGGGGATGAGGCTGTCAAATGCAGTCAAGATATGAAGGGAATTGAGCATAAGGCGTATGGGGCTTAAGATATTCCATGTCTCCATACGCCTCTGGGGCTCGCTTGACTGTCTGTCTGTCAGTCAGTCAGTCAGTCAGTAAGAGAAGAGAGAAAGAGAGAGAAGAGGCCACCAAAATGAAGGCAAAAATTTCAACAAAGTCTAAAGTCTCTGTGTGCTCCATCGCGCAAATAACATGCAAGAAGAAATCCACTTCTACTACGCTTTTGGTAATCCCGCATTTTAATGACTTATTTTCTCGGCTTGCCTTTTGGCAAAGCACCACCATATGTGTAACAGTGTGCGTCTCTCTCTCTGTGTATGTGTTGACTGTAGATTCAGATTTGGGGTGGTATGCTGCAGCCAGTATCTCTTATAAGAGAAAAAGAGAGATGACAACGACCTACGCTTAACAGAACGACTTAAGTCTTGTCTTGGCATTCGACCAACTCCAACTCCGACTCCGACTCGAACTTAACCAACTCCGACTCTGAGACATGGAGACTTTGTCTCCGGTAACTCCCTAGTTTTGACACCGACTCCACCCCACCCCATAAAATTGTCATTTATTATGGCTCGTTTTTTTGAATTATATTCTCTGGGCCCTTTTATGTGCGAATTGGAATTTGTTTTTTCAAAAATAATTTAAATTTCTCTTTATGACTATGTAATGGGCTGGAACGACAGCAAAAAACATGGCTAAAAATAAACATTGAAAAGATTTTCCAAGAAGCATATTAAATTGATCAGATATATCCCATATATATTTAAGTTTCAATGAGTTGGGTAAGGTCAAGTTAACTAAGATCAAGGAATAATTACAATCAGCCAATTTTTTTTTACTTATATATAGAAAAGATATAGAAAAAAACAGGATGAAAGAGAGGATAATCAAAGTGAATCACTTAAATTCACATAACTTTCCCAAGCCATTAACCAAGAAGGCTAATCTACTAGCAAAACAGTTTAAATTAATACTAGACCACAATTTACAAGTAAATCATCTCGTCAATCGTTTCGCTAATTGGCTAACTTACACAAAGCAAACCAAATAAGGGTTACGAAGAATACCAAAATTGTAGCTGCAGGATACAAAAAAAAAAAGGAGAAAAAAAAATTTCCATTCGACACACTCAAATCTAGAAAATCTAGCCAAATCAAAGTTAATGCAAGTGCCAATTGCCATGCTTCTTGCCTGTCAATCAGGCTCGACGATTGTAACCCGTTTTATATATATATATATATATATATCGCTTTTCTCTCCCTCTCTCTCTCTCTCTCTCTTTCTCTCTTGCTTAGAGCCATTCAAGTCGCAAGTCTTGGAAATTTGTTTCCGCTTTTGGGTCCTGAAAGTGGCATTGGTTTACTACTCTTCCATCCCCCTTTTTTGCCTTTACCTCACATGCTGCTAGGTCTCCCCTGGTGCGTTACCAATTTTTAAAGTTTTTTTTTTTTTCTCCTTTTTGTTGTTTGGGGCTGGGGCGCCCTTTGCAGCAATTACGAAACCACACAACAATCGTTCAATGGCAAAATAAAAACCGACTTAAAAATAGACAAGGGAACGACAACCAGGCTGAGACTGCGACTGTGACTGTGACTGAGTCTGAGATACTGAGATAGAGAATTGTTGGTGGCGGCAGCAGCAACAGCAGCTGCCTCTCCGTTTGTTGCCTGGGCTTCAATTTCGAGACAATCGCAAATTGACAATCAAAGTCTTCAAAGACTGTGGAAAACTGCTGCGGCAAGAGCTGAAAACAAGCAACTGCAAAAGAGCCAACACGGCATCTTTTGCTCCAAAAATGCTTTTTACGACCATGTCCATGTGAGTGTGGCTGAGTAACAGAAAGAAAGAGATAGATAGAGAGAGAGAGCAAGTAAGTGTGTGTGTGTGAGTAAGAGACAGAGGAGAAAGAGTGAGTGAGTGTCTGAGACGCAAAAGCATTTGATTTAAATTGAGTTTGCGAAAATTTTCGTTGATTTGATTGAAGCAAACTAAACTTGCACCACTGCCACCGCCACCGCTACAACCTCCCCTTGCCATGAAACCCAAGAAAAAAAAAAAACCCCCAACTATGTATGTACATATGTATGTACAATAACAGCCATCAGCAGCGGGAACAGCCGATGAAACAACGGCAATGGCAAGAGAAGAGTCATTGCAGCCTTTTTTTCTGTGCCACAATGTATGTTTACTTGGTTTGGTCTCGAATGAGCTGATGGTAGTCTGCGGGGGAGTTGGAGGGTAAACGTATGCGAATTTCCTTCTACTTCTTCTTCCTCTTCCTCTTCTTCTTATAAATCAGCTACTTTAAATGCACAAAAATTTGATTTATTGCAATCAGCTTTTGTCTTTGAAAGCATTCAGTTACTCCATATGATTTTTATAGCAAAGATCTTATATGTTCTAATACTAAATATAGTCCTAAATATAAATCAAGTAAAATGATAAAGGAACAGAGAATGAATGTAGTAGGAAAATTATATCCTTTGACATTGAAAGGAAAAACTTTAATCATCATTATTGAGAAAGCAACTGTTTTGATTTTTTCTAAATTTCAAAATCTTCTAACTTTGTCGTTGTTTTTTTTATTTGTTAATTTGTTACTTGTTAAAAGTTTTAAGATGGCCATAAGAAAGCGAATCACAGAGTGTTATACTTTTGTTATCTCCAGGTAAGATCTTGCCTACGATTTGTACATTTTCTTTAATTCATTACACACACAGGTCCTTTCATTTAGTATTTTCATCTAATTGCCAGTCCAAAAGAAAAAAAAAAGTCATTAAAATTGTTGGTCTTCATCGTCCACCACTCGGTTCTAATCTCTAATGCTCTCTTGTGGGTATACTCCATAAAGATTTTTATTTTACCACGTTTATCTTTGGTTGTGTTCAACCAATATACTTGTAGACGCAGTGTCTTAATGCAAACTCTACGAGCCATTTCTGTGGACTCGTGGAACTTGTCAGTACAGCAATTTTGTCACCTCTATGTTGAGCGGCGTGTCACATCATCATCATCATCATTATCATCGTCATCATGATCATCATTATCATTACCAGCATCATCATTATTAACATCGTTTTATTGTCATCCAGTTTAGAGCCGTTGCCTGTGGGCAATGTGGCACCCACATGCCCAATCTTCTTGCCATACCCGGCGAGTGGCTCATTAAGTCGTAAAAACGTTTTAATCGCCGGCGTCGTTGAGTTCCTTCTTTCAGTTTGTGCGAATCCATAAAGAGTTAATAAAAAACACAAAATCACGGCGGTCTCTTTCTGACAATGATGATAAAAATAAACAAATTTATAAGTTGAAGCCTAAAAACCACAAGTAGAGTGAGAGAGAATATCTTCTTATACTCTGATTTAGATGATGCCAACATTACTCACAAGTAATATGTATAAATAGACGACTTTAAGTTACCCAGCAATGCAATGCTTCATATGAAATAAAATTCATTTGAAATGAGACCCCATTATGATGATGCAGGAAAGATGACAAAACCAGAGGAGGGAGGATACAGGGTACTTTAAAAGAAAGCTTTACCTGGTCAAAAAAGTTACATATAACCATGTATAACATATATCTAAAGCCCATTTAATAGCCAATGATTGTCGTTGTTCAACATAAACTTGAACTTGTAGACAACTCGAAACAAAAAACTACAACAGAAATCCATTTAAAAAAATATTCAACAGCAAACGAGAAACAAAAAAAAAACTATATGAATTGAATGTGGGGAATGCAGTCAATGTCCACAGATTGCCTTCTTCAACAACAACAACAACAACTACAACCAGATCGAAACCTTTCGATTTCTGTCGTCGCCTTTTGCTGTTGCCTCTGCAGCATGCCGCCTGCCAGCCTCTCATATAAATTATTGCCACACGAGTTCATTTTGAATACGAAATGAAGCAAGCAAGTCGTCCCTGCCGACTTTGAGTATACCCTGTACCAATTAGAGTAACTGTATTAAATCAAACTCCTTAAAATTTGCCATTAATTCAAACTAAAAGTTTCCTCACAAGCAGCAGCAACGAATGCATGCTATCTCGCTCACACTTACTACGCAATGGCGCACTGGGCATTTCAGTACAAATTGTACATAGATATATCTCCGATATTTCTTGTCCGATTTTAACAAAATTTGGTCAGCTGATACCTTTTGGCCATATTATTGGGTGTGCCAAATAAGAATACGCTACCTTAAATATAACACTAGTTATTCGTTTTTCCTAAATTGCGGGGGCGAAAGTGGGCGTGGCAAAAATTTGAAACAAACTTGATCTGCGTAGACACTACACGAATGCTGACACCAAATTTGGTTGCTCTAGCTCTTGTAGTCTCTGAGATCCACGTGTTCATACGGACGGACGGACGGACAGACGGACGGACAGACGGACGGACAGACGGACGGACAGACGGACAGACGGACAGACGGACATGTCTCAATCGACTCGGCTATTGATGCTGATCAAGAATATATATACTTTATGGGGTCGGAAATGCTTCCTTCTGCCTGTTACATACATTATAGCGACTTTAATATACCCTTTTACCCTATGGGTACAGGGTATAAAAATACAAAATACAAAAACCCAAAAAGGAATGAGAGACTGGGAGAGAGAGAGAAACAAAAGAAATCGAATAACCATTGCCTTAGTGCACACGCCCCCCAATCAAGGTGATGGCGGGGCTAGTGGCGATCTTTAACTTTTGCTTAATTTATGTTGAATTATATGTCGCGGAATCTTTTTAGGATTTTTGCATAGTCGAAATACCAAAAAAACAGAAAAAAAAAAAAAACACACACCCAAAAAGGAAGGTGTCTCATGGGTGCTTAGTTGTTTTTTTTTTTTCTTTCTTTTTTTTTCAATTCTGTCCTTATCGTTTGTCTCTTTTGTGATTTATCCTTTGTCTACGCATGTACTTTTTGGCAGCCTTTGCTCCCGTATTTGCCATTGTCTGTTGGACCGTCTAGACATTTGGCATCCATGTCAAGGATTTTCAACCAGAAATATACATATATATATGTATATAAGTATATATCTACCTATCTATACATAAAAAAAAAAAAACAATGTAATTTCTTCTTTATTGTTTTTTGCGCATTTTTGGAAACGCATTGTAAAGTTGTTTGACAATTCGTGCGGATATTTTCTTGATAGTATAAAGTTATGGGCGTAGGCGTGGCAGATAACAAAAGATTGTAAAGATTGGCAAAGAGAAAAAGTTTGTCCTATTCAAAATCAATTTATAGACAAAGTTGTTTTTTTTTTCTTTTATATATAAATTGTTTAATCCATTAATTGTTTTACCCTGAAGTAATAAATATTGAAAACATTTTATTGAAAAGCCATTAGAAAATTGTTAAGATTGTTTTACTACTAAAAATTTATTCTATATGGTAAATTGCTTTCCAAGATTTTATAAGTTTCGATATAATAGTTCTTTATTTGTTTTATCTGTTGCTCTTTCTGATAGATCAAATACAAGAAAGTTAGTTTATCAAAATTTTCTGTTGAAAATCATATCTTGAAAAGCAAATATAGTTTGAAATTTTGAAATATGTTTTCTGTGTTTCTTAGTCTAGAAAAAAATATACCAAAAAGTTTCTATTGAATATTTTAAATAGGTTTGAAGTTACAAAAGTGTTTTTTAAACTTATTTTCCCAAAACTATATACATTTTAAATGTTATTTGTATGTTAAAGATAAAGTATTCGATTGCTTTGATCAGTTTGATTTATAATATCCTAAGTATAATTATCTGTACGAAAAACTAAAGAGTCATTCGCCTTTCATTAGCATTTTTGACATGCTAAAATTTCTAATATTTTCAAGCTAAATTTATTATTCTATTCAAAATTTCATTGTTTCATAAATAACTTTATTTAGTTTATTATATTTATTGGTCTTTTTATAGGAAATAATTTTTAATTTAATATAACTTAGTTTTAATTTGAAATAAAACAGCCCTAAAAATCAATTTCTTTTAGACAGTCAAAGTAGTTCGCTATCCTGTAAGATAAAACTCCAAAATCCACATACATAATGTAATTGAAAGCTTTAAGTTTTTAGGTATATAATATGCCAATATATAAATATAATTAAAACAACTTTACAAAATCCATTATAAGTCAGTTAAACAATACTTAAACGTTAACAATCTATAACTGTATTAAAGATATGTACCATTCCCTAAAGGATTATCATTCTTTCAATTCTATGTCTAATTTGACATTAGTTACAAATCTTTTTGCTAATATAATAAAATAATCCTGTCAATCAATTTACTAACTTAAAGTACAGAAAATAAACGTTATATAACATTATCATAATCCTTAAGAGGCATTATTATTTAATTTCTAGTCATTGTTTAATGTACAAGACAAACATTTAGTGAAATCGAGGTCGAGAAAGGCGTAAGACTACTAATAGCTACTTTAAAACTCTTTAAGAATGTAAGTATAGGGAAAGAGTACGGGGAGAGGATGGTTATGTATAGTTTACTCAATTTAGTCCATTCTCGTGATCATCTTTGGAAAGTTCATTACATTCCATTAACCATTTTTAATCGAAGACCTTATGCTTGGCTTTGGACTCACCTATGCATCATTTCCTGCTCGCCCATCTAATCGCTACCTAGGCGCACACACACACACACATACATACACATAAGCTAAGAGAGGGACACACACACACACACACATGTTTTATGCTGCATGTTCACATGCCACATGTCCATGTTGTCCATGCCTCTCGACCCAGGCAAGAGCAATCAACTCTCTGAACTCCACACAAACTGTTGCTGCTGCTGCTGCTGCTGATGTTTAAGCATTTGTCCCCTTTCGTTTCATGGTCCCCTCTCTTGTTCATCGTCCCTGTCTCAGGCTGCCCACACTCGTTTGCTTAATTTTTTTTTTTTGCAAACTTTTTGTGGTTTATGTTTTCCGCATGGAGAGAAGAAGATTTTGTTGCGGATCGCCGCTGCCGACAATAAAGATCTCATCAAGTGCAACATGCATCGTTGTTTGGCCTCTCTTCTTTTATATAGCAATATACAGATGAATGTACCTACCTATATATACCAATACCTATACTCATACCTCTACCTGTATGGTTCGGTATTGGTGGATTTATCTGTAGCCTTTAATTTATTAATATTCTCAGGCACTTCCCACTCGACAACGATGATGACTACTCCCCCTCTCTCTTTCTCTCTCGCTCGCTCTGTCTCTCACTCTTTAGCTATCCATCTATATGGCTCTGTCCTCGTTGCTCACTTTGTATATATATGTTTATAAATATATATATATATATATATATATACATTTTTCAATTTGCGATCTTTGAACTGTAGACAATGAATTCTTTATAGCTTAACCTTGTCTACTTCAACTTCTACTTGCATCGTTTTATGAGTATTTTTCATATGTCTCGGTTTATAAATAGAATCTTCTTCTCTATTGCTATCTTCCTCTTTCTCTCTGTCTCTCTCTCTCGTTCTTTGGCATATTTTATAGACAATTTCCTGTTGCCACAGTAACGGTTCTATGCGGTGAACGGGGGGAGTAGGGCAGCATTATTTATTTGGTCTGAAATTGCAGATTTTTATTTGAATTTTTTTTTTTTTATTGAATTGAAATCTGATAACCCAAAAGTCAAAGAAACAAAAAAATTTCAAGTTAAGCCAACACGAATTGGCCATGAACAAATTGAAAAGCTGCGAAAACCAAATTTAAACAACAACAACAAGAAATGAACAAAAAAATTGGTAATGATAATGAACTAATGTCGCCTCAACACGAAAACTTGGCAAAAAAATATGAAATCTTCCCAGAGTCTCTCTGCCTCACTCATTGATGACGGTCAAACGGATCACGAAGGTTGCTGCTGCTGCTGCAACAGAGCTCTGAATTTATTGATCATGATTATTGGAAGCCGCACAAGTCGTGGCAACTCCACAAAATTGAAAGACAGAGAGAGAGAACCAAAAAAAAAAAAAAAAAAAAAATAAAAACAATATGAAGATGCCCTCAAAGACAAGGTGTGTGTGTGTGTACCCCCTTAAGCACTCTCTCTCTCTCTCTTATTGCCTCACTCTGTATCAGACATTTCTAGAGAGAACCCTGAAGGATGAGAAACGCTACTTATACCTGTTGTATCTTGTGGTCTTCTTTAGAAATTGCGCAATGCATCTAAAGAGTGTGGGTTAACCGGAGCACAGTGAGGTGTATTAAAGGGTATTAAGGGTATATCAAGTTGAGAGTTAAGTCACTCTTTTACGTAAGTAAGTTACTCTTACTCTTCTTGGTCTTTTATATATTCTTTATAAGATGGGGAAACAGAGAGTATATTGTAGTCTTTATGTTAATTTAGGTCATTTGTTATTCGATCATCTTTAAATTTAGTATTTTTTTCTTACTTGTACTCCTTGTAGTTGTTGCTGTTGTCGTATCTTGTCGAAGTAATTCATACAATTTAAGCTTTATGGGTGGTGGTGGTGCTGCTGCTAAAGTCAACGGTGGGGCCAACGTATCTTTTTGGCCTCTGCCTCATGCCATGACTCTTGTGGCTCAGTTTGAATTGAAATCGGAAATTCATAAATAAACTTTGCCTTTTATTGATAAATCAAAGTGAAGTGCAGCCAACACAGCAGCCAGCAGGCGGTGGTGGTCCCGCTTTTCGCTTATTCCCCATCTCTCATACCCCTAACCATGCTGTGGCCCCTCCCCAACACTCCACCTTAATGCAACAGTGAAGGACTATGGCACATGTGGGCTGCACTGCAATTGAATTGAATTGAATTGAATCGAATTGGTTTCTGTTTGGGTTGGGCTGGGCTCTGTCTCCTCTCTCCCATGGTCTCGTTTTGGACTGTAGATGGTATGGTGAGTAGTATTGAAAGAATGACCAATGAATGCTGTTATAAAACTGCTTGTAAGTTTATTTATTTTTTTTTTTTCCTCCTCTTTTATGTCTGTGTTTTTTCTTCTTTTACATTTGCATGTAAAGGCCCCTAGAGTAGGGGAATTATTTTAAGCAAATTCAATATGACAATTGTTGACAATGAGGGGCAGAAAGCAAAAATTTGTTTGCGGAAATGAAAAATGAATATAAATAGAAGATGATCGATTTGGGCATTATACAAAGTTAACCCCTAACTATTTAGAGAATCAGCGATAAAAGAAATTCTTTAAAATCCTTTTCCTTTGACTACTTAAAACTATTGCAAAAAAAAAAAAATGAAGAGAAAGAGCCAATTGTTAATAGGTTAATGCTAATATTTTTTGTATTGCTCGTCGTTATGGTACTTTTTTTATTCCTTATCCCAAGTATTTTACCGTCTGCTGGGACTGACTCACTTGAATCGTATATTTTTTATATTTCTTAGTCATCGCAACTAACTCAAAGATATCCAGATATTGAACAACAATTTTATGACTTTTCTTTTAAGCCATCCAAATATTTACATTTAACGACAAAGAGAGAAGAGAAAAAAAAAAAATGATATTATACCTATTCAACAGCTTCAAATTTAATGGCTTATTAGATGACAATACAAAAGCCGCTTTTGTTGAACAGTTTTCTTCATTTAATTTCAAACGTATCGAAACGAAATGAAACGATTTTTTAATTTCGGCCCATAAACCGGCGAAATGATCGTCAATATCTTCTTTTTTTTCCTCTTCTTGTTTATGAGTAATCCTCTCAAAAGCCATCGAAATGCCATCAAACAGTTCATAATGAACTGACATTGGTTAGGTCTTTACATCATTTTTGATGGGTATTATTTAAGTACACCTTGAATAAAATTTTAACACTTTTTTTTTCTGAGCGTCAATTGTGGAGGGATTTGTCAATGATAGAAAAATGTATGTTAATTTTCCTAGCGGTTGTTTTTCCCCATCTGTCTTTCTTTTTATTTCTTTGTCAAGAAAATCAATCAAGAGAGGCGCGAAGTTAGGTAATTTAATAGGGCTTATCGACTGGCCAATAGTCAGTCTTTGATTACATAAGCATATGGGAATATGTATTTATTCTTTGGAAATCGATGTCACAATTTCAAAAAACGAAAGTATGTCGCCAAAAGAGTTTAGCCGATTAAATAATATCATCATATTAGATATGAGTTTTGTTTATTTTCGAAAAATTTTTGTAAATTATATTAATTAAATAGAAAAATTTATTTGAATCTTTGTTTGAATTAAAAAAAGTAAATTTGCTTTGCTTAAAGACAAATCGACTGTACTATTTAAAAGGCAAACCTCTCTTAATCTTATTAGCTGAATATTCTCCTTTCTTGTTTCATAGCTTACTACACCTACCTATTCTAGGGTTGTGGTAATGTCCGCATATTAGAATGATGGGATCATGGTTGTTGTGGTTCATGGTAGTCGTTATCATCATTCCATCCGCATCACATTCATATCCATAACATTTCATTTTATACTGCAGCTAATGAATACCGCAGACAGTTTTACGTCTTACAATCAGCCTTCTCCCCTCTGCTTCTGGTCCAGGTTCTGAATTTGATTCTACTTCTACTTCTGCTACTGCAGCAGGAGTAGCACCTTCATTCGGCTGGCCATTTGGCAATTGGATTGCGGTCCAGGGGCTGCCAAGTCAACTTTATGGTCTTAACTTTTCGCAAAATTGCGACAACGACAACTGCGCAATGCGAAAAATCCCCAACACCTACAAACCAAGCAAAATGCCAGCGACGACAACAAGATGAAGGTGGTGGGGTTATAATGGTAGTCCAAAAAACAAAAGTCAGCGTATAATGAGATTAAAACTTGAACTTTTTGGCACAGCCAGAGGAAAAGTTTCGACAGCCAAACCAAACCAAACCATACCAAGCCAAGCCAAGCTAAGGCAAGCCAAGCTAAGGCAAGTCAAGTCAAGGCAGGTAAATCATTTTACGCACCCGCAAACGAAAAATGAACTTGAGGCGAACTTTTGCAATATGGCAGCTCGACTTAGAGTTATGACTGAATGGGTGGGAGATGGCTAACAGAGGAATTGGTTAGCACCCAAACAGAGAGGGATGGCTACGAAGAGAAGGAGAGAGAGAGAGAGAGAGAGAGAGATAGAGTCCGGGGGTTTACGTTGATATTGCATTTCATTTCTCATTATCGACAGTCAATACAGAACAAAAGGTAGAGGAAACAAACTACCCACAGAATGGGACAACATTGTTGAGGGGGAAAAAATGCAAGAAAAAGTTTTCATTTATATTTTTCTGCGTTTTTTTTTTTTTTTTTACGGTGAACTTTTGCTAAAAAGGGAACACCACGTTTATGATGATTTTCAGATAAAGTTTATATTACCTGAATCAGGGTATATTCATTCTGGCAAGTAATGTGAACTAAAGATAATTTGTCAAGTTGATATAGATAAGTTTAATAACTGTTAATGATTTAGCCGGCTCAAGATTATGTTTAGAACAGAATTTATAATCATTGATCTTCTTTAATTAAATATTAATTATTTAATCTATTTAAGTTTAAAAAAATATTAACAAACTAAACTTCACTTGTAATTGTAAGGGTATTAATAGATTCTTAATAGTAAGATTTACATTTTCCACAGATTGTTTTGAATATACTTACATATATATATATATATATATGTATATCGATACTTCTTTTGGCATTTGGCCATTAAATGAGGCGAGGCGAAATGTGTGTATTTTGGCTTTTGGCTGAAAAGTTGCAGCAGACGCCATAAATATAAGCTCTCCCTGTCTCTCTCTCTCTCTCTCTCTCTCTCTCTCTCTCTCTCTCTCTCTACACACATACCCAGTCTATCTCTCCCACGCATTAAGTATCGTCTATATGTACATTCAAGTCCAGGAGGTTCACATCTCGCCTAGTCATCGTCGTCCTGTACATTGTACAATAGACTGACTCGACTTTGGCATACGATTTAGTTGTAGTTGGGCAATTGGAGGGGGCGACAGGAAAGGAAGGCGAAATGGACGTCCATCTAAGCTAACCAACCGTGCCCAATAAAACGTCGCCTTACTGCATTTGTTTTGATTGTTTATTACTGCGGTAAAGCATCGATGGAAAACAAAGTCCAGAAAAAAAAACACACACACACAACGAACCGAAACTAAGGAAAATCAAAGAAAAAACAAAGGGAAATGGGAAAACAATGACGCGTTGAGATACACAGATACAAAAGTAATCAAATTTGTTTCGTGTGGGCCATGATAATAATGATGACAATGATGACGATGACGATGATGATGATGATGATCAATGGTCATGTTTTCCCCTAGACCACGATTCATTCACTTTCTTTGATTTGGACACAGGAGGACCTAAAGCCATTCGAAATGCATCATAAAATGGAAATGTTGTTCAAGTAATATCAAAGTTAGGTAAATCAAATGAGATTGACAGTTTCAACAAAGTTTATTTTGAGCTTGAGTATAAAGAAAAGCTCAAGAATTAAATGGAAAATATAAAGAAAATTTCTAATTTTTTAAATGTTGCAAAGAATTATTCAAATAACTTAGGAAACAAACTACATATTTTTCTTCTGTTTTTGTTCCTTATTTATAGACTTTTAGTAAAGAATTTAAATAAAATATTTTCTAAAATTAAAAAGTATATTGAGACATCTTTTGTGTATCCAATATATAAAATCTATATAATTTATATATTACATAAATTCATGTTAATTTCGAAACAAGAAAAAAACTTAAAGGAAAATTGTATGAGAAATCAAAGTACTATGACTTTGTTTTCATACTCTGATCTAAGTATATGAATTATGAAATAAATTCTATATAGAGTTACTTGATTTAGAAATAATATATATATATATAAGTTTTCCCACCCTATTTAAGTAAAAGATTAAAAGAATTGCATAGGGAAACCTTTCTATTTATGTGTTTTTTTTTTCTCTCTCTAGTTTAGTTTTTATACATTTTCCATTATTTGCATCTGGCAGATGCTTTAACCTTTCTCCTATAACTTTTGTCACTTTATATGCGATTGTCAGGCATTCAAGAATCTCATCTTCTAAAAACAAAACAAAGCAAAGAAAAGAAAAGAAGGAAAAACAAAATAACAACAATCGCCAGACACAGACACATTCTTCATGCAACAAACGACTTGGAAAAGTAAAGTTGTACAAGTATCTATACTCTGTTGGTTATTCGGGTCACAGTCGGCGGCAGTTGCATCTTCTGCAGAACGAATTGAAGAAAGCCCAAGATGATAATAATGATGATGATGATGAAGATGAGGAAGAAGCTGCTGCTGATGCCGATGATGATGATGATGATGATGGCCGAGTCTTGGTCTTGGTTTTGGTTTTGGGCTTTTGTGGCACACACGACTGCGCATATTTAATTGCTCATTGCGCGTGATTCAAAAGAAGAAGCAGAAGATGATGAAGAAGAAAAAGACAAAGTAGAGAAGCTCTACAGCTCAGCTACTGAAGAATCGAGGGAAGTTTGACTACATTATTTTGACAGTTGGCACAAATTACCCAAAAGGAGTCAGAGAGACGACAACGACAAAAAGACTTTTAGACTTTCTTTATTTTAAACCGAGAGTCTCTCTCTCGTCTGCGCCTGAGCAGCTTCAATATATATTGTGTTTTTTCTTGTGACTTGGATGATGTCGCCTACGCCTGGCGCATGTCTCATTTGCATTTGCATATTCCTTCGTTTTTTTTTTTTCTTACTTTTAGTTTTTGTTGTTGTTGTCTGGCGTCATGCCACATTTTCCTGCCAATGTTGTTGTTGTCATAAAGGCAGCTGTCAATTGTCGCTACTGTTCAAGCAGATTTCCTGGCCCATGTTCAGCTTGTCGCCTAACTGTGACCCCCAACATAAGAGTCACAGTTGGATTCAATGTTGAAGTCATGCTGCACACACACACACACATATATATGTAATGTTTAAAAAAAAAAGGAAAATAATAATAATAAAAAAAAGACGAGAAGAAAAAAAATACCTAAACTTTCTCAACAGTTTCCCCCCTATCAGCATCTTGGCTCTACCGCGCTTACCCGCAGTCTCAATGGTCTTTCTTTATCTCTTTCTCTCTCTCTTTTTCTTTTGTTGCTTGAGATAAAAATCATAATTGTTGCGTAAATATTTGGTCAGCTATAATTGCTTTAACACAAATATATATATATATATATATCTAACACAATAATTTACATAATTTTTTACTTATTGTTGTTGTAGTTTTCATTCCAACAAATCACGCACACGAATTTCCCTTAGACCAAAGACAACCGATACCCAAAAAAAAAAAAAAAAAAGGAAAACACAAAAAAAACACATCACTTTATTGATTTTATGCCACATCATTGTGCAACATTATTTCAAATCATCATCAAAAGAACGTTTTGTTTGGTTTCTTTTCTCTTTCTTTCTTTCTTTCTTACTTTTTTGGCATATCATTGCATGGCATCAAATGCATTTATGGCATGGCATGAGACACAGACTCGGTCACTCACTCTCTGAATGATCATCATTATTATGATAATGATGATGATCCCGGTTAGGTTCAGAAAAACAGCATCATTAAAATCAACTCGAAAAAGGTTACATATGTAAATTAGTCTATGAGAAGAAGTGCCCCAAAGTGGTTAAGTTGGGGGCAAAAAAAAAAAAAAAATGTTTTAGGTTGCAATACTCGAGATATCAATTGTTAGATAGCGCACAAAAAAAAAAAGGTTTATTATAATGTATAATAGATATGCCATCTGAATAGCAAAGTTAACCAAAAGAGCTAAGCTTCACAACAATAATAATGACAATATATCAGCATAAGTTAACGATATATTATATCTAAGTAAATATATATAAAAATTATAAAGAGTTTCCTTGCTCATTACCCTATAGACTGTCTTGTGATCAATATAGTTCCTGGAGTACTTTTACATAAGCTTAAAGTCAACAAAAGTATTTCTAATATATTAAAAATTCCGGAATCTAATATTTTGAACAACGTTTTTTAGATTTATGCAATTTTTCTATAATTTTAAACCTACGTTTGTTTTATTTTAGCGATTAAACTATATATATAGTTCTTTAACACTAATTTTATTCCTGTGTTTGGTTCACTGGTTCATCTTTAACTAAGGCCATCGATTGATCAAGTAAAAGCCACTACTAGCTCTCTCATCTTTCATCAAATAATCCAAAGACTAAACACATTATCGCAAACGTTTTCACGCCTCCACTGGTCTAAGTTTGAGTTGTCCATTCATTGCTTATCTTAAACATTAACTGTAATGCCCATTGAGAGCAATAGAGACATACGGACAGACAAAGGAAGAGTCTTATAAGAGAGAGAAAGAGAGGGAGGGAGAGCGCCAGCATTCGCATTACCCTATCTAATACAAAATCCCAACAGTCATTGCCTATTAACATAACTCCAGCAGCATGGCCCACACGTCCTCTCTAAAACTCTCTACCTTAACGACGTCGTCCACTCAAACAGCACTCAACAAGTTCTAATAGGCGCACCACACTCTCAAATCTCCCCTCCTCCAAGAGATAGAGAGTAAGAAGTCTACCTTTCCCCCTCCTTCCTTTTGCATATCATCGTATTGGGCCTACATAGCATACCTATACCTGGCTTAAATATCTGCAGAAACCAAGAACCTTAAACCCACGCACATTCTCTCTTCTCACACAACACTCTAAACTGTAAGCTGTAAGCTCTTCCTCTTTCATTCTGTCTTCCCCTACCCACTTACCCTTACTTCTGTTGACTCTCTTGCTCCTTGGATCTGAAATGAAGTTTGTGCATATTGCATTTATGCAATACGTGCCTTGTTATTGTTCTGACGCTAACTGGAGGACTACACTGAGAAAAAAATAGGTGCAGAAAAATTTATAAACTTAATGGTATTCCAGTAATTGATCTATAAAATATTTCAAGTTGTTTTTTTTTTTAAATAGTTGCAGCTGGTTTAATATAAAGTCGTCTATGATAAGAGAGTTTTAATATTTCATCCTCAATGGGTAACCTTTTTTTTAAAAGAATTTAATTTAGTATTTAACTTATTAATTGTTTTTAAAGTTCTTCTTTTATATTCTTTCCTTAGATCGTTTTAAACTGCTTCCTTTGGGAACTAGTTCCGAATAATTGATGGATTCCAAATGCATTTGAATTAAATTGAACTTTAATATTTTCTTTAACTGTACACACACACACACACACACATTGACAGACAGTTTTCCACACCCACCACTAGGCCTGGCACATGGATTGGCCAGCCACTGACCAGTGTCCAGTATTTCACTGTCTACAGTGAAGCTTTTGCCTTGCATATAATTTATATGCATTTGACAGTTTTGACTGATTTATCGATGCAGAAGCATGGCATACATAATGCGTGAAGGCCCCAAACATGAGCCCAACTTTTCCAGGAAAATCGGGGAATAGTCATGCACACAAACACACACACACACAGTTATACACACCCCACACACATACTCTCACTTATACACTTCAATGCAAACAAACTTGCTATTGTAGTATGTTAATTTTGAATAATGTGTAGATTTTTTTTTTTGTATTGTGAATCAATTTTTCGCTCCACACTTTGGCAAAAACAACAAATTTATTGTGCTCTTTATATACAGATATAGATATATATAGTATGTATAAATATATATATATATATATATATGTATACATTTCCTTAAATATGTGTATACAAAATCGGGTAATACAAACAAGTATTATAGCTGTCACTTCTGACGCGACAAATGGACAGTTTGACAAGTGAAACAGGCCACACGGTTTTCATATATATATAAGGTATATATATATATCTATGCATATTCCAAATTTTGATGACTCATTGATTTGCCTTTGGTAATAACCACAAACTGGCCAAGCACAAATTAAATTGATTAGACATTTTATAGGATGATTGGCAAACGATCCAAGTCGAGACCTTTTAATTGCAATATAAACGAAAATTATATACACTTTACAAATCATTTGTTTAGAATCTTCAAATAAAATAATAAGGGAAAGAAAACAAAGTAGAAAAACAACAACTTGCTGAGCCTTACTAGAAATTAATAAGAAGCAAAAGGATTATCAAAGAACAAGGCAAGGCAAGGCTTTGACTAAATTTAAATGGTTATTTAGTATCACTAAGATATAGTGAACACACGTTTTTTTTAAACTGGAATTGAAACTATTTTGTATAAATTTATAATATATTTTTGAACCAATTTCAATGTTAAATATTTTCTTTTTATTATTCAAAATAAAAATGCTCAAAAATTGTATAAAAACAAATCCATATATCCTTTAAAAGCAATAATTTTAAAGAAGAAAAATTGGCAAATAAGATAATATATATAAAGACGATAACATTATTTTCTATTTTCTATTTATAGGTATGTAAAATTTATCTAAATGAAATGTTCTTGTGGTAAGTTCAACATTTGTTTCATTGTTTTTTCCCATAATATAAGGGATTGCAGTTCGTAGAGATTCAGCTTCAAGTGTGATTCTAGCATTGACACGCTTGTTACACACAATTCTCAGCTTACAAGAGTTACTCCCTCCCTCCCTCTCTCTCTTTCTATCACTCTCTCTCTCTCTCTCTCTCTCTGTCTCTCTTATACTTGTTAGCACTGTGACATTTGAAAAATGTCTCAAATTAAGCATAACCAAAGACATTACCAAGCAACATACTCATAATTTTCAAGTGTTTATTGTTAGAGGTTTAAACCTTCCTCACTCCCCCACACTTACCCCTTATTCCATGCACCGTTCCCTTACATCAAAAACCTCAACCTCAAGCCAGTTTTGCCGCAACACTACCATGTTGCATATACAAATATGTTGAGGTATTTTCTCGCTCAGCTCACTTAATAAGCAACCCAGTATGCCACCTCAGACCTCATCTAATGGAACTCAAATGCCTTTGTGTTAAACTTTGCCGCCCTGTCTATGAATAAGAAATGCAACTTAAAAACTAAGAAGACCAGAAAAACAACAGAAAAGAAAAGAAGACAAGAAGATTCCTTAACGAACGATAAAACTTTTCGCACATGGAACTGACGGCGACAAAAAACTTGCACAAAATCAAAACACTAATTTATTGCACATTTTTTTGGCAATAACAACAAAACTAAGGAACACGAATATCTATGTATGTATATACACACACACACATACACACACACACACACATACATATATAGATAGATATTTTAATAGCAGCAGCGTATAAAGTCAAAGAAGAAGCTCTGGCCAAATGCTCTATTGAGAGTTGAAAAGTCGCTGCTAAGTGGCCAAAAGGAGTTCCACTTGGTAAGACGATGGCAGAGTGCGGGTAGAGAAAAGAAAAAAAAAAATCAAGTCTCATTGCAGCCATAAATCACTTTCGCTAGAGACGGCGACACACACACACAAACACACACGGACAATGAAACTTGGCAAGCTCATATAAATTTTTCAATAGTCTAGGCCCAAAAAACTAAAAGTGAAGTTTTACTTAGAGATGGCAACGTGACTATAGATTTTTTTGGTTCAAGAAAAAGATTTCTAAGATTCTTAAATTTTCCTGAAGAAGTTTTTTATATAATGAAAGATCTAGTTAGATTCAACCTTAATGGGTAACTTATTAGAACTTTTATTAAAAGATCTGCAAGTAATACTTTCTTAGACCTTTTTCTTTCCAAGAGAAACTGTATGTGATAGTTAAGTATATATTTATATATATATATATATGATATTGCTTTACTTCCCTATTAAATTATCTTAATAATACTTTGGAATAGTTTTGAAAGGCAAAGTAATTAAACGAAAGAAATAAGAAGTTTTTTTTTCTTCCCCAAATGCTTAAATAAATTTTATTAAATTTAGTTAAAAACAAAATTATGCTTTCTATATAATAATATACTATAGCAGATTATATATATTTTAATTTTTATAACTTTTTTACTATATAAAAGTTATAAAAATTTTAATCAAGATCAAACTGACTATAAATCAGTTCACTTTTTTTTTAAATTTTCCAAGCAAATTTTTGTTAAATTTTAAATATTTCTAAAATTTGATCTTATATATATAAAAGAATGTTGTGTTTTGCTCTTTTTTCTCATTGTTGTTGTTGCATCTCTAATCTTAGGGTCCTCCCACTTTACATTCGATCTTTTTTGTTTCTTTTTTTTTTTTTTTTTTTTGGGGCCAGAAGTAAAAGTGGGCAACAACGTTGGCGACAAAAATATTATTGCAGTTGTGTAAATAGTTGCCAACGATGGAGACATTGCCCCTATCCTCACATGCTGCCTTTGTCCCACTCTCTTCTCTCTTTCGCCCAAATGTCTATTTCAAATTGCTTGTATGCCACATAAACATAACCTCAAAGCAGCCTAAAGAAACACTGGTGAGACTCGCCACAGTAAAGAAAGATGTAGAGAGAAAGAGCCAAAGAAAGTAAGAAAGAAAGAGAGAAAAAAAAAGAGTAAGCTACAAAAGAAAAAAAGAAGAAATTTCAAGTGCACTTTTGCATATCCTGTGTGTGCGGTCGCCACTTGAAATGCCAACGAAAACCAAATGCATATGTATGTGTATCTGTGTGTGTATACAAGAAATTATAATAAAAAAAAATCCTTCCTGCTTTATCCATACTGCAAACAAGCCACAGTAGTCCTGTGCGCCGCTCGTCCGTCTTAGTCTGCTGTCTGCCTGCTGCAGACGGTGGCAACAAAGCCAGCCAGCCAGCCAGCCAGCGAGATTCCTTATGCCTCACATGCTTCACCAACGAAAATTTCTGTAGATTTTTTTATTTCGGTAACTTATGTTCACTGTGCACAGTGTCACGTAATCTAACATTATGTTTCTTTCTCTGTTTTTTTTTTTTTTGTTAAGTTTAGTTGTTACTTAAGATTGATCCTTGCCAACTTTCTTGTCTGTTGTTGTTATCACTCAGCATTATAAATGCATTATATCTTTATAGTCCTGTAACTTTAGTTTTTATAGTTAGGGTTGTCAGGTTGTGTACAATTTATATTAAAAATATTGCTGCTACTTATAAATATTCAGTAGAATCGTTTAAATCCTTTAAAAGAATGTAAGAAAATTAAGTTTTGGCTTAAATTTTTTTTGTTAAAACCTTGGCAACCCTAGATTTTATTTAAAAACAGCTGATACAATGGGAAATAAAAGTTGAAAACTTGAAAAATATATGAAATAAATATATCTTTACTTTTCAAAATGAATCATAAACGAGTCTGAGAAAATTTGATTGGCTCTCTAAACCATTTTTATCTTCTTTTACTATGATTTTGCATTTGTTTTAATCGCTTTATGCCCACTGTGCTAGTTTGTTGGTTTCCCTAACAAGGCTGCAATTGTTGTCCTCATCACTTGCTCTTTCTTTATGAATTGTACAGGCTGCGTTTTTCTCACAAACATGTATATAAATATATATATATATATATATATTTATATATATATATTTATAAAATGAATATATAGTATATAGTCCTGAGTTATTCCAGTGTAAAATTACACCAAAATGCGGGCCGCACATTCATGTACAAACAAACATGACTCATATACTCGTACACATACTTATAGAGCAACTGTTGTGCCCTTTTGCGTTCCCTTCCCTCTAACCCCTCATCATGTTCGCTCTTTTGCCAGGCTGTTTCACATCAAAACTAATTTGTTTATTTTACGTTTCTCTCTACCCCTTGATTTTGCTTCACACAACCATCCATCCCCTGCCCCCTCCCATTCTCATGCCTAAAAATCAAAACTAATTTACATATGTGAAATTCAATCTAGAGAGTCACGCCCCCACAACAACTATCGCCCCCGCTGTACCAATGAACCTATATACCTTTACTCAGCATATGCAATTAACATTTTAAGTGGCGGCAATAAAATGGAAAATTAAGTCAATCATATCGAATGCAGTTTTTCGGAAAAATAGCTTATCAATACAGCTGGGAAATGAAATGAAAATGCATTTTCATTCCTCGCTTGTCTTTAAGTTTTTCCTAAGCAATTCAATTCCCTTCTTAATGTTCCATTGTTTTTATCTTTAGAGAAACCCTTTTAGTCTCAATTATGATTAACGATAGATCTTTTGTGGTGCAAGTGGTGGTGGTGGTGCCATTGTTTGGGTGGGGTATTTTTTCTATGCATATCCAAAATTAGCCCCTTTGTCGCCGTACATCTTTCACCATTCACATTTATCCATAAGTCATTTACAGTTGTCCCCCCTCCCCCTCAGCCTTTCCACCATTCTAATGTCTAGAAGCGACCATCAACTGTTGTCAATTGTTGATTGATTTCTTTGGGCCCTGTCACTTGAAGAGAAACAAAATTAGCTAGAAAAATAAGAAATGGGTTAAAGATGTTCCTCTTCCCCCCCTTCCCCACAACAATTGGTAAATGCATTTTCTTTGGGCATAAATCATGAAGTGTTTACATTAAAATTTCAATAGAATAAATGGATAAAACAAAATGTTTTAAAACAAAAAGAAGAAACATGATTTTCCTTTCAAATTAGAAGAAACTTTTTTAAAAGTTGACCAAAAAAGAAATTAATAATAAAATATTTAATAATAAAGATTAATATAGAAAATGATAACTGTATCATATATATATAGTTAAAATTATTTTATTATATATTTAAAATTCTCTAAAAAAAAAAAATCAAAAGTTGATTTAACTAATATTTCTATTAGTTGATTTTCCTAAACAAAAAAGGCAATACAAATAAAAATTATCTATAAATCTTTTTTTTATCTAATTTTAAATATTTCTTTTAGTTTTTAATCTATTTCAAAGCTTTTTCCAAAAAAATATATAAATAAAAAATAATTTTAAATTTTAAATGAAATACAAATATTTAATAAATCGAAAGAAAACCCAACTAAGAAACTGATATATATATATATATATATATATATATATATATATATAAACTTTATTTTGAATTGGTTAAACAATTTAATTTAAATTCACATGGCAAACTCTTGTCATTTTAAGATTCATATGGTCATTTCAATATGATCATATATCGGATATGGTAGGAAGAAGAGCATGACTATCACCGACATTCCAATGACTAATTTTTTGTTTTTTTTTTTTGGCGGCTAGACAAAGAAAAGTTTTATAACTGCAAAAGCCGCGTGACTAAGCAATAAAAATTTACCATAATCATAAAAAAATAAACAAAAAAATAAATAGAAAACAATTTCCAATTCAATTAGATGAAAAGAAACAAAGTTAAAAAAGTATATATATATATATGGTATATATATAAATTGATCTACGCATTTGTAATATTAATGTGTTTCTAATAAATTGTCAAAAGAGTTACCGAAATGAAAGCCAGAAAGAAAGATTCGGGGAACCGAAAACAAAAAAAAATAAAAAAAAAATGACAAAGAATGAATTAGAATTTCTGACAAAAAAAAAAAATACAAATTTTCTTGTTTTATTTTTCTTTTTTAAATGCCATGCAAAGCGTTTGACATGGGGATTGGGTATGAAAGGGAGGGTAGGTGTGGTTGGAAGGGACCCAAGTGTTTCACTGTACCGCATGTAATGCAATTAGGTAAGCCTTCACAATATTCAAACGGTACCCAATGAGCACGAGCTGCTGCCACTGTGGCTGTCAGAATGGAATATACTGCTGCAAGATATATATATACACCCCCTCTCTCTCTCTCTCTCTCTCTATCCCCTCTTGGTTTCTCCTTTTGTTCAGGAATCTGTAGCTCTTGCTTATCGTCAAATATTTTTATCACTTGAAGTAAAGTGAAATGCATTAAAAACCACAAAAACCCAAACTGTAAATAGATTATAGTTTTGGAAATATAATAATGGTTCAGTCCACTTCTCCTATATATGTATATATATACATACATACATCTATATAAGTAAATACAGTGGTGACAGTTTTGGAAAAAATAAAAAAGAAAACTATCTCACAAGAAGGTTAATGGTTTAATTTTCTTCTCTCTCTCGCGCTCTCTTTGTCTCTTCCTTTAAAATCTTTTTTTTTCATATTTTGTTTTTAATGTTTTTAAGGCTCATTAGGAATATAGTTTTCGTTTGGTTTATTGATTTCTTACTTAATTATCTTTACAGTTGATTTGGTATATGAATTGTTGCGATGATTAAAGTCTAAATTTATGAATGGAAGAGGTTATAGTTGTATAATAAAGATAATAGCGGACAGATGAAACAAAATTGATTATATTAAATATCTTTTCAAACAGATGGGATCAATATCAATCTTTGATCCAAACAGAAATCTGCTTTATAGAAAATTTTGAAACAATAAAAAAAAATATATAGTTGCTATTTTAAGTAATTTAAAAGAAATAAACAGATAGAGAAAAGAAATAGTGTCTGGAATTGGATTAAATATATAGAAAAACTAAAAGATGACAATTGAAAATATAATAAAAGGATAATATGTTATCCCATATACAATCTTTTTATACAAAGAATTAAGAATCTTTATAGAATTAGGAACCATATAGAACTGTGGAACAGAATGGAATAGACGAGATCTATCAGTTGATTTTTTGTTAATTTTTCTTTCCCACAAAAGTAAAAAGTTTTTTATATATATTTATTGTATATAGAACACTCCATTTTACATCTTAACTAGTTCTATTTGATCATCCATTACTTGATTTAAGAAACATTTTAATTGAATCATAAACTTGATTAGAGAAACTATTTGGCGGACTTGTTCTCTAACAACTTACGACAACTTATTTATATATATATACATATATATTTTTATGATCTTATGATTGACAGCAAACAATATAGACAACCACTCCTACATTTAAGTGCTCTGTATGAATCATATTTGGCCAAGATTTATGGACTCTTACCTGTCTGTTTTTTGTACCATAAAATGTTGGCTGCAAAAAAAGTGAGAGAGAAAAATAAAAGAAAAAATTAAATAGAAATAAATTTTATTACAATGTAAATTGGCCACTATATAAAAATTAATTTTTTAATGCACTTTTTAAATCCTTTTAAAAATATACGCACAATCAAATGTGTGGCAGAAAGAGAGAAAGAGAGAGAGATAAAGACAAAGAGGAACAGCGACAGCGACAGAGAGAGAAAATGGTTGAAGGTTTATATGGTATAATAAATTTAATTTAATATACAGGGAAAACCCCTGGCTTACTTTGTCCTGAACAACAACAAAAACAACAACAACAACACAAGCAATGAACAAATAAATAAATAACAACAGCAACAACAACAACAACAACACAAGCAAACAAACAACAAAAGCAACAACAAAATTAAAACTACTCACAAAGAAAAATACAATTTATTGCATTATGTTTGCATTTTAACAACAAGTTCATTTTGTTAAGGGTTAGGGCCATTGCATATATAGAGAGAGTGTAAGAGAGAGAAGCAGAAAGAGAGAGAGAGAGAGAGTGAGTGAGATGGCTTTGGTTGTTGGAGCGGGAAGGGGGGGGTAGAGTGTTGGCAATTGAAGCTATAATAAATGCCTTAAATATTGCGGCTTTTCGAGAATGATTTCATTTAATTACTTAATCAATTTTCATATAGTTGTATTTATTAGCCAAGCTCATTAATGGCTAATTGAAGTATCGCCCCAAATCAATTAAACCGCAAAAAAGGCTCAATATCAAATTGAATTTGACTTTATGCCTTGCCAACAATGCAATTTGCCAATCAAAAAAATATAATCAAATGAGTGAAAGGAAGCAAGAAAGGGGGCAAGGCAAGGCAAATACAATTTATAAATTAGCCAAAAAAAAAAAAAAACCGACAAAAGGCATACATACATACACACAAAAGCACTCGAAGGACCATGAGAAACTTTTGCAAACTTAAGACACATTTTGTTTGTTTTTTGTTACCCTGCAAATTGTTATTCTTAGTTTATTTTGAATCATGCATAAATATTTAATTTAAATATTATTTAATTTAAATTTTAAATATTAAGTTTCTTTCATTTCAAATCTCTAATTTGACTTTATTATTTGGTAACTTGTTGATTAAATAAGAATTAATTAGTTTGACTTTAGTATCATGGGAATTGGTTGATCTTATATATAGAAGAGAAGAGATTCTTATTAGAGGGTATTAAATGCAAAAAAAAAAAAAAAAAAAAAAAAAAAGGACAAAATAAAATTAAGTATAGAATGGAAAGAAATCATAAATAATGTAAGAAAAAGGATTTTGAAACAAATTTTCAAGCTTCAATGGCAACTAAAGCCAGCCCTTTTGCTACTTACCCATCCCCTCTTTCTCTCTCCCTCTCTCTCTCTCTTTTTCTAGTCATATTATACTCTATCTCTTCTACATCTGTCCATGTCTCTCTATAAGGTCAAAAACGTAGGTCTAAGGCTAAGCCTGCATAATCAAGTGGTTTCCAATAAATAGAGTACAAAAAAAAAAAGAAAAAAGAAAGAAAAGAAAAGTATAGAAAGAATGGGCAAAAGGGGGAAAACCAAAAAAAGGGTAAAAGGAACTTTCAGCTACTAGAGACCCTGGGTCGAGTTAATCGAATATGTTTGTTAAGAAAGTTTTGAGGCGTAAAAAGGCAACGAAATAAAGAAAAAAAAAAAATAAATAAAGGATAAGAAAAACGAATCAAGAACAAAAAAAGAAGTAGAAAACAACAAAATAAATGAAAACTGAAAAAAAAGGAAAAAATAAAAGAACGAAAATAGCAAACGAAATCCAACTGCCTAAGCTTTTGCTATTTCTTTTGGCCTTTGGTTAAAAATTTCATTTGTATTGCCTGGAAAAACAAAAGCTACCAACTTAAGTTGAACTTTTCGCCTATTCATTACTTTCTTAGTGATGTGATAAGAACGTGACTCACGAAATCACGATACAAAGAAATATCAGATACAAATATTAAAACAGAAATTTGCATACAAAAGGGGAAAGATTTGTTTTTGAAAATATTTATGAAAGGAAATATATTTTATAGGGATTAAAATATTTTTGTTATTTTATAAATATAAAATATTAAATATTAGATAATATTTTTTTGATCATTTTGTACATTGGAAACCAATTTCAGGGAAAGTATAGCAAAATTTTCAAGAATACAAGGACATTTTAAGCATGTCACGATGTCATCTATAATTCACCTGCACTGACTACTACCTATCTGCCTGCCTATATGCCATAGATATATAAATATATATATATGTGTGTGTGTGTGTGTATAGGTGTTTGTTGTTGACCCACATTCTAGAGCCCTGGGAAACTCTCTGTCGGCTTGTTTTAATTTCCTTTGCCGGGTGTTGCCATTCACTTTAATGCTCTTTTACTCTAAATTGCATCCTTTTTGCAATGATGAAGGTGGTAGGAGAAGAAGTAGGGAGAATGAAGAGTAGGAAAAGAAGCAAGCAAAGCTAGTACCACTTCTTCACCTTTTGTTGAAATGTTGTTTTTGGTGTTGCTACCACATATATGCAATTGTTGCCATATTTCCGTGGATCCTTCAGACGTTTTTAATGATTTTCCGAGTTGAGAATTTTACTTTTTTTTCTTCTTTCACTTTAAATTGTTTTTACGTTTCCTCTTTATTATTATTGTTGTTCTTGTTGTTGCTTTTGCAGTAGTTGCTCTACTTTAACAAATAGTTTTAAATTTGTAAAGTCTTCAAAAAAAAAAAAAACTAAATCCATTATACACTTTTATAGAAGATTAATCAATTAGTTATCAAAGGTTTCCCCTAACCAATTCCCTCCTCGCCAACCCCCGCCTTTAACACAATTCTAACCCTTAAGCGGCACGTGCCATTTGGCCAAGTCCAAAGAGGCGGAAGAGAAAAAAAAAAAAAAAAAAAAAAATGTTGTAGAAATTCTTGGCTAAGAACAATGGACGTAAAAGAAAATCAACCACTTGACAATACAAAAGATAATTAAATAAACAATGAATAAAAAAAAAAAAAATAAAAAAGGGATCCAAATGAAAATGAGAAAAAATGCAAATTGAGAGGCAAAAAAAAAATAAGAAAATAAAGTGGAAAGCGGGAAGAAAATATCCCAAAGAAAATAAGAGTGTAAAGCCATAGAAATTTATTGAAGAACATGAAAAGCTCACATAATGAATAAAGCATTAACGAGAAAAACTGAAAGGGAAAAGTGTTGAAAGAAATGCCAAAAAAAAAGAAAAGAAAGAAAAAATAAAAAAAAATACTCCAAATCGACTTTGTAATATCCTATAAAAGGATATAAAAAAAAAAAAACATTTAAAATGCTTCAAATTAAACATTTTAAACTAAATTTATTAGATATTGCAGAAAAAAAGTAAACTTTTTGTTAATAAATAAATTCTTTTCCTTTTGCCTAATATACCTTTTTTGGTTTTCCCCCACCCCCTCCATCAATAGAGGGTATCAAAGTAAAATTCTGATGAAATTAAAAACATTACTGTAAGGAAAGAAAGAGAGAGAGAGAGTGAGAATGAGAGAGGGAGAGAGAGGTTTAAAGAAATTGATGGGATTATGGGTTAACTGAAGGTGAATCCAAAATCTAAACTGCTTTTCATTTTCTTTAAACAAGCTTTCACCTTTTTTTTTTTTTTTGGTTTTTCCCTACTGTTTGTGATTGTTGATTTCGCAATCTTTAAGTTTTTTGCCCTCTTATTCAAATACATTTGCCCCCTTTTTTCTCCACTAGTAAGATTCTTTCTCTGTTGTGTGTTTTTTTTTTTTGTATATTTTTGCTCATCAACTTCAACTCCAATACGAAACAAAAGCAAATAAAATTGTTTTGCGTAAAAATTGCAATCATGCAATGAAGTGGAAAAGTTTGCACAACGTGCGACGGCGACGTCTGTCTCCTACTCTATAACTCTTCCCTTTCCCTACCCTTTACTTAATAAGTGTATGTGTGTGTCTGTGTGTGTATAACAAAGTTGTTCTTGCTCTACTATTATGTAGCAGTTGCAACAACAAACCAAATAGCGCAACATTTTTCCATTGGGGGGGAGGAGAAAACAGAAAGAGAAAGAGAAATCCAGACTCAGACGGAGACAGAATGGCAGAAGGGTACGGTATATAGGCCCAGGCTATAGACGACTCTGGCCGAGACAAATGCTGCAGGGGCCAGTAACACAAGCACCTAAAAATGGCGGCGGCGTCGTCGTCAAAAACGGAAACAGACGCCGTCATCATTGTCATGAAAGCGGTGCAAGTTTCTCTGTTGCCATTTTTTTTTTTTTGTTGCTCCTTTCCCCCATTGCTGATGTGGGCGCAGGAACACGGAACCTATCGCCCCAAGGGCGACGCATTGCAGGCAAAGACTTTCATGATAATGATTATGATGATGCTCATGGCGGCGGTAAAGTTGTGACAGTCCACTTGATAGGGTTGTGGTAACGAGGAGGTACAGAGCGAGAGATAGAGAGGGGTTGCAATGGAATGGTATTTAAAATTATGTTCCAATTAAAGTTGCGAAATGTTTTCAAAGTAATTTGAATAATATAAATAACAAAACAAATGAAAAATGCTACAAACAGGCAAATAATTTTAAAAAATTTTCAGAAATTAGAAATTTAAAGAAATTAAATAACTTAATGTTTAAATTGATTTTAGAATTCTCAGACTATTTGTTTTAAACTTTCCTTTACTTGATTTACTTTTGTAATTATTTCAACATTTTTTCCTTTAAACAATTTTAGTTTTAAAAATCATTTAATATAAATTTTTTTTCCTTTTAGTTTAAGATTTTTAATTTGGTTCTCTTAACTTAAAAATGTTCATCTTGATATGTCCTCTCTTTCAATTTCAATTCAAGTGGAAAGTTTTCTATCTTTTTGCTTGTGCATTGGAAATCCTTTTACAAAAATTACCTTCAAGGACATCACAAATTGATGGCAAAACACCAAAACAATTCATCTGTCAAATTAAACAATTGCAATTGAAAGCAAATGAATTGCAAAAGCCACAAAAAAAGAAAAAAAGGAGGAAAAGTAGAGACACATAGAGAAGAATAGGACATAGAGAAGAAAAGGATCAAAATAGAAGACTGAAAAGGAAGGAAAAAAAAACACTAAGCACCGTATAGATAGATTGACAGTGAACAAAGCGTAGCATAACAGAAAATGAAGAGTGAAAAGTGCAAGGCAATAATCGAAGAAGGAGAAAAAGAAACAACAGCAAATACCAAAAAAAAAAAAAAAGAAAAAAAAAAAGAAGAAAATTTGAACTACAAGAGGAAAAGCCCCAACTAGAACGACCAATGTCGAATGGGGTTCAACTCAAAAGCTTGGCAAAAGGATAAAAGGAGCATAGCCCAAGCCCATTATTGTTTCCATTTAACTTACAACATTTTGCACTTTGGCCAAAGACCAGAGAGAAAGAGAGAGAGAGAGAGAGAGTAACACAGTAGATAAACAGCCGAAATGAAAAAAAAATTTTGTATGAAAATGAAACTGATTGAAGAAAACTTTCAAAAAACACACACACACACACAAAAAAAGTGAAACTGATGATGCAACCAAACTGAAGGGACTAAAAATTGTCCTAAAAAGAGTTTAAATAAAGTATTAGCTAAATGAATGAATTCCTAACTGTAAACTGATTTACCAATACATAGAATGAGAATAAACTTGACAAATTTTATCACCTAGTGAAATCTGATTTAAAATCTCTTTTTCAAATAAAATAGGGAAAAGTTATATGTTAACTTTTTATACCTTTCAATCTTGCAAAATTCTTTGAATTTTTTTTTTTTGTTTTGTTTAAGACAATTTGGTGACCCCGATGCTATTGGCCAACTTTATGCTCCAGTTTGGTCTTGGAAAATTTTTAATAAAAATCATAAATCATAATCTAGATATATGTAAACTATCAATTACCATTAAGGTCAAAACGACTGAACTTTTTGCCCACCTATGGCTTCCCACTGGTCTATTGGCATTAGGCTATTTTAATTAAATCCAAACTCTCTTGAAACTTGGCTTCTTTTTTTGTTCATCTTGTTCTTGTTCTTCTTTGTCTACTACGGCTACTGCAATGCAAAAACTTTTCCCTCAATGCTTAAAAAGTAGGCTCTGCAATTGCAAACCAACAAAACTATAAGACATAAAAGTAAGAAACCACCACATTTCATACCCCCTCACCCACTAACCTCTTACCATCCTTTCGTGTACCATCTATAACAAAGCCAACCACTAGGCATTTACGGTCAACTGCAGTAGAGAGAGCGAGAGAGAGAAAGCATAAAAAAGCAAAAGCAAAGAGGATGTAACGGGGAAAAGAAAATAGTTTTGGTCCAAAACTATTTACCAGAACCCGCCATTTTCATATGCAGAAGCAACGCAACGTCCTCGTCGCAAGTTGTGCCATAATTTTATGCCACAGCAGCAGCAAACTTGTGCGGTTTTTGTCCACCAGCCATGCCCCTTTTCGTGTGCCCTTCTATCACTGTTCCCTCCCTTTCTACAACTCTTCTTTCTTGTCTTAGCCTCGGCCACGCCTAATAATAAGAAATTAGAACTTACGACAGCCACTAAGACTGTCCACAGCAGCAGCAGCAGCAGTAGTAGAAGCAAGACCAACACGGATGGGGCCTGAAGATGATGATAAGGCATAGAGAAAGAGAGAGAGAGATGCATGGGGCAAGAGGAATCGGTGGAACTATAATCGTCTTGTACTTTTGCCTTGTGCCGTGAAGAACTTTAAGCTTACCACAAAATGTCCTGCCCAAGTGGGGATAGAAATGAAGTAGAAGTAGAAGTAGGGCTGAAATGATGTAAGAAGAGGAGGAGTGTGGGCGGCTAGTGATGATAGCAAAAGAAACCTGGGTGAGTTGGCTATGTCTTAGCACCTGGTTCAGTTTCAAGAACAGTGTAAAACCCGGCAATGACAACAAGCGAAACGGAACGCAAAGAAACGGATTTTCTTGTTCATTCCAATTTTGCTCTGTTGTTTTCCAATTTCAATGTTCAGATCGGCTTCATTTGTTGCAACAAATTGGTTGTGAGAATATTGAGAATTTTACATAAACCAATTTATAATAATTAAATGATGATAATAAAAGAAATTAATTCAATACTTTTCGTAAAGCTTAAAGTTACAGAAGCTTAAAGAAAGCAACATCTTAGACTTCTCTTTTAGAACTATTCATTTGAATACATTTAAATTTTTATAGAGCATCTAAATATCTAACACTATTTAGTTCAATTTTCATTTCAACTATCTTTGTCCTGTCTTTGTTGTCTCTTTTTTTTTTTTTTTGTTCGTCATTTACTCCACTCCGCAATAGTCCAATACCACACTAGATTCTAGACCAAAGAGCTAACATTTTCTATGCTCCTTTTTTTTGTTTTTTTTTTGTTCCAGGTCTATTCCCGCAGCGACATCTCGTCTTTTGCTGTTGCCTCAGATGCTGTGAAGTGAGCACAGCGCATTATTTAGGATTTACCTTTATGTTGTTGTCAACGTTGTTGTTGCCATTTGGCTCCTTTAGCTGACTGCATTGGGTTGAGTGAGGAGTGAGTGAGGTGAGAGGGTGTTGCCTCTCCTCTTGTAGTGGGTCGTTTATAAAGGTGGAGTCACCAACGTTGTCGTAGTAGTTGTCGTTTTCGTTGTCGTTGTCCTTGTCGTTGTTGTTGTTGTTGTTGTTGTTATTGTCGTGCTCATGATGCTGGGTGATGAGAAAATGCGAGGCTCGTGTGACATTTTCATTATCGTTGTGGGATATGCGCTTTTCTGTGGCCAGCCTTTCGACCTTTCTACTCTCCTCGAACCCTCCCAATTTCATCTCCTTTAACCATGCCATCTACTGTCCTTTCTAGCATCTTTTTCTCAGTGTACGTAGCTCAGTGACAGCCACCGCCAGGAGCAGATAAGGTTACAAAATTATTAGTTGGGATTTACAATGCTCCAGTTTTAGTGGCCAACTATGTGTACATGTCTATAGTGTAAGTATGTGTGTGTGTGAGTGTATGTGTGTGAATGGGTGTGGATGTCAATGTGGTTCTATATGTGTGCGTGTGTGTGTGATATATCAGGCAATCAGCTGGCTTTGTCTCTTTCTACAAAAGAAGAAAGAAAATCCCTTAATATGCTCCCATTAAGTATAGAAAGGAAAACCCCCTTCTAACCAAATCATTGAGGGGTTAGGAGACAGAAATAAAGGTGAAAACTCTATTGAATATGAATATTTCAATTTATATATAGTATTCCAATATAACTTTGATAAACTGAAAAAAAAATAATAATACAATCGATTTCCCATTTTCAACTTATCCAACTAGTTGCATTTTCTCTGTTGCAAAATTCAATAATCGAAAAGTAAGAAGAGCGTAGAAAGTAGAAAGCATTCTTCCTTCTTTCCTCACTAAATTGCCTTCAATTTATCAGTAGTTCTTTGTACATGTGTGTGTGTGTGTGTGTGTGTATATATGTGTGTGCAATGTTTCTTCCACAAAAATAAAAAAAAAAAAAAAAGGAAAATGAAAACGAAAGAAAAGTTCCAAAGATTAACACAATTTCGACAAATAATGAAAGCATAATGAAAGCAAAGAATAAGGAAGATGCCTCCCAATTTGAAGAGTTGCGAGGGGTGCCACGTTTCTTAGGTTGATTGGTTGGTTAGTGTGAAGAGGTACAGTGATAGAAAGATAGAGACGGCGGAAGAAAGGTGAAGAGGGCAGAACGACAACGATATTTTCCTTTATCATCCATATAAATTCCGTTTTCCTTTCTCTGTTTTTTTCTTTTCCGCTGATAAAAGTGGGATAAAAACATTGCGGGCGGGGGTCGGTTGGGTGGTTGGCAGAAAAAAAAAAAAAAAAAATGAAAAAGCAGAAGATGAACCAAAAGAAAAATGCAAGCAGGAATTTGAAAATTTTCAATTACGCGTGCAATGAAAATTACGAAAACCCACAAAAGTCATTTTTCTTGATCGATTTTTTTTTTCCATTTTGTTTTTTTTGTTGGTTTCTTTTCTATCTCTCTGGATGAGTGTGTGTTTGTGTGTGTCCTCAAAAGGAAACGGAGGCCAACAATGCCAAGTCCTTCATTCTCCTTTCGTTACGTCTCCACCCCCTTCACAAAGGTGAAATGGTGTGGGTGGGTGAAATGGATGAGTAGAAGGAGTAGGTCGCGAGGGCTTTGCCAGCGAAAAAGTAGAAAAAGCAATTTCGAAATCCCAAAGAAATTGCAAAATTCCATGCGGCGGCGGCGGCATCGGCGGCAGCAGCGGTTCAGTTCAGTTCAGTTCAGTTTGGTTCAGTTCGGCTTGGCTTGGTACTGTCTGCTTTGGTGGTGGCGACAAAAGGATATGCACTGCCACATCCTTGTGGCCGACAGCTGATAGCAGGCAAGCAAGCCAGTCAGCCAGCAAGCCAGAGAGCCAGAAAGCATCCTGGTCTTGCACCTGCAATTGCTCCCCCGCCACATAGTGCAATTCGCTTGATGGTCGGTCGACTCCGACACATAAGTAAGGTTAACTAAGCATCGGGCATAAGGGTTAACATGACAGCAGCGAGCCAACAGCAACAGCAGCTGACAGTCGGCCCTAGAGTAGTGTAGATTTAACTGATGATGATGATGATGCACTGTGGTTAATCACAGTCAATATCAAAATAATGACAGGCAAAAACAAGAAACACCAAAACAAGTTAAACAATACAAAAGTTAATCATCTCGTATTCATTCGATAAATGAACTGATAGAGTAACCGAAAGGTATCAATAAGAATAGAGCTTTGCTAGGAGAAACCTATATAAAAATAGGGTTAAATAGGGTTATAAGATAAGAAAGTATGATCTGTACAGTTAATATTAAAGTTTGATTCAATTTTCATCACTTGAAAAGTTTCCATTTAAAGCATCTTTTGACTAAATCTTATACATAACGTTAACAACCGAAATAATCTTGAAGATATTGTTTGTTCTCTTCCCTATATATATATAATATGTTCTCTTATTATTAGGTTAGTTATAAAGTTGTGGATTTTCATTAGGATTTAAAAATTTTTATTTGACTTTTATATTGATTTCATTTTATATAGTTTTTTCACATTTTTTAAATTTAAAAATTATTAAAAATTATTTAACTAATTTCTTAAAATATTGTATCTATCTATTTGAACTCGTAATTGATTTTAAATAAATGTTGAGAATTTTCTAATTTTTGTTTTTTTAACTTTAAATTAATTTTTATAAAATTTCAACTCTTAACTGTTTTTTTTTTTTCAAATTTTCTAAATTTATTTCCATTATTTTTCAACTATAAATAAATTTTCAAAAAATTTTGTAAACTTCTCTATAACTGTTTTTAATCTCAAAATTTAACTTAAGTCCTTAAAAGGTTTCTTAAATTTTTATTTCAATTAATTTTACGTTCCATTTAATGATTTTTCATCTCAATTTGCTTTTTTTGGTTGAATAAAAATAAACAATTTGGACTACTACACGGTTATTGCAGAATTTTAATCTATTATTTACTGAAACCTTAAGCCACTGTGCAACTACCGCGGTTGCCTGTCTTATCCTACCCTACCAATGTATCTGCTCTCCCCTGGCCCATCTAGCATGTCATTGTTTGCGTTGACATTTGCCAGCTTTGGCATTGGCTTTGGCTTTTGTGTGTTGTGGGGCAAATCTCCTGCTGCTGCTGCTGCTGCCGCTGTTGCTGTTGCTGCTTCTGCTGAAGCTTCTTCCTGCCTGCCTCCTTGGAGAATCTACTTCACTAGCGGTCCAAAGAACTTTAACTTCATCTTCCACCTTGAGCTTACTCTCTGTGTATGTATGAATGTGTGTGTGTGTGTGTGTGTGTTTGACTTTTCCTCAGTGTCATCTCTCTTACCTGATTGTAGTTGTTTTTCCTTCTATTTTTTTTTTTTTTTGTTCACTTGCCATAATATTTTCATTTTTCTTAGCGCAAAAAACACTTTTTATTATTTAGTTTTTCTTCTTCTTTTCTTTTTTCTTTTTTTTTCTTGTTTTGTGCTTTTCTTTTCATATTTCACATTTTTATTTGAGTTTAGTGTGAGCGGTGACAGGAACGTAATGGGGGAGGTTGAGGAGTGTGGCAAGAAGCCAAAGTAGATGAGTTTCAAATGCAACATCTTTACTTTGTGTAAATTGTATACCCAAAGACTTTTTCACTACCTTGATCATCAGGCCAAACTTTTCTTGATTTTCATTGAAAATGAAATGAAATGAAATGAAATATTTCATGGTCATCAAATCTTTCATCAGTCGGGTCATCATGATATTGAAAAAATCTCTATCTCTCTAGTTTATCCACAATATTTTTTTATTTATAAATATGTTTGCTGATTCATTTGGCATTTTACCTGGAATGAAAAGTGCAAGTAAACAAAATTCAGCTATACCAAAAAAAAAAAGTATCTTTTGCAATTTTTCCTTCACATAAACAAAATGAACAAAATTTAACAATTGCCATTTACGTGAATCGTATAAATGTAAACACACAAAATTTGATTCAATTGAATAAACTAGTTTCCTGTACTTCCATATATACATATATTGAAAGAGATATAGATATTTTTCTTATATTAATACTAAAAGTGGGCAAGGCACAAACAGACAAAAATAAAGAAAAATATTATCAAAAGACGGCAAAGAGACATGCCTGGAATGCCATGGAAAAATCAAAATAAAAAAAAAAAAAACTGGACTTGCATTACCAGAGTAACTTTAATTCTCTTATAAAGGGGCACGGCTATCCTCTCTCTCTCTCTCTCTTCCCAGTTCTCTATCGCTCTCTATATCTCTCTTTCTGTGTCTCCCACTCTGTCTTACAAGACTGAGCTGCGATTAAATCTTTCAACGCCTTGGAGAAACTGAGTCATTGGATGCCATAGCAGCTGCAAACCACACAAATGCAACGACAACTAAAACCACAATGATATATACAAATTTTATAACGACTTAATCTATACCCTACTATTGAATAAAACAAAGAGATCTTACTAAGTTTTTAGGAACTTTCATTAATATAAATATAAATATTGCAAGATCCTTCTTTTCGGTTACTATATATATATATCTTTGAAACTTTGTACCTTCATTTCATGCAATTAACAGAAATACCCTCTTCAATGTGAGAGTATAAAAAGTTCATATTCAAATTTGTAAGAACGTGCATTGAATTCAAAAAAATGAAAATGAGTAAACACGCAAAAATAAAACAAACCTAAAGAAAAACACAGCCAAATGAATGCATGAGACGACGGCAGGCCAATTGTTTTTACTGTTTGGGGTCAAGCAAAATGCTGGGCCAGCTTAGTCATAATTCCAATTGAACAAACGAAACAATTCAGATGGAGAACTGCTGGGTACTGTGTAAAGGCGACTGACTGTAGAGTAGACGACTAGAGTGACCTGCCATCAAAATTGATAACCTTCAATGCAGCCACAGAGGCAGAGGCAGAGGCAGCGGCAACGGCAATGGCAGCAAAATGACTTGAGGGAAGAGCTTTCCAAGCTGATCTGAGCTGGTACTTGAATTATATATAAACCTGAAGATAGAAATGGAGATGAAGCTCTAGAAGCAGAGAAAATAAGATGCGACGCGACTCTCCTTTAAAAAGTTGTCGCCAGTTGAGAGATAACCTTTGTATTTCATTCTGTATTTCTACTGATTATGTATGCCCTCCACTTGGCTTATGAGTTTGCTTCTTATTCTTTTTCTCTCTACCTCTCTCTATCCCTGTCTTTTTTAAAATACCCTATAATTCTAAATTTTAAAGTTTATACGAATCTATATATAGTAAGAATTTAAGGGTTATTCTTTTAGTTCTTCTGCTTTTAGGAAATACAAGATAATGGTTTACTAGATCTAAAGGTGCAGATTCTATTGGTTAAAAGTAGATATAGAATTAACTATATAGAATTCAGAACATCTAAAGAAGGATAGTTATACATGCAAAGGATTTTGCCTGACTAAGTTAAGATTTAATTTATATTATTCAATACGATTTTATACAATTTTTTCTTTGTTTTAATGGGAGTAAATAAGAAAAAGATCAAAATGTATATAATAATTTTTCTTTTCTTTAAAAATTTCTAGAAAAAAAAAATCTAAAAATTTGTAAAAGTTTTGGAATATTACTAAAAATTTTAACAAATTATTTAGTTTTTACTTAATTAAAACAATATGATAAAATTACTAAAGATTTCCTTGTATTATTTCTATATTTCCATATCCTATTTCCAATTAAAAGTTTATTTATGCTTTTCCTTTATTTTACTTTATATAATTGCTTGATTGTGTTATTAGATATCTTATAAGTTTCTTTTATAAACTTTAACTTAAAACATTTCCAGGGTATTTCCAAGTCTAAACTTTTATACCTATTAAAATTTTTAACGATTATTTGTAGACTTTGTTTTCAGTATTTTCTGGTTTCTTGGTTCTTTTTGGTTTTTACTCTATTTAAGTGATCGTAAAATTTCCATATAGAGTAAAGTGCATTCGATTTTTATGATGCATTTCACTTATGATAAATACCATTTTAAATAATTTTTTTAGTTTTATTATTATTTTAAAACCCAATGATTAGGCCCATTCGAATCACTTTGTTCAACATTTCCTGTGGGTTTTTCCCCTCCATTTACATACAGAGTTATTAGTTTAGTTGCTCTTTGTTAAATGGAAACTCACATACAAATTGTTATGGGTGTCATTTCTTTGTTCTAACTCACACACAAACACACAAACACACACACACACCCACTCTATCCCTCTCTATTTCTCTATCTCCATCCTTAACTTGAATAGATGCATTCAATTGATGGGTGGTCGGCCTAAAGAGGAAGAAATTTTTGTATCTAGATCAAGCATTACCATATAAAATCAAAGCGAAAAATCACCAAACAGAGGCAATATATATATATATATATATACATATACGAGGGCGTTTCGTATGACAATTTATTTGCAATGCAAATTTGAAATTGGAATTGAAAAACGCCAAACGGTTAAAACAAGAAAACTGACCAAAAATGGTAAAATTTTTGTTTATTTTTTTTTTTTTTTGTTTAAATGGACGGACAATTGATATTTATACCAATTACCCAATACAAAATATCTTTTGTAATCGAAGAAAACGCCAACACACGCAGCAATAGTCACCCAACACTTTAACCACATAATATTCAACAACAAAAACAATAACAACAACATGTATTCACTACCCACAGATTGGCCAATCGGTTGTCTTAAATCTGTGTTATAAAATTAGCAAATATTAGAAGGTGCTTAAACCGACCCAAGTCATATAAGAAAACCTCATAAAAACCAACAGTCAGCCGCAAAAGCCAAACCAAACCAAACCAAACCAAGCCTTGGCGTCGGACCACGCAAGGGTCAAGTCGAGTGTGAAGTTTTTCCTTTCGGTTGGATTGTGTATTTACACTGGTTAACAAAATGTATAACCATTAAAATAAATAAATAATCCTAACTGATGTAAATAAGAATTAAAAGTAATTATTATAAGACTTGACATTGTTAAAGAATCGATTGGGTTAGAACCGATATAGTTTCGGTTGTACTGTAAATAAACTAATCAAGGTACTTATTTCGGTTAATTTATATTAGCTTTCAAACAACGATTCATAATTATTTTAAAACTTAAAGAATAAAATATGAAATTTCTATATATCAATTGCGGTAACGGTTTCGGTTTCAGTAATGTTATTTGAAAAAACTTAAAAGGTTTAAAAGATTGAAAAACCAAATGGTATATAAAATATCTCCCATATCGATTTCGGTTATGATAACGTTTACATAACGGTTATTGGAACATTTGCTTCAAGGTTTTTATTTCCACTCACTGGTGGCCAAGTGTAATTGCAGCTGGATCGAAATAAATAAATGTTATTTGCCAAGTTGGTCGCCAAGCAGTTGGCAAAATGCCAAACCAACTTCTTTGCGTCGTCGTCGTCGTTGTGGTTATATCTTTTCTCGATCTATTCGGTTGTCCCCCCGCTGCGCAAGCGCACATTAGGCCGCTGTTTAATAAGTTTTTATTTTTTTCCTTTTTTTTTTTTTTTTGTTTTTTTTCTGTTTCTGTTCTTCTTCTTGCTTATTCTGATTGCTGGCGATATGGCCCGTCCCCCGGATCCGGTCTGGGTTTTAGTCTTGGTCTCATCAACAACTTTTTCGCGTAATGAGCTATTATTGTTTTCGATGCGGTTTTTATTGCCTGACCCCAGCTGCAGTCAGTCGTAGTAGTAGTGGAAGTTATTTTTTTTTTATATATCCACTCTTCTCTCGTTCTCTCTCTCTCTCTCACTCTATCTCTTCCTTCTCCTATGCATTATTTTGGCCATATTTGTCGCTTGTGTGTGGCATTCAAGCGTTTTGTGTTGCCAAACTTAGATCGGGTTTCGAAATGGCTCGTTGGATCGCTGCCTGATGGTTATAGTGGTTAAAGTTGTGCGTGAGCCAAACATTAATTGGCTGTAATAACTGTTTATGGATGCAAGAAAACGTCTCTAGAGACTTGGTCAATACATATCGTCTGCAAAATGTATCTATTACACCCGCATATACATTTGAGTATACACATTTTGGTAGCCTTTTTTTGAATTGAGATATATCTAAGCATTTAATGTTATAAATTAACTGCCAAAGGTTAACAACAATAAACTACATTTTATTTAGTAATTTTAAAAGTTTAACTACATATATACAATATAAAATATTTAAACTAATTCACTATTATCTTTTTTTTTTTATACTTTCAGGTAAGTTTGGATCATTGCAAAACAATTTGAAGAAAATAATTAACAAAAATGGTTTGTCATATGCTTCCATATCAATTTCATTTATATAATAAATAGCAAAGGAAACAGTTTATAAAAAAAAAAATATAAATTCTTTTTTTTCTTTATTCATTTTATATTATCAGACATTTCTGTTTCCTGTTTACCCCCAAATACATACACAAAATTCCTCCCACTAAAAAAGTCAGAATCAGAGTCACAAACGATAAGCTATATATTATTTAAATGAACTAAAATTCTCTTAGTATATAACATAATTACAATGTCGATGTCAACTTTTTTCAGTTCATTATTACAAATATTTTTTATGGTACTTTTTTTTTTTCCCCTCTTTTTTTTTTTTTTTTTTATTCATTATCGTACAATAGCAAGAATAAAAAGAAACGAATGAAGAAAACAAAATGTATGCCAACGAGTCACTATGTAGATGCATTCTTGTTTCTCACACACACACACACAGATATAGATACACCTATATACGATAAAAATCTATTAAAATATATATATATATATAGGTATATATGGAGGAACAACTTTGTATAGAGTAGCACAATTAAAGCTTAGGCAAAGGCATTTTGTCAATAGAGAGAAACCGAAAACTGACCCAACAACAACAACAACAAATGAATGATATTTATCGATATAGTCAGCATTGCTCCATTGTCTTAGCGTCTCTTTTTTGTTGTTGTTGTATTTTTTTTTTTAAGGGGAACCCAAAATGTTGCCTTGTTACCCCCAAAATGCGTCAAATGACAAATGATTTAAAATTTATTATCGCTTTTGCCTGGGCATTGTTGTTGATTTTGGTTCACTTGGATTTACTTTGGTTTCTGTATACTCTCTTATATATATATATAGAAAAAAAGGTATATTGGCAATCGAATAAAGTATAATTCTCTGTTTAAGCTTTCTTTTTAATGTATTAGTTCTTAATAATTCGTCTTGTTTCCTATATACCGATACATTGAATTGGTATACAGCCTAGTAAAATTTCTATTTTTATCTTTCCATTAAGAAATGTTCTCTAAAGGGTTAAATTTATAACATTTTCTAGCAAAAATTATCCTTCAAATATATTAATAGATTCTTACAAGCAAAAAGAAACAGGGAACAGCAAATAGTTGATTTAAAAATTAATCAAGTGTTGTTTTATATATTCAAAATGAATCTCAAAATATAGAGTGACTCGAAGTCGACTTTATAACTTCTTTTGCGACAGTTTTTTTTTCTTTTTCTCAGGTCAATATAAGAGACAAAAATGTCTATATATATATATATATATATATATATATATATGTACAGTCCACATTTAAATCCAGTTTTGCATGCAGACGCCTTTTGTTGGAGTTTTTCTTGTTAGCGAAAGTGAAAATGTGTTTGGGTTGACTTTTGTCATATGTACAATAAAAAGTTAAGTTTTTTCATTTTCTTGCCTTCCCGACTTTTGTTTTGCTGGCACTTAAACACAAAACCAATGATTAATGGTACAAACTGTACTTGAAGCGATTGAATTTGAATTAACTGCGAGGGCAGCTTAAAATAGTGTGGCTGCATATTGTCAGCATGAAAATGACAAAATGATTGGAAATACCTATTGTCGCATAATTGTTTATGTATATGTAATTGATATGCAATATCTGTCAATTGATTTAATACCATTAACTGTGATAGTTTCTCTAAATGTTTAATTGTGCGATTTCTTTTTTCTTTTTTATATCTTTATGTTTGATCAACCATTATATTTTTGTTGCACCTTAATTTACATAATTTTCATAGAAGAAAAACACATACATATGTGATAAGGGAGATGGAAGGGGAGTGGAAAAGAAAAACTGTACAATAATTTACAATTCGTTGATTTTGGCCGATGCGCAAATTTGCCACGCATACAATTTGCCCATTTTGAGGCCAAATAGTAGTAATAATAATAATAATAATAATGGCAACAACATGGCCAAGGCAAATAAACAGTTACACGGATACACACACACACACACACACATGTACCACTATCAAAATAAACAGTTATGAGTGGGCGTGGCAATTGCATTGAACTTGCATATTAATCAAGCGCATAATTTTGCGTAACGTGAATAACGAGCGATAAAAACTTGGCAAATATAAAATGCAAACAAAAAACGCACAAATAGCGATAGTTGGGGGGGGGAATGAGTAAGAGTTCGCCAAAGCGGTAATGAAATGAAGGCATATGCTGTAAAAGGGATAACTGTAATGGCTGCTGGCGAACGAAACCCGTTTGCTAGTTAAACAGATAGTTAAAGAGTACACAAGTAGAGGGGAAACCAAAAAAGTATTATGGTAGCGATAGAGAGCTATGTATGTTGGCCCTGGTTGCTGGTTAACCATTGAAAAGGCATTTAGAAAACTAACTACCAAAATTTCGTACAACTACAGTAAATACAAACAAACAAAACAAGCAAGTGGTTCCAAATTTTGTTATTTTAATGCTTTAGATTTGCAGCCACACTATTTTGAGAACTATTAAGATTTAGAAAGTTGATCATATCTGCCAAGAATTTATCTTTTTCAATCATCTACTAACACTGTCTTAATTAGGTCTTGATTGTTATATTTGTGGTTCTTTCCCAATATTTAATACCATATCTTCTTACCATATCTTTTAAAGTTTTTGGATCGTAATCACAACTTTTCGTTGTACTTTTAAATATGTATCTTTTTTCATTAAAACCTGACAGATCTTTCAGTTTTGGTATTAAATTGAAAAAAATATGCAGCCATACTACAAAAAAAAAAAAAAAAATGCAAAATGATGTCCTTCATTTTGTGTCATTACTGTATCGACTATTTGCTTATTCGGCGGCTGTATGTTTGTTTATTTTGGAGTTGATTTTCCAGTAAACAGTTTACTTAATGCACGCACTATGGCCAGACGAATGCAAATGCAAAATTACGCATACGCAACGTTGCCAAAGCTTGTGGTTAGCCATCGAGCCCAACCCAAACGCCTTCCCCTCCACCCACCCACCCTCTTTCCTCATTGCCATCAACCCAATAGACCCAGTTTTCTGTTCTCTAGCGCAGTTTGCCGCTTCGTCACTATCGTAAACCAGCCAAAAATTCGGTATGCCCAATAATTTCGATAAATGCCACGCCCACTAACAAACACACACATACATGCGTACATATATATGCTCATATAGAGCTTGGTGCCGCCCATTTTGGCCGCCTCTTCAGCGTTAAATTGGAAGCACTTTAGATTCACATTCAATTAATTAATTTAAGCAAATTGTTTGCTTCAAATTAATTGAATTTGCATTTAATTTGCGCTCACTACAGACCCAGAGAGAAAGAGATAGTGTAAGACACACAGAGATAGAGAGAGAGAGAGAGAGAAGAACAGTGAGAAAGGGAGAAGGGAAGAGTAAGCAATCTGTCAGTTTGTCGGTTAGTCTGTCATTCTAGGCCTACTTAATGTGCCTTCTCCCTTCCTCTCATGCAAATTGATTGCCAATTTGCACTCTCCTCATCAACGTTAAATTTATTAACTAACTTGCCTTCGTATGTATGCGTATGTCTATACGTATATATGTGTGTGTGTGTGTGTGTGTGTGTATGTATTTGGAAAATAGCAACAATAACAACACGCACATACACATACAGTTTCCCAAGAGAATTGGCCAAAGCTTTTCCGCTCCAAATTGCCAAGTTTTCCCATAGTTAACTAGTAAATTGTAATGTAATAACTATATCAGGGGAAGCACCAATACAGACAAAGGGAGACAGTAAAATAGGGAAAGAGAAAGTGAAAGAGAGAGAGTAAGAGATAGAAAGGAATATTTTACATTTCCCATTTTCATTTGTGCACTCTATAGTTTCTGATGAAAATATGGTTTTCCAAAGGGTCAAAACTAAACCAAACTGGCAATGAATTAACAATATAATTGAAATATCACTAAAATGTTTGCAATTTCCCCTCTTCTACATCTCCCTCCTTTCCATTATATAACTGAGCAAATGAATAATCAACAATTTGGAAATGAGCCCAAAAAATTAAGTAAAATTTATTCAATTTTAAATGTAACAAGAAATTTTTCTTTTAAATTTTAAAATAAAAGATTTTGTATTGTTGTGTTTTTCCAAATCCTTGGAAAAACTTTATAAAGTTTTCGCTGTCCCCTTTTATCATAGGTTAGTCAATTTTCATAAGTTTATCAACAATATTAACTATTTCAATCAACAAATATTTTTTTCCCCACAAAAGGAATAAAATTTACCTATAATTTTTGTACAGTGAAAAGTGTCGTGTGACTCATCGAATTGTAATTTATATCATTTTGCTATTTTGTCAGTTTTTCATTTATAAAAATAAGCAAATACACAAACAGATATTATTTTATTTGAATCCTGTCATTACTGATCCTGAATTAATACATGCTAAAGGGATAAAAATTTCATTGCAATAAATGAAAATCAAATCAAATTTTTCAAATTTCCAAATATTTTTCAAAAGATTTACTCACCACTTGTCACTTAAACTTGAACTTTCTATTGATAACTGTTCACTATTAAAATGATTTGCAATCCTTTATCGTTTATATATAAGGTCCTTTACTCGTAACTACGCCTAGTCGTTAGTGAACTGAAATTTGATTGGTAACGTCAAGCTGCGCAGTGTCTAAAAGACTGAAACATAAAACTATACAATACACAATTTGGTAAAAGAAAAATTCTTCAATTGTAAAATACATAACCAATTTCATCATGCCAAGAAGGGTGAGAAAAGAAAAAAACAAAAACAAAAAAAAAAACAGCAATTGGCAATCGGCAAATGGCAAAAGACAAGAGGCAAACAGGTTAAGTTGAGCGTGTGCTATAAGTACGATAAATAATAATAATAAAAATAATAATAATAATGCCAAATACCTACATACAATAATAATTATTATTAATTTTAAGCCAATTAGGGATGACGACAATGGGCGGGCGTCAGATAAAAAACGAGGCGAATAATTTGCGCTTTTCACACTAATTAAATGCGAATGAGTCGAAAGAGAGAGAGAGAGAAAAAGAGAGAAGGGAGGAGGCTGATGCTGATGATCATCATCATAATGATGATTGTGACAACTGCAACAAGAAGGAGACAAATTAAAGTCGCACTGCTCTGCGCTGCTGAAAATGATTAAAAATGTAAATTTTAATTCAATTTCGTTTGAGAATGGCAAAAGAATAAAAAAAAAACAAAATAAAAAGCAAACTAGTAGCTGTAAAGTGGTTTATTGTGAGCCAGGAGCCAAAGACCTATCAGGATACGTACATAGAACGCATAGCATGAGAAAGAAATAAAAAAAAAAAAAAAAACTGACGCGACAAACTTTGCCGCAAGCCAGTAAAATGGAGAGACAAAACACAAAAAAAAAAAAAAAAAGAAAAAGACAAGGAAGCAAGGAAATGTAAAGCGCGAAAAAAATTGATGAAAACAAGTACAAAAAGAAACTGATAAAGTAGCTAGCCAGAGGGTCTGAGAATAGTATGAGTAAGCAGAAATGAAAAATCTCAAACAGCAAAGACAAATCGAATTTCCTTTAAAAAGAGAAAGAAAAGAAAAACCCGACACTGAATATAGCAAATATGTTTTCTTATGCTACAGGAACTTCTTTGATTTTTGCTATTGTTTTAAAAAAATTGAAATTATTATCAATTTTATATATATACTTACCTATAAATACGAAAATAAAACGTCGGGGTCACCAATTCCTATAAAATAGAAGAATAAGAGGAAAATACATGTAATATTAAAAGTTTTTCAATTTGTAAGATAGAAAAGCCTAATAGTAAGTCTAATAATTAAGTAATTAAAACTACTCTTTAAAAATTAAAATAATTAAATTAAATTTTATTAGGTAAACATTAATTGTTAGTTTGAACAAACATTTCAATCAGTTTATCGCTTTATTTTGCATTATTTTATTTCGTATTTATTAAGTTGCATTTTTTTTTTTTTTTAATTATATGTTTCTCAATTGTTAGGGTATTAAGAGGTCGCAAAGTGGCAAAATCCTTGCTATTTTGGCATCAAAAGTCAAGTGCATGGACAAATAATAAAATTTTGCTGAATGCCAAAAGTTAACTCTGCAGTAATTTTTAATAAATATTTAATTAGGCCCCTCTCAACTTGTTTGCCTTTCCTTTTTGCGAATGCATTGTATTTATTTAATTTACAAACGCATTGATTTTACTTTCCCCCCCTTCCTCCCACTACCTCTCACTCCAATACATTTTTTACACTCATTTGTGATGAGTTTTATTTATGGTAAATTGCAATATCATTTATGTTTAAATCAAATGCATATTTCCATATTGATTTAAGAGGATTTTCGTGAAACAAAAAACCAATGACACACACAAAGACATACAAATAAAAACACGTATACACACACACACACATCTATATACACAACAAACATGCTATCAAGGAAGAAGTAGAAGTGAGATCTGTTATTTTAATTTGCTTAATGGTTTTTAAATGTTTTATATGCGTTAATTGGCTTGATGTATATTTGGTATTACACATAGTTCATTAATTTGATAAGCGAACACAGAGAGAGAGAGAGAGAGAGAGAGCAGCAAACGGAATTAAATTTATAAAATTTATATTGATATTTTATTGACGATACTCATTACTTAAATGCCAACTATAGTATTACCAATAACTAAAACAGAATCATAAATATATATAGATTCCTTTTTCCTTTGCTATGGTTTTTAAGCTGCTCATAACTCATACTCTTAATATGTTTATGAATTTACTTTAACGTAGTGTTGGTAAACGTTATTAGTTAACATATCTATGTGAAAATCCCTTGAAACTTTAGTTGAGCCAAAGATTTACCCTTTTTTCTCCTTTTTTTGACCTAAGAAAAATATGAACTCGCTTAAAAGGTTTCCATTCTTCATCTTTTCCTTTTATACCAATCTTCTTGTCCTTCGTTGAGTGAAATGAATCTGCAATTCTATTCCATTTTGTGTGTATGTGCTCCGTTGGGCTTCCCCTATCTTATCCCACCAACTCTCTCTCTCCCTCTCTGTCTCTCACTCATTTTTATCCCTTTTCTGCATTTTTCTGATGCTGATGATGATGATGATGCCCAGGCAGGGCAGGTGTGGATTTAATGCGCGTTAGAAAACGACATGATGGGTGGGGAGAGAGGAGATAGGTTGGTTATGGGTAAGAGGGAAACTTCTCACTTTGCTGCTTGCTCTTTTTGCCATCAACGCCAACTGCCAAACACTTTCATCTTTTGCCACAAGGAAAAAAGCGAAAAAAAGAAAAAAAATAAAAACCAAAAGAAACGAAACGAAAAAATGAAGGCGAAAAAAAAAAAATGCTCCTGGAGTGTAACAGATCCAACGGCGAATGCAAATAACTTGCGAAAAAAAAAAGAGAAAAAACTGAAACTGTGGCAAGGCTGCTGATGCCGCTGCGGGTAATCAACAAACGTTTATGGATACCACACAGCTTCCGTTTCTGATGATGAACTTGTTGATGATCGCCACCGACACCGCCAACGGCCGCGAATTGCAGTTTGGTTTGTTGCCCGCCGCTGGTCATTTGTCAGTGGGAAGAAGAAGGGGAAGAAGATGCAACAAAAAACAAAAAAAAAACTTAAAGACAGAGTGAGATATGAAAACAAAAACGTTGGGGGAGGGTAAGGTAAATGGGTTAGTGGCAATGTGTGCTGAAAATGCCAAAGCATCCATCCCGAGAAGACTCTTTAAATGTGACTTAGATTGTTAGCCAAATGAAGTTGAAGAAAATTGTTTGGTTAACAAATTGATGATAAATTACGACTTTTCTATTACTCTACATAATTAAGTCATTTATAAGGATTCTAAATATACAGAAACTATAGTTTTATATATATAAATATATACTAAGAGCTGTACTTAAACCTAATTTTGTATTATGATATATTGTTCTTTAGATGAAAGTAATAACTTTTTTTTAACTTTAAGGTTCAATCTGAATTCTTTATCTAAAATTGATTATAGTAAAATTGAAATATTCCCTTAGATCCCTAGATCTATTAGATATATAGTTTTTGGTTAAGTAATAAGATTCGATTCTATTTATTTTATTTAATATTATTTTCTCTCATTTCTTCTTTGGTTTGTCACAAAGACAATAAATATGTATGGCATATTTCAGTTAACGCCTGCAACTGTCATTGGGAAACAGGACCTCTTTGAGAATTTGTATGTGTGTGTATGCAACGCATAGTAAGAAGAACTCACACGTGGGCGCTGTCAACATTGCAATTACGAAACAATTTTCGACAGCATATGTTGTACGAATTGCTAAGACTGAAAATAGATCGTCATATGAATGGGGCTAGATGGTAAAAAGGGGGGGGTAAAAAATATGAAAATGCTATGGAAGAAGAGAAGAAAAAGGCATTTTTGTACAAAATAAAAGTTGAAATGCTGTGCAGCAGCAGCAGCAGCTCTTTGGCATAAAATTATGCAGATGGTGAACAACGATTCAATGCCAAAAGTATGTACATTTTTCAACACCTTTTTCGAAGAACTCACGCTTCATTTGCATGTAACCATGACGCACGACCACCAAGGCAGTCAGAGACAGAATAAGAGATAGAGAGAGAGAGAGAGAGAGAGACTGTGTGTGAGAGGTAAAGGAAGTCAGAATTGGAGTCACAGATAGATATAGAGGAAAGGCGACGGCATCGGCGTCGGCGTCGGCACCGTTGACAGCATCAACCGAGTGACAACCGCAAAGTAAGACCGCATATATCAGAAATAATAATAACCCCAAAACGACGCAACGTCTACAACGATGACGACGATGACTAGAACGAGAGGAACGAACGCATGGGTTATACAGAAAACCCAATTGCCAAGTGGTTTTGGTGGGTGGCTTGGTTGGTTGGTTGGTTGGTTGGTTTGGTTAGGTTGGCTTTACAATTGAATCCTTTGCAAATCTATCCTGCTAGTGCTAACGATGCAGGTTGCATATTTTGCCAACTAAAAACGTTTCATACACACACAAACACACACACATCTCTCTGTGTATTCATATACAATCTTATAGGTAGATGAAATTGTATTGAAAAGAGGATGATGATAAACTCAGTTGGATTCTATAAAAGTGTATAGATGGGAGGTTTCTTACCTGAATGAATGTGTAATTGTTAGTTACAAAAATCTTATGAGAGACTCAAGGGAATGGAGAAGAGATGCTTTGATTCAATTCATGGTTGAGTTGGACAAAAACCAGTGACTAATCAATGGGAGAGAGGGGGATAACCTTGCAATAGGTCTCTGAACTTCAATACTAATGAAGATATGTATGTACATACATTTGTCTTCCCCACGGTTTTATAGTCCTTCATTTAGGTTTGCCGTCTCCCACTCTCTCCCTCTCTTTTTCTTTCTCTTTCTCTCTGCTTCGTTATTTACTAATTATAATTTAATTTGTTTATTCCACGCTTTGGAAAATTGAATTTTCACTTTTCTTTTCTCAGTATATCTATCTGTCTCTTTCATTCTATTGCCTTAGCTTCTTTGTTTTTGCCATTAGCATAAGAAAAAAAAAAAAAAAAGACTTGATGATTGCAGAGAAGTAAAAAGAATGAACAAGTAGTGTGGGAGTAGAGTAGAGTTAGAGTATACGAGCATCAGATGTTAGCGAAGAATACTTTGAAATACGACAAACAACAGAAAAAAAAGAAGAAGAGAGAAAAAGAAAATATTTATGCAAATTTCAAATAGAGACAGGAATAAGAACAAAGCGCGAATGACTTCAATTGAATTGACTTGACTTGAATGAAAAGGAAATTGGTCAACTGTAAGTTTACTCGACAATTGTAAAATAGAATTAGTAAATAAATTGAAAAAAATAAAAAAAAACTTTTCATTAAAATAACTTTCATAATGATTGTTATCAATCAAACCATCTAACTAGCAAATAGTCAATTCATTCTGTCTTGTCTAGGTCATGATTTGACTTGATCTGGCAATCATAATGCCTTAAGATCGACAGATTTTCCCTTGTATATATCAATTAAAACAAAAATCATCAGATAAACACGTGTCTATGTGGTAAGGCACTACTTCAGTTGCTATTGCCACATGCCTCTATTATTGAGAAAGAGCCTCCAGCTGGCACTTAGACAAAGGACAATGTTTGATTGAAAGAGTTACGAGCGAGTTAAGTGCTTTAGCACTCCTTCACACATACACACACACACACACACACACATAGACACCCGCCCCCAAAAACACATTGGTTAGACAATGCGGGCGGTCCCAAGGCACCAACGGACCCAATCGTTGTCCGCAAGCCAAACAAACAATGCATCAATCAATAAAGATTTCCGCACCTAATAAGCCGCAGACAAAAGTGTGAGGAAAGGATGGTGCAAGAAAGAGGAATGGATGGGAGGGGGAGGAAATGATGCTGCTGCGGCAGGGGTACAAACATCAACGGAAGAGACAAGGGGAGAAGAGAGAGAGGAAGGCCCATCCATTGACGCTGCTAACCAATTAAACGCCAATAGTTGCCATCGATGCCACTGCCAACGCCTTCGCCAACAGAAAACCAGAAAAGGTGTTAATCGAATTACGACCCCTGAGTCTTTTCTCCCCCCTCACTTCCCCCCGTCTGCTCACTGTCAGCCTTCGACTTTGACTGCGTTGCATTGCTGCACTTTCAATGGCGCATGAAGATGGAGTTAGTGTTGGTGTTGGTGTTGAGTATTGCCATTGCAATTGGTATTAGTATTGCAGCTGCTAGCTCCCTAAAACTTCTACCCCCTTATCAGTGCCCCCTGTTCCTGTTTCTGTCCCAGTACCAGTGCCAGTGCCAATGCCAGTGCCAGTCCCTGTCCATGATGCTTGTTGCCGGCTCCTTCAATGTCGACGCTGTCGTCGTCGTTGTCGCTGCAAGCATTTCCATATTTTCAAATTTGAATTTTCTATTTTGTCGACGACGTTTTGGAGTAGGACAATTGAGGCACCAGACATCATCGTTTATCAGACAACTCTTCTCTTTCCCTTTCTGTCTCTCTCTCTCTCTGTCGCTGTCGCTCTTTCTTACTTCATCTACTTTTGCTTGCCATCTCACTTGCTCTCGCACGTAAAGGAAATTACACACATGTGTGGCTTTTCCAAAGCAAGAGAAGTTGGTGGAGGAAAAACTGAAGCTGTAGAAACTCGCAATGTGTCGCTTCGTTTGGCTTGCATGCGTAAAATTTGAAACACGTTAATGTCTGGCTGCATTTTAGCAATTTTGTGGCGCATTCTGCGTTTTGTGTGGCAAGGTTGCAAGCATCAAGAGCACCAAGTCCCAGCCAACAGCAAGTAGTAACCATCAAGAAGAGAAGTAGAAATAAACCACTGAATGCTTTTCGCCTAGATAGATGTGTCCTGATTGTGAGACTCCTCTGAAAGTAAAGTGACTAAAAAGTAAAACCCAAAAGTATATTTTCATCTCTCAAAAGAAGGAAAAGAAAAGAGGAAATGGAATTGTTTAAAACAACAAATTCTCAATTTGATACTAAAATTAAATAAATTATTATATTATTTCATAATTACCAAGATGGTTGGTTGCTACACTTAACTTTAAGGGATCCTGAAAAGGATAAGACCTTTTTTCAATGCCACATGGTTAACCTATCCAATACGGAAACATTTTTTATATAATTTTTTTTTTTTTTATGTAACTTTTTAATTCACTTCCTTTTTTATATTTTTTTTTTTGTGTGGCGTTTTGTTTTCCTGCATCTCAAATTTCTATTACATTGCAAAGAGAAAGGGGAGGGGGAAAGAGGAAGGTTTCTTTTGGTTGGTCAGCGGGTTTACTTGGTTTCTCTCTTATTTGTTGCACTTTTACTGTGTACTTTCGCATTTGCTTTCTGTACCCCCGCCCTCCCCTCATCTGCCCCTATCCTAACAAGTCAGAAGAGTATCCTGTTAAAGGACAAACAGCTGCAGCACATTGTCTTGCACTTAAAGCTTCAATCAAGAAATTTGATCGGCACTTAAAAGCCAGAGTATATAAAAAAGCATCACTACTAACCGAGCAAGACAGTTGAACAGTTGGTGGTAGGGGATGGAGTAGGAGACGATAGTGGCGAAATTGACGAGGGAGTACCAACAACAACAACAACAACAACAAGTGGCTCAACTCTTGACCTGAAAATCATTGGCGCTTTGAACTCTTGAGCGGCACATTGCGGCATTTCCTGCGTCAATTTACACAAAAACAAGAAAAAAACAAAAAAAAAGTAAAAGAAAAATGAAGCCCAGAATGGAATGCAGGTCATTTGGGCTGGTTGAGAGCTTGACTCAACCCCCAAGCGCCTCCAACATATCGAATGCATATATGGAACATATATGTATATATATATATATATATATATATATATGTATTTATATACATATATCGTCTATCTATATGTGTGTATATATAAACCCATCGATCGAAGTGCACGCAAAAATTTTCGCGGGGCTTTTTCATAGGTTGTTGTAATTTTTTTTGGTTTGGTTTGGTTTTTTTTTTGTTTTGCGCCTGAATTGAACAGGACACGCGGGCGCAAAAAAAAAAAAGGACAACGGGAAAGAATGGGGAACGGAATGAGGATAGGGAAGAGGATGGGGATAGGGAACGGCAACGGCAACGGGACAAGGAATGACAAGTCCAACAATGACTGGCAGCACTTTGTGCCACGCCCTGTTGCCACTCAACGCCCTTTATGCCTCCATCTGATGCTTGTAAGGGAAATAAAATTACGCGAGATATTGAATTACGCGTTTTAAATTAAAAATATTTTCGCGATTGCATTAAACGAAAGGCGAACTAATTAAAGAGGATTGCACTTGCTATCTCTTTCTCTCGGCTCTCTCTCTCTCTCTCTCCCTTTCTCTTGCACTTTTTCACTTTCTTTCTGTCTCTCTCCATCGTGGTGTTCTCTGTGTCATCTCTTCGATTCGCAGCCTTTTGAGTTACCAATGCAATTTGTTAACTGCAAATGAAGTTGGAGTTGTGTATGTGTGTGTGTGTGTGTGTGTGTGTGTGTGTATGGGGTGTGCATGTAAGGGAACAATTTTCAGTTGCTCCCTGAAGGAAATCGAAAAAAGTTCTGTGATCCCACAAGGAACTAATGGACAACAGAAATAGCCTCGTTTTACTTTTGTTTACAAATTTATCAACTTTTCTTTTATTATATTCAGTATTTTTATAGTTTTAAAATTTTTTTTAGATATATACTCAGAATTCAATATAATTGATCAAGTTTTATATAGCTCAAAACAGTCTCCAAAGAAGATTCTAGATTGTGCGATCATTTTTGAGTTTCTCTGAAATCAATGGATTGAAAACGAAGTGATCTTGTAGTCTATAGTACTTTTTTATGAAACTATTCAATTTTCTTAAAAATTTTTTAAAGTTTTTAACAAAATTGAATAGTTTTAGATGGAACCAGCACTACTTTTATAGTCCAATAGGAATTTAATTGTTATAGTTTTTATAAAAGATTGTTATATGCATTAATTTTAGATAAATGTAGGAAAAACTAATGCTGTTGAAGGCATTCCCTCTGCTTTGTTAGCAGAACTAGCTGGAAGATCTAGCTCATTATTCTTCTCACTTATTATTTTTCAATGTTCTTATATAAATTTAGTTTATGGACATTTCAATTACACTTTATACTATTCTTAATTTCTATATTAACTAAAGATCCTACAAATATATATAGTAAATAACAGTTAATAAATTATTTGTTAATAGGAAAAAGGAACATGTCAAGTTTATTTTTATCTGTAGTGCAATTTGTTCACTGAAAGTTCATAGATATCTGTCGTATTATATAGACATTTATATATATATATATATATATATATAGTATAGTAGTTTTTTCCTATATATTTATGTGTAAATAATAATATATTAAGTGGACATTTTTTGACCGCAAATATTCACAAATATTTCAAATGCAAATTGCCCCCCAATTTCAATTTAATTCTTGAATTTAAAGTTTTAACTCAAATTTTTTATGCTTTGTTGTAGATATGTATGTTTTTTTTTTTTATTTATTTTTATATTATAATTTGCAATGTGTCAGTTGCCAGTTGCAAAAGAGAATAAAGTGGAGAAGATTAGGCATAGAGAGAGAGAGAGAGAGAGAGAAAGAGAGACAGGGAGAAAAAAGAATGTAGGAAAAGTGTTGTTCAAACATTTTTACGCAAAACAGGAAATTGACTTTTCATCGACAGCTATATCAAAAAAGATGCAGAAGAAGAGGATGATGATGATGATGATTATTATTATGAAAAAAGAAAATACGAAAAAGATGAAAGGAAGATGAGGCAATGGCAAGCAACTTGAAATTTCGATATCCTATGCAAATACTTTTAGACAACTTGCCTTATGCGGTGTTGCCAGATTGCTTTTGGAAACGCAAAATGCCATGACAGTATTTTCAACGGTGGAAAGCTGTCAAAAAAAGCTTCAGAAACAACTTCCGTTACATGGTTATGGTTAAAAAGAGGACCAAACATGACCAAGAATAGGAGCCAGAGCAGCAGGAGTTGCTAACTGTAATACCATGGGTGGATGAGTAAAAAGAAGACCTCCAAAACCTGCGCCCCAGCTCAAAAGTTAAGCCATTAGCGAAATGTCCTTTACTTTGCTTATAACGCAATTTTCTGCTTCTTTTTCGGTTTTCTCGTTTTTCTGTGTTGTGTTGGTCCTGACTACACTACTACTCGTTCGTCTCCCCTTTTAGCCCTATACTGTTTCCTATCCATTCCTATACAGTCCAGTTCAGTGTCATCCCTACCCTTCCTTATCCCATTCTGTCCTGCCTCTCTCTCTCTCTCTCTCTCTACCCCACCCTACCCTACCTCTACCCCTCCATCCCTGTCCATTGTCTGTTGCTTCGTTAGCCATAGAGTTTTTGGACACACTACTGGGCGCTAAATGACAACTTCACTGTCAGCATTTTAAACTTTCGCGTTTGTTCATTTTTCGGCGAACCGAAAAACTTTACTGCAACGTTAATGAAGTTGAAGGATTTTTTTTTTGTTTTATTTGTATTTACTATACATACAAGTGCGTACGTGTGTGTGTGTGTGTGTGTGGTATATTCTGATGACAGTTTTTGGTTTCTGCCCATAGGTGGCATTGATGGTGGCTTGTAATTAGCAAATGGAAAGTTGATTTTTTGTTTCCATACCTTTTTTTTCTACCCTATACAAAAATAAAAATGTAATTTTTATACAATATTTTTCTTTTTTTCTATTTTCAGGTATGTGCTTGACAAGTTTTTAATAAAAAAAAAAACAAAAAAGAAAATATAAAAAAGAAATCCTATTATGTGGTGAGTGGTAGATGAAATAATTATTATTCTGGTCCATGGAAAACTTTCACAACATCTCCAGTTACCTTTATAGGCATTTTAATCAATAGAATTTAAGTTTTAAGGATTTTTTAGTCTTAAATTTTATAAAAATTTAAATGAACTTAAATTTCAATGTCAAATTATATGGGATTGAAGGATTGATGAATAATTTGAATAAAATATTGTATAAACCTAACTAAATGAAACTGGAGGAACGAGGAACACTACATTCTTTCCATAAGGTTTCTTTATCTTGATTCTTTAAAAGTTTTGAATGGAATTTTTAAAAAATTAAATTTTTTTTAATTATTAAATTAATAATTAAATTAAATTTGGAAAGTAATAATATTACTGAAAGTCACTTAAATTTGATTTTATTGCTCTTCCCAATGACTAGGCTAGAAATGCTTATCAAATGTTGAAATAATAATTTGAAACTTTTAATTAAATGAGTAATTTAAATAAACTATTTATAGTCTAAAGTGAATAACTAAATCTGTCATATAGAGTCCTCCCAACAAAAGTCCTTAATACGATATTAAAGAAAATTCGTTTGTTTAGCTCGAAGTGGAATGTCATTGGTGATTCCTTAAGCTGCTTTTCCTTCTCCTTTTCATTCTCTATTTTAAAATAGAATATTTAGTTATATTTCATCTATATTAAAGTGAATTTCAAACTAAACATTTTCTTAGAATAAGTTAATTTATCAATTTGCGTCTCCTCAATCCTAATTTTTACTGTAGTAGTTGTTAAAGTTAATATACCTCGTCTTTGGAAATGTATGTGCTGGGTATTTGTATAATGTAATCCAAGAACAGCTTCGTGTAACAGTGTCAATGTAAATGTCTGCAGGCAATAATGTTAACACTCCTGCTCTAACAGCAGATAAATTTGAACGAAACATCTTTTGCAGCCTGCGTAATACAGCAGCCGATAGTAACATTTCCCCTTTCCCCTTAACGGCTGCTGATGCTGCTTCTGCTGTTGCTGCATGTATTTGGCAAAACAACAATTCAAGCAGCAACGCACTTTTTAACCTTCAAAATCTCAAAAGATGTTTTCGTTCAGTTCTCATACTCTCTTGCACTGTTATGCTCTTTCGTTCGGTTGCGAGTCTACCGAACGGATTCGTGTTCTCTAACTCTGCAAAGCGGGGGCGCCATCTAAGCAGCGCTGCCGGCGTCAGCAGCAATACTAACGCTCTCACACAACAGTCAGCAGTTCGGCTCTCTTACATCAGCGCACGCGCTCAACTTAACGAAAAACCGAATGATATACAAAACGGCAGCAGCGCAGCAAGAGTCATCTGTTCCTTAACAGACTCGGAATGAGACGTGTCTGTTAGTTAGAAATTGTTAATGTTAGTTTACAGACCAGTTTACATTCGTCGCTCGTTGAGTTCACATCGTTTCGGTCTGGAGCGCTACTGGAGCGTTTTTTAAAAAAAGCGGTCGTCGACGACGTCGTAGTCTCGGGCAAGCAAAACAAACGACAACGGCGGCGTACAAGTCGAAGAATAAGAAGATTTACAAGAACAAACAGGAAAAAAAAAAAACAAAGCAAAAAGAAACAAATTAAAGAAAAAAAAACAAAATAAATAAAAATATGTATAAAGATGAGATAAATTTGTACCGCTAAACCGTGGTTTTTTTTTTGTTATAAACCGCGTTGCGCGTCTCCCTGTTGTCTATGGTCGTTCGCTCTGTGTATGTTTTGTCAAGTGTCGCAAAATTGTTGTTTTTTTTTTGTAAATTGTTTTAAATGAAATTATGGCAAAGTCATAGGAAAAATTCAAATATTTTATAATCCAAACCAAAGAAAATAAAAATTGATGATGAAAGGTTTTTTTTTCGGGTGCAGTGCTTAAAAGTGTGTTATTAGAGCGTTAACAACTATTACGGAGGAAGATTCCCTCAAAAGAAGGGAAGCAAAACCGAAATCAAAATCATAAAAGTGAAGTAAAGGAATAACTGTTGTTCATTGGAATTCCATATTGCTCTGGCCTCTTTCGGCATTTTTTTCTACTTCTTTCTACTTTTCAACTACTCCGTCTATTTCATCTTTCGCTGTCTCGCCTTGTCGAGGCCCATAAAAAGCCGCCAAAATTAAGTTCTCAAAGCAAAATCCCCATCACGCATACCGTCACACGGACAACATCTACGACGGTGGCACCGACACCGACGACGACGAATGTCCATTGGAGTCGACCACAATGAATCCCTATGAGTACGAATCCACGTTGGATTGTCGTGACGCGGGCGGTGGTCCCGGTCCAGGTACATTACCAATGACAGGCGGCCGTCAAATGGGCGGCAATGGAAGTGGTGGCGGCGGTGGCCCTTCAGGTGCCTCCACCTTGCACTTGCACAGCAGTCAAACACTGCAGCATCAAAACCAACAGAATTTGCAAGCCGCAGCAGCTCAGGCTCAGTCATCGCACTATGATTATGAGTATCAACATTTGCCACATCGTCCACCGGATACAACAACAGTAACATCAGCAACAGCAGCAGCAACGGCGCAACGTACACACGGCAGACAAGGTGAGTGTGTTAATAAGTGAAGCAGATACAGGACCCAATGACCGAAACATTCAAAGACTGAGTGAGTGAGTGAGTGAGCAAGTGAGTGAATGAATGAGTGCGTGAACAAGGTGATACGACCTGTGACCCTCTACTTAACATACCTGCTGCTAATCAGGCAAAAAGGTTTCTGCCGCTGCCTTCCATGCAAAATTTAGGGATTTTAGTTTTCTGATGAAATTCCGAACACAAGCCGCCATATTCTCCGCATGTATAATCGTGAGATAAATGCAGAATAGTGCAGGAATATGCAAGAAAATTAAACAATTATAAACAAATATTTAGTTAAAATTTTATTGAAAATGTTTTTTTTTTCCGGTAAAAGGAAAAGTTGAGAAAACTGAAATTCAAAGCAAGAAAATTTGATTATAACTATGAGAAAATCTATTAACCTTAATTAGATGGGAATTTTTTTAGCTTTAATTAATAACATTAAACGTTAATTATCAAAAAAGATTTATTTATTTCTATGAAATATATTTTAGGGAAAATATTTGAGTCAAAAATTTATTTATATTAGCTTTTCTTTTTCATAGAAAGTTTTAATAAAATCAGAAATTTGTTTAACAAGAATTTAATGAAATAATTTGAAGAAAAAATTAAAAAAAAAATGTTGAAAGTAATGAAATTGAAACGTATTATAAAAGAACGGTTAAGAAAATTTCTGAAAATGTTAAATATAATTAAATAAATTTGTTTAATGTTGAAATATTTAAAAAAAAAGGTGATATTAAATTAGTTAATTAAATGTTTTAAAATGAAACAAATTTAAATCCAATGAAGAGAATTATTTAAAAATGTAGACAAATGTTTGAAAAATATTAAAATATAAATAGAATAAAAAGACTAAAAAACATGGATTTTTGTGACCATGGACCTGTCAAAGTATCTCAAAGATACAAATACAAAAGGAAAACCCAAAAACCGAGAGTCGAGTTGTAGGAGCTGGATTTATGTGACAAACAGCGGCTTAAATTTAATTTTGCTCTGGTGCGATAGAAGAGGATAGAGGAGAAAGGGCACACACACACACACACACATACACACATACCGAACAAGAAGAGGGAAAACTAACTCTGATATGCAGGCAAAAAGCAAATAAACCCAAAAAAAAAAAAAAAAAGAAAAAAAAGGAAAGAAAAAAAAAATATAAAGAAGAGACAAGGACAAGGGCCAAGAGACACGGGGAACATGGCAATTGTAACCGAACTCCACTCCACCATCAAAACTCAATGTTGAAGAGTTTTCTTTCTTTGCTTTGCTTTTCCATTCCTTTCTTTTCCCCTCCCCTCCCCTCCCATTCTTCACCTCTTACTGCTGCTTGTTCTGTTTTGTTTGTCGCCGCCAGCCGCAGGCATCGGATTCGGGATTCCCTTAATTTGGTATCCCTTTTTTTTTTCTATTGTTAGACTTTCTACCTCTCGTTTTCCATCTGTTTCTATCTCTGTCTGTTTTGAGTATGTCTTCTTATCGCGTTTTTATTTTATTAATAAGACAAATAACTGCAAAAAGAAAAGAAAAAGTAAAACCTACAAACTGAATGCACTCAAATGGAAAAATCATTATCAAAGAGGAGGGAGAGAGAGAGAGAGCAAAAAACAGCAGCAGAAGCTAAAGAAAATGTGATAAAAGTAAAAGACATAGATAAAAGTTGTTAAAATACATAGTAGAAATATATACTAAGCCCATCTCTCTCTCTCTCTCTCTGTCTCTATCGATGGTGAAAATTCACTTTTCTAATCCTCAAGTCTTTGCTTAATTTTTGTTTAATTTATGCAAAATGTTAACTGCCGCCCGATAAGCAAACGCTAATTTGTTCAAAGTTGTCGCAAGTTGTTGGAAAATGAATGGAAACTGAACTGAACTGAATGAATGAATATTCCATTTGCCGGCTCAGTGGGCTATGAAAGTTCTGTACAGTCCAGAGAGACAGACAGACAGACAGACAGACAGACAGAGAGTAAGAAAGAGACAGACAAACAAACAAACTATGTACAATACCAAAATCGTTTCTCCTTTTCATACTGCCAAAAGAGATTAGAATAGGGCTTAAAGTGTTGCCATTGTTGTTGTTGCTACTGCTGAGCTGATTATTATATTGAATTTTAATCGAAACAGATTTTGGGTATTAGTTGTGTTGGATTTAATGAATATACAATTACTTTCGCTAATATACTTGCCATTTGCTAATCAGAATACACACAAAGGGCAGCCCTACTGCCTTGCCTCACCTTCTAACCCACCCCACCACCCAATTGGCCCCATTATTCATAAACATTCGTATTCAATTTGCTGTAAAGTCTTGAATTCAAATTCATTTGCAATTACGAAATTTACGTAAAAAATGTTGAGAAAATGAAAGATTTAGATTTGTATAAGATATGAAATAAATGAAATGAATTGGAAAATACAAAAAATTGATAAAGAAAGAGAATTAATTAAGTAAAAAAGAAAAATTGAAAAAAAATGTTAAAAATTTGGGAATAAAATTTTTAATAAAATGTTTACAATAATTGCAAAGAAGTAAAACAGAATAAATTGTGTTCTAAACATTATAATTATTATTATATTATAATTATTTTATATATTAAAAATTTATTTAAACAATTAATCATACATAATTTAAAGGAAAAACTTTAACAAAATTAAAAAACTATTCAGAAAAATAAAAAATTTGAGCGTAAAGTTTAAAAAATAAAATGAAAAATTAGCTAGGATTTGTTATTAATAAATAATTTAAAAAAATCTTTTAAAAAAAGTAGAAAAATCTGCTTTTTTAAAATCATAACAATTTTCAATTTAAATAATTTTTTAAAAAATAAAATCTATTTTGTTTTCTTTTTTTTAATATTAAAGAAAAGCTTTTTAAACTCAATTTAAGATAAAAAAAACCTTTAAAAGTTAATAATATAATATCAAAATTAAATCAAAAGAATCGAATGAGAAGTCATATATGTATATATATACATATAAATATATATAAATATATATTTTTTTTTTTATATATATAAAATGATTTTTAAATTTAATTCTAATCGTAGGACTCTATATATATGTCTATACGTTTAGATATATATAATGTATATAGCTTAAATTCCCTCTAGAACCGATTGTTTGACCTTTCCCGGTTAATATATACACCTGTCTCTCTCTCTCTCTATATATATATATATATATATTCATTATATTTGGACTTTTTGGACTTAATGTTGTATCGTTAAATGGAATACGATTACCATATTGTTATGTTAATGGATACTTTTCAAAGGAAATTCATTTTGTTGCACAATGTTTAACCAATGTTGAGAATGTTCTTTGTACTAACCTAACCAATTTTCAGACCTATCCTACTGCCACTCCCACATGCGCCCACATACACACACACACATAGAGTTACACATACATAAAAAACCACAAATAGAACATGCTTCAATTTTTATTATTTCCGACTTTGCTTCTTGGCATTTGAACTTTTTGGCCACGCTAACACACACACACACACACACACACACACAGTTACAGAGTCACTTATACACGCGCACATACACACACATACCACATACAGACAGACAGAGAGGGACTCAGACACATACATAAAAGGGAATTTACATAACTTTATTTCTGGCATTTCCTCTTTGTGCTGCTCGTTGTCGTCTTCTTCAGCTCCTCTACTCTTTCTTTCTATCTCTCTTTTTCTTTCTCCCCCCCTCACCATTTCTTCTTACCCTCTTCATCTTCGCTGTGGTCGTATGTGGTGTTATAAAAACAATTGCTTGAACAATTGAAAGCTTTGAAATTCTAACAAAAGAACCAAAAAAAACATATATAAAAAACACAAACACACACACACACAGTAAAATAGAGAGGGGAATGTGTGTTAGTATATATGTATATGTGTGTGTGTGTGTGCTGTATGTGCGAGTGTGCCATATACCTGAACAAAACGAATCGAAAGCAGCAGCAGCAGCGCCAAAAGAGGGAAAAAAAAATTGTAAATTTACAACAAATAAATTTGGTAACTGCAAAACAATAAATTCCTAAGACCCCCGAAAACGAACCGAAACTCAAACCCAAAACCGAATCAAGAGAGCAAAAAGTCCCGAAAAAAAAAATAAAATAAAATTCAATAAAGTGGGAGGCTCGTAAATTTTCAACACTTCAGCAGTCAGCAAGAGGAGTGGCAGTGGCAGCATTAAAACGCCCACCCACCCAACCACCATATAGCCGCCTCCCCCCCATCCTCTGCCCCAAACCCCAAACCTCTTCTTTGTGTCATAAAAATGGCAAGAACAACAACAACAACAACAACAGCAGCAGCACAACCAAATAAAATGGCAAAAGAAAATTCTTGACTTCCATTCGTTGATGTGTGAAAATGTTGCACTTGCAAATATGATTAGAAAATTCTTTTTCCTGATACATGAAATCTTTATATATATATATATATGTATATAGAGTATATATTCAGTTGGCCAATTAGCCAAATTAGCTTCCTCTTGCTCTTGTAGGCGTTTGCAAGTTTTTTTTGGGGGAGTGGCCAAGCCACTTTGCATTATTAAACAGATGGCCTTGCCAAAAGTCAATCACTAGAAACACGCAACTAATTTCGAAAAGTGAAAGCAGCAAACTTCCCCCCCGCCCGCCAGCCCCTTACCTAAAAAAATATATATCGCGCTCCCCTTACCCCTCCCCCTGGTAAGTGGTTCGCGCCCCACTCACAACAAGGTCGGCCTCGGTGGTTCTCCTCCAATCAAGAATCAATTCGATTTTCTCACACTGATTTTGTTGGTTTTTCTGTTCAATATAAATTTTTTTTTTTTTTTTTTTTGCTTTTTTCCCTGTTTTGTTTCGTTTTTCGAATTATTTGTTTATATCGCCTGATTAGTTTATGGCCTCTACAATTCGCCTACCGCTCCCCGTTCCCCGTTCCACTAAATAGCTAATGAGGTTGCCTTCCTATTTCTTTTTGTTTATTTTTTTTCTCCTATGAATTTTGCAAAAACCGAATAAGAAAACATTTACCCCAATCCATCCTAGCCAACTTTGATATACCCTTTGATATAGCAAAAAGAACGAGTATCTAATAAATGGAATTTAGTGTAACGCCATCTAGCGGCTAAATATTGTATAAATAACAATTTAAAGCCAAGTTTATAAAGATTTCTTATTTTAATTCCACCAAAATTATTGATAACTGTTTAGATATATACTAATATAGTTCATATAGGTATTTATTTATGTTATAAAATTTGAAAATCTTAATATACTCTTACCAATTGTAGGGTATTTAAATCTCATACTGTACAATTTTTATGCATTTAACACTTGCTGCCTGCTTGGCTGCTGTCTTGGTTGCCTTTTTTTTCTCAATTTTGTTTTTTTTTTGTTTAGATTGGTGTGGTGTGGTGTAATTATGTATATTGGTGGGTGCGGTCGTTACTTGAAGTGCTTCTTCCTCACACCCTTTTTTTCCTGCCTCCCCTCTCTATGTATCCCCCTCTTACTCTCACTCTCCTATTGCTTATTTTACCTCTCCTTGTCTCGGCATGGGTATGATTCAATAATTTTGTGCTTGATGTAGTTTTTGTTATTGTTGTTGTTGTTGTTGCTATTATTATTGTTTTTGTTATTTCCTTCTTGCTTGTGTTCTCCCACTTGTTCTCTAGATCAACCGTATAGAAAAAAAAAAAAAATCTCAACATTTTTTCTTCGTCTATTTTTGTTCAAATTGTGTTTATAGCAGAGGGGGCCGCAATATTATATATGTTTTCCTTTTTGCGTCATCGACAAAGATTTTTATTGTTGAATGATGAATTTATTGCACTTAGGTCACCTGAAATTTTGTTTGTGTTTGCTAAAATTACCTAAATTTTTGTAAAATCCAAGCTAAACTAGTCTATTTGGAATATGAAACTGTGGAAACTTATGATATTTGCTTCGTAAAGAACTTTTCAACACTAATTGTTCTTAAAATTGTTACAAATCGAGATTAAAACTTTTTGGAACAGTATATCTTTCGCTGGAGCTTCTTTCTATTGCTTGTCCTAGATAATCACAAAGACCTTTTGGGGTGACCTTTCTTATCCTTAGCCAACTTAACGATGCCACTCTAATCTGCTCACTTTTCCGATGACTGGACTAATCTGCTCATGGGCAAATCTCTGAAATCAACCTGAGACTGAATGGAAGAAGGGGAGAAAGATGAAGGGAGTTTGTCTCAAAGAAAGAGAGAGAGAGAGAGAGAGAGAGAGAGAGAGAGAGAGAGACGACCTTAATGACAGTCTCCATACCGCGCATCATTACCAACACAAAGCCGCAGCTGTCATATTTAGTATTATATCCACCTTGTTACAAATATTTTTTACAATCATTTTTTGGTATTTCTCTTACTTCTGTGTTTTGTTTTCATAATTCTCCCGCAGGACGTGCAAACAACATTTGTAAAATGTCTCTTCTTAGGATTTCTCTACAGCCAAACTGTCAATGTCAGGCGACTAGACTAGGCAAAAATTCCAACTTATTACTTCCTGACAGCTGTCAAAAAATATATGCAAACACCCGAAAACAACAAAAAAAGAAAAAGAACTATGCGTCGAAATGTGCGCAGAATTATGTAAATCAAAGCGATTTGTACCAAACCAGCAAAAGCAACAACAAAAAATAAAGGAGTAGAATAGGCAACATAAAAAATATAACAAAAAAAGAGAAAAAGAGAAGAAAAAAAATGGTATAAAAGAATTGACAGCCCCATTGAATGGCAACGGGAAATTCAAAATGTCAAAAGCAGAGCGAGAAAAAAAAAGAAAGAAAAATCATGTTAAACAGACAGAAAGGAGGGAATGAGCAGAGGGAAAAAAGTGGGAGAGATAGACTTAGGAATGCTGGGAAAATTACATGTAAACAGCAGGAGACCAACAACCTAACATACATACCTACAAACGCCTACCTTCCCCTTTTATATATATTATGTGTGTGTGTGTGTGTGTCTGTCTACTCCTATTCTTTTCTCTTTATTTTTTGTCTTTTTGCACACTGGCGCAAAAGGACTAAAAGAACGAAAACTGACTACAGGACATCACACCACTCAAGGGATAAGTATGGGCAACAGTATTGAGAATGAGAACCGCAAATGAGCAAACCCTTCGGCACTTGTGTACCCAAACATAGAAAGAGATAAATTAGCACCGAAAATTTGTTAAATGGTGACCCCGACGTGATACGCGAAATGACCTGCAGCCAGGTAGTCGCAGTAGTTGTACGTGCTTCAGCGCTCCACTAATATTGCACTGAAACAAACCAAGCATGGAAACAGCTGACAATGTAGCAGGCATCATCTAGTCATCGTCGTCGTCGCCGGGGATTAGTGCCTCTTTTTTGTTTGTGCCTCTCTCTCTCTCTCTCTCTCTTCCCTCTATCCTTTTCTTTCTCGCCGCACAAAAAAAAGGATGGTAAAAAAAAGAGACATTCATATTATAATTTGATTTCTGTTAAAGGCAAATCCGCTTAGGGATTCGATTTCATATAACAAAACAAAAAAAACACTAAAGAAAGGGAAAAATGGAAGGCAAAATTCTGTATTTAATGCTGCGTTAGTATTTTGATATTCTGAAAAATTGAATTTTTGTGTGTTGCTACCTCTGGGCGTCTGTTTTGTCGAGTCGAAAAGTATCCCCCCACCCCCCTTCTCTTTTATATATCCAAATGTTGTATATATATACATATATGTATATGTATGATTTTGTATACAATGTTATAGAATGTCTTTTTATGTCTTTTTCACTCATATGAGGCACGTCCTCGTCTCGATTTGGTCTTGCTCTTGGACTTGGATGATTGTTTAACTGTAATTGCAGCAATTGCTTTGCCAGGAGCTCACGCAAGTGAGTCAAAAAATATTCACGCAAAAGTCATAAAAACAATGCGAATGTGTTTTCCTCCCTCTCTCTCTCTCTCTCTCTCTTTCTCTTTCTCTTCTTCTTGCTTTTCTTTTTATTGTTGAGCATTAAATTTATTATTTTTTATAGAATGTTTCACAACTGAATGCAAATTTGTAACGATGAAACGCTTTTTCTTACCCCTGCCAGCCGCCGCCGCTGTCGCTGCCTCACTCTTCTACCATGAATATCCATGCTTCATGACCATTCCCATCGTTTCAATCATCTCATCCAAGTTGCGTTTTATGTTTTACGAGCTAGCTTCAAGTATTTTTCATATTTTTCTTTTAATTGCATTAAGCTCGAGTCTCAGTATCTAAGTGACGGGCGGGGAGGGTATATAAGAGGAAGTAGTACCAAAAGTCCGAGTCATAAAAAGGATTCTGCTATTTGCTGTTGAACTAACTGGATGGCTGCCTGTCTGGGGGTTTTTCCAGAAGTTGTAAAAACAGAAAACTAAACTAAAACGTAATGACAAATTTTTCTTCGTTCGTTCGTTTATTCGTTCGTTTGCTCGTGTAGACGACAAAGATTTTATGGAGTTTATGTTGAAGTCTAGAAAAAAAAAAAAGAAAAAAGAAGTCGAAAGTCGTCTGAAAAGAGGCTGTACGTGTTTGGGATTTTATATGGTCTAGTGCATCCGTTGCAATATTTTCAGGGTTTACTTGTTTGTTGTGCGTCTGTGTGTGTGTGTGTGTGTGTGTGGGGGGGGGGGAGATGTAAAACAAATGAGAGAAGATGCATTTTCCATATAAATATATATGGTACAACAAATGACTCTATGGATGATTTGTTTTACCAGTTATGGTTAGTTGGTTAAACATATATATTTATTTTTTTCATTTAAATAAGAACCAATAGGAGAAGGAGTATCTGATACTCGACTTAAAGCCCTCTTCATTTAGTCTCACGATCGTTTCTTGCGATTATAAAGATATCCCACAAAAAAGGGAAAAGGGAACGCACTTTACTTGAAACAGTTTTCATTTAAAACTGTGGAAAATTACATTGTGTAATATCCTTACAAATGGTTATTTAATAGTTTCCCCTTAAGAAAATACACAAACACAAACAGATAGACAGATAGACAGACAGAGGGACAAAAAGTGAGCGAGGCAGTAGAGAAGAGACTTAGAGGGAGACATAAAAACCTATTTTCATTCCCATTCCCGTTCTTATTTTCATTGGCTTGGCTCTTCATTACTTCATTCTGGTTATCCTTATCTTTCTATAGCGATCACTCCCTAGTCATATATACACACACACACACACACACACACACAGTCTTTGATAGACAAAAGCCACTTCCTGGCTCAACAAACTAACAAACTATTATTATGCCTTTTCATCTGTCGTTCAAGTGGCCATATAAAGCATCTTTTACTTTCCGCTCCGCTCTCCACTTCACTTCACTTCTCTTCCCTTGTCCTTTATTCTTTCCTTTTTGCCCACCCTTGGGTACGGTCTCTCTCTCTCTCTCTGTCTCTCTCTTATATAACTTTCGCATGTAACTCAACATGAAAACTACTTTAAGTGTCGTCGTCGTTGTTATGGCCATAAAAGAGCGGCGTCGCAATGTTAAAAAGGAAGAAGACACAGACCAAACTAAACATAACCCACAGCGGTTAGAAGATATCCTCTCAACTTACACACACACACTCACACACACAGAGAGTTACAAATACAATTTTCCATTTTCCTTGGCTCTGTTTTATTTTGCTTCTTTGCCTATTTCGCTTCCTATTTGTTTTGGTCTCCAATGTATCTTAAATTTTATTTTATTGTTTTCTTTCGTTTTGTTTGGTTTCTCTCTATCTACCTCACTCTCTCTATCTATCTATCTTCGTTTATCCGTTCACTCGTTGGCTTTTGTATGTACCGTTTGTTTGTTACCCTAGAACATAAAAATGAAAATGATTTTCACTCATTTTCCTCATCTCCCCCTCTCTCTCTCACTCTTTGCTTCTTCTTCTTCTTCTCATTTTTGATAAAGCTCATGTTGTTTTTGCTATTTTTATCGCCTCTGCCTTGGCTTCTCTCTCTCTTCTGCAATGAAATGTCCCTAAAATTTTTGTGTGTTGTCCTAGCAAAAAAAAAAAAAAAAATGAGGAAATTTTATTACTGTTTTTTGTTGGCTGCTTTTTTTTTTTTTTTTCTTTTTAGTGGACCGCCAACTGTTGTCGTTTTCATTTCGCTCTCTTTTTCTGCTTTCATTCTTCTTCTTCTTCTATTTGTATCTTTTTCCTTATCGCTTTTGTTGCCTAATTTCTGTGTGTAATAATGTAAGCCGCTTTAAGGTGCCAGATTTGATGCCAACTTTATTACAACAACAATGCGTACGGATAGACGAACGAACGTACAGACGGACGGATGGATGGACGTAGAGTAGAACCGACATTAAGTATATAGCATAGCATTTATATCGGTCGAAAGTTCTATAGCCATTTGCCAGTTGCCATTGAGCATTTCCGTCGTTCTGCTGATAAATGAAATCTTACAGAGCACCAAACGAATGATTCTCTGCCCAGCCCCACCTCCCGATAAGGGGAAGGGATCCGCCTGCCTGCCTGCCTGCACTTTGAGTCCCATTCAAGTGGCATACATTAAGCTTAAAGTATTTATAGAGACTGATATGTATTTTATTAGCGATAGCCACAGCTGCCTGCCACATCCAAATGCCACAACACAGTACCGCACCATTAACGGAAACATGCCACATGATGATATTAGATGAAGGGGTAGATGAGGTTAGAGTGGGTTGAGTTGATTGCAGTACAGAATATGGAAATTTCAACTAATTGAACTGCATACTTATGTCGGAAGACTGTAGTAAATTCAAATGAATATCAAGACAAAAGATAACTTCTCTTTTCATTCCATATAAAATGAAATATAAATTAATATATGATAATAATCGATTCCCCAAGATCTTTAAATATGATACAAGTTTATACGTTCGATAGTTCCTTTTACAATCTATATATATTTATTTATCTTAGAATTTCCTTTTTTAACTTGCTTATCTAAACTGCGACTAAAGTATCTTTTAGATACGTTTTCCTTCTTCTATAGAGACATGGAAAATTTAGATATAAAGCTAATGGAAATTTTATGATAGTTACACATTATGACAACAAAGACCAGCCACAAAGATGACAATTTTTTTTTATGCAACCAACAAGAAAGAGACAGAGATAAAGTGGGAGTGGGAGAGAGAGAGATAAAAGTAGAAAGGAGAATGGGACAAACCAAATATAAAACCAACAAACATCGACTAACAAAAAAACACACACACTCACACACACACACACACACACACACTCACACACACACACACAGGAGAGAGAAGGAGAAGAAAGTGTATCACTCACTTCTCACTGATGCATTAGGCGGAGGCGCCTCTGTATCATGCCGCCTGCCGCTCATAGCTTGCCTGCAAGTGGCACAGAGTGTTAAAACAACGACCGCACATTTTTAGCACATTTTCAGCATATCAACTTACAGGCGACGGCAGGACGATGATGCGTCAGGTTACAGGGTCCTTTATATACTTTTTTTTTTTTTTTTCTTTGGCTATATATTTTTTGTTGTTTTTGTCGTTTGTGTGTGTGTGTGTTTGTGTGTATGTTTTTTTTTTCGGGTATTTTCATGCATATCGTATGACCTGCTCCTGGACCTGGTACTGAGCCCACCCTCGACGAGAGATAGACGACACAAAAGCCTAATGAAAGGCCGTTAGTGTCCTGTGAAAAGAAAAAAAAAAAACAACAACAACAACAAGGGAAAAAAAAAACCAAGAATAACAACAAATGCGGGTGCAAACAGTCGAGAGTCGTAAAAATAATAATAGAGAAGATGAAGAAAACAGGTTTTACTCTCATACTCTCTCCTCCTCTCTCTCTCGCTCTCTCTCTCTCGTATGTCTCTAGTTCTCTGGCTATTTCTTTCCCCGGGCTATCAAAGTGTAAATGTTGTCTAATGTTTTTATTTGATTAGCGTTTGCTACGTGCCGCATTTTGAACGCATTTTCCTAGGAATTTGTTCATCATTCCATTTTCTTCCTTGACTTGACCATGGCCATAGATGATTTTCTTTTTATTCTTTTGTTGCCTTCTTCTGTTTCTTCTTCTTCTTTATTTCTTTATATTATTTTTTTTTTCTCTTCTTTCTGTTTCTCTTCATTTTGGCTGCTGTTAAGATTAATTGTGTAAGCGTAAATTTTTTAATTTCGTGGAAATAATGTTTTTTTGTTTTTTTTTGCTTTGGTATTTCTAGTCTTTGAGGGTAATTTGTGTGTGATTTGCTTGCCGGCATTAGGCCTTTTGAGATTCTATATAGTGGTGGGAGGGGTGAAGAAGGGGATTTTTATTATTCTAAAGCTTTTTTTTTTTTTTATAAATGTTTGCTAATCAATTTTATTTATATCTTTCTCTTTTCTTCTTTTGCAGGTATGTAAATTCTATATGAACAAATAATGTAATTATATTTTAAAGCAAAGAGGAGATATATATATATATATTTGATTCCATAAATCAGTAAGTAAATATGTTTTATATATATATCATATATAAAACGATGTCAGTCAAATCAATATGATATCAGTCATCAACTAATGAAGTCTCGTTAACTTGAAGAGAAAAGTTTTATGCCAAAACCAAAAGATGATTGAACATGATTACTGTCAAATACACACACATACACATACACGCACTCACATACATATACATACATATGTGACAATTTCCTTTCCGCCAAGAAAAAGTTATTATATTTCCACTTATTGATGCCAAAAAAAAGAAAAATAAAAAGCAAATATGAAATGAAAACAATCAAACTGACAACTGTCAGCAAAAATGTAGAAAAATGTGGCACCTTCTTACCTACCCACCACCCCCACTCCTATCCCCCAATATACCCCTTATAAACACCCTTGCTTGTATCTTTTTTTTCTAACATTTCTTCTTGTGCTCGCTTTATTTCTATCTTTGGCAAACAAAGAAAAGTTTTTTCATCTTGAAACTAGATAGAAATTGCAGTGAATTAAAGATTGATAGAAAGAAAGAATAAAAGAAGAGTTAAAATCAAATTATTGTGAGTTAAAGAGATTGTATTTTTAGAAGGATGTAGTTTTATTTGCTTACGCTTTATTATAAACCAGGGAAAGAAAGCGAAATAGAGGGAGTGAAAGTGAGTGTAAGAAAGCATAGGTGGGAAAACTTTACCTACCATTCTCGCTCTCTCTCTCTCTCTCTCTCTCTCTCTCTCTCTCTCTCTCTCTCTCTGCTCTCTTCAAGGTCTCTTGTTCATCTTAATTCTTTGGCTTTTGTCTGGGCTTTCATTGTATGCCATACAAATATCAAATAAATTGCAGGTGCAATAAGGCAGAAAGTAGGCTGATAGACACAGAGAAAGAGCATAAGAGAGGTGGGTGGTGGAAAAAAGTGAGAAGAGTAGCCGTAAGAGCATAAAATTGAATAAGGACTTACTACTGGTATGTGCCAGTGCTGTTTCACAATTAAAGATGCAACAGAAACACAAGGCCAGACCGTATTATATGGGAATGATTCATTTCTTGTTTCATTTTTATTTTCTTTGCCATGTAAATCTCGGGCCAGGTGCAAAAAATTTCACTTTCAATTTAAGGCAGAAACACACACACACTCATCCTCTCCCTCTCTCTCTCTCTCTCTTTCTTACTCTTTCTCTCTCCCTTTCATTTGAGTGTGAATTATTTCTGTTTTCTGGCAGAAATTCATTTCTTTTGGCAAAATCCTGCATATGCTTTAAGTCCTGGCAAAGTTTTTTGTGTAAAATCAAAATTTACTTTAAAATGAAAACCATTTTCAATTGAAATATGGATAATAATTAAAATATTTTCATTTAATTGCTAGTTTATTTTTTGCTTTTTATTTTTCATAGCTCAATAAATTTACAGCAAATGTTTGCATTGGAAAATCTTTGATATGCATTTTCTTTTAATACTTTATCTCAGATAACGCTTGAAATCATTTCACTTTGAATTTAAATTTCTTAAGGCGTTAAGTTTTCCTCAGTTTTCTTTTCTTTTTTTTTTTTTTTTTTTTTTTTTTTTTTTTACCATCTTTTCTTGTTTTTGTTTTTGCAGTCCACTTTTAATAAATTCAACAAAACTCAGAAACATCTTCTTCAGCAAAAAGAAAAAAAAAAAAAAGGGGAAGGAAGAGCACAAGAAAAAAAAATGTAATAAAATATTAATGAAATTCCAAACACCTCTCGTGTGTAGACAACAACGACGACGACGTTGGCGATGGCGACGCATCTAGAGGACTAAAACCCTCCTCCTGCTTGGTGTGTCCTCAACACTGGCACCTGGAGAGCAATTTTTTTGTTTGCTAACAAAGCACGCACTGTATGAAGTGGATGAAGAGATGGGTTTCTATTGGTAGAGGAGTGGTGTTGGTGGTGGTCCTGGTGAGGATTGTGGAATGGGCAGCAGTAGCGACAGCTACAAATACACAGTTGGAGGCCACTTCCGTTACGTGGCTGGGTCTGTGAATTGGTAGTGTACGTAAAATCTGGGGATAGGAGAAGCCACCTACCTACCTTTTGGTCATACTTTCGCACCTCAAAGCGTTGACTAGACAGGGGCTGAAGTGAATTGTGTAGAGGGAAGAGGGTGGAGGGTGGTGTGGTATAGTGGACAAATGGACATTAGACAGATGAGAAGTTTCCTCTCAACAGGAGGCTTCTGCTTAGAGAGATGAATATGAAGCAAGGATGTGAATGATGAGAAATGACTTTGGTTGATTTCTCTTCCCTTCACCCTACCCCCCTCCTAACCAACTAAACAATTTGTTCAAAGAATATAAAATATAGAAAAAGCCAAAGGATTTTCATGCAAACACATGGAGAGAAATGCCTTTTCACATATGCAAAAAGCCAATAAGAAAATTTTAATAGAAAACAATTCAAATTGCGCTTAGAGGAAAATGCTAAAGAAAAACCAGAGGGGCAAACAAAACAGCAAAAACAAAAAAAAAAAAAAAAAAAGAAGAAGGGGAACCATCACTACTACTATTACAATTGGAAACAAAGTTCCCTATGCCAAATTGAATTTGCCCGAAACTATAGAGAAAAGTCGAGTAACAAAAAGAAACCAAGTAGAAGATGAAATTGATTTTAAAAAAGAAGCCAAGAAAATAGAAGAGGATGGAAAAAAAAATTGCTGCTTCCTTCAGAGCAGAGGGACTGGGACAAGGACCACCGACCCTTGCTCTAACATTCGCCATCCCCACCCACCTTTTAACTCCCCTACTACCTACCCCTACAGCACTCATTCTCCCAGCAGCGGCACGAAAAACAAATTAAAGTAAATTCCCCAATTTCATTTTGCGGAAAGAGCAAAGAACAAAAAAAAAAAAAAAAAAAAAAAAAAAAATAATAAAAGGAAAAAAAAAAATATGTAGGAAAATTGTAAAAATCCAATTGCATTTCTTGAGGTTAAGGCAAATTGTAAAAGAAAATTAAATGTCCTTAAACAGAAGTTCACTTTATCATTGGCATTCCCCCCAAAAAGCTTTAACAGGATGTTTAATATGCGGTGACTTGTATATTGTGTAACTAATTTAAACTCACACACACTTCCTCATCCATCCACCTGGCCTAGTAACTCCCTACACTGGCGACATCTATCGTCCACTGTAAGAAATCTATAATGCTTTGAATTTGAAATGGAATAGTTATATATAGAATATAGAAACGTTACTCTGATAATAATAATTTAACTTCTCTTACTTAAGGTCCTTTATTTATTTCTTCATTCTTAAGGCATGACATGAATACCCCTATTTATTTTCTTGCCCTACGTTGGGTGGGTGAGTGGTGCAGTTTATAAGAATGAAACTACAACTAACTTTTGACTTTTACCTACTACTGAAGGCATCTTTAATAAAGTGTGAAAATGTTGGAGGGAAAATAAAAGAAAAAGCTTAAGTTATTTTTTTTCTCTTTCTTTTTTTTTTTTTTTTTGGGTAGTTGTTGTTTTTGTTACTGTTATTCTTAGAGGTTTCCTTTGGTTATTTTTTTTTTTGTATATTTTCTTTTTGCGCCCTCGAAAATCGATACATGCTTTTCATAAATTTTTCAACGTTGGAAAATGTTATTTATATTTCATGGCAGCACCAAAACACACACACAGATACACTTACATATAGATATATACATATATATATGTAGATATATATATATATATATGTATATATTAAAGAAAAACTTTGGCGCATCACGAACGACTACAAATCGTGCGTACCAAGCCAAAGCAGCAGAAGAAGGCATAAAAATCGAGCAAAACTTTTACACTTCTTGGCCATGGCAAAAGCAACGAAGTCATCGTCGCTTTACGGCATCGTTTATTACGTGTGAAAAGAGATGACTATGGTAGGATGGGGTTGGGTTAGGGGTGGGGAGGGGGACGGACAGACGAACTGACGAGAGAGAGAGAGAGAGAGAGAGAGAGGATAACAGTCGGCCAACGTCCTGCGACATTTCTACAACGTGCGGCCATAAAGTTGAGGCAGGACACGTGCAAAATGAGCCCAAGCTGTGCCCAAATACGATTTCTTTCTAACTCTATTTCGCTCTAACAAACGCTCTCTTTCTCTCTCTCTTTCTCTCTATCTTTGTTATTTGTTTTTTTTTTTGCTTTCAGTCTAAAGAAATTTAGTTAGGTTTAGGTTTTTTATGCCTTTCCACTTGAGTAAAGCAAACAAACAAAAATGTGTTTTCATTGGTTTGTTGTTTTCAACTTAACAGTTGAAAGGATTTTTAATTTCAAAATGTCACAGATCGAAAGTTGTAAAAGAAATATTGATGACTTTTAAAATAACATTCTTAGAGCTATAGTATTAAAAACAAACAGATGTAAGATCTTTCTACTAATAGATAATTAGATTATTCTCTATTTCTAAACACATCTTTTAAGCATTATATATAGCCAAAGATATATTTGAATGAAAATTTTACTAGCAAATAAAAAAACGTATTTCAAAATCCCTGACAACTTTCAAGATTTAAACCAAAAAAAAAAGAAAAATTTCACAATCGAGCAAAATAAAAGAAAACTAATATAGAAATTTTTTCTCTCCCAGCTCGTACATTCCGTTTGCTCGTTCCGTTTCTCGTTTGATTCAATCTCTCATGGGACAGGTGTTTCCACATGTTTCCTCATTTCCCACCTTCTTCTTGACTTTCATTGCTGGCATATCGCTTTCACAACAATCTCGATGCCAAAATCTGTCAATAAATTTTTTTACAGTCAAAATAAATAAATATTTTTATTTTTATTTTCTTTCACCCAAGACATAAAATGCAAAAGCCAAATACACATATCTTTTCTCATAGAATACAAAACAGACGCAGATACAACTCAGAATCAAAGGGAGAACCAACATACAATCTAAAGAACTCGTCATAATTTGCATGTGAGAGAGATGCAGACACCTTAGAGATAGAAAAAAGAAAAAAAAAAACACAGAAAAAATGAAGAAAAACAAAAAAATATATATATAGAAACAAAGAGGAAATCAAAGGAATTGAAGAGTTACCTAAAAGCAACGACTCTAACATACTCTAGATTAAGTAATTTCGCAATCTAAACATACTAGAACTATTTAGATCATTGCTGATAAGCGCCACCTAGCGGCGGGAAACAGGTTTATATATATTTTAATGAAGAATAAGTTTCTTATTTTATGCTTTTATGATTAATCTATTGAATGATTGAAATAATATAATATAAATATAGATTTTACTTTAATTTTTCTCTTAAGCTTGCAATTTTCATATACTTTTCTTTGTTAGGGTATCAAAATAAGAATAAGAAAATATGGAAAAACAAGGCAAATAAAATGGCAAACAAAATTTGACAATATCTTTGTTGTTGTTGTTGTCGTCGTTTTCGTTGTCTCATTTCATATATTATTTATTTATGTAGCGCTGATTTTCGCACACACCCACACAAACACACACACACACAGACACAGTTATACACCCCTCATAGAACAGTGTCTATGTCTATGTTAATTTTTATTTATCTAGAGTATACAATAATTTTCATAATTTTCTTTGACAATGAAAATCACTTGTTTATTATCACCTATAGATAGATATAGATATATATAGAAATGCCAGGAGACGGAGACGGGGGCGTGCGGGCGTGTCATCCTTAAGATGTTTCAGATGCTTATGTGGTTAACCACTGAAACTGACTCCGTTACCGATAGCACCAATAGAAATATTAAAACCGTAACCATAACCGAAACCAAAATCAATCAACTATATCAACTATTTATACATATGGCATATAGAAAACCGCAAATTTCAATTAGCATTAGAGCAACGAGAATCTCGGCAATTTTCCTCCTTTGGTTTTTTTTTCCCTTTCGTCTCGTTGTTGTTGTTGTTGTATTTTTTGACATATTAATTGATGTGTCAATATTTGCATAAATCAATAGATTGACAAACGAATGACTGACCACAGTGACCTGAGTTTGTTGTTGCCCTACCTAACCTCACAACTCCTCCCTCTCGCTTGCACATTTTACCCATTCTTAACTATCTCTTTCTCTATCTCTTTCCAACTATCGGTTTGTCTTTCTCATTCATTGCCATTTTTAACAGCATTTTGCGCTTTCGTTCAATTAACACTACAAAACTGTAAAAAAAAAACAGCGAGGGAAGTTCGAGTAGAGAACACTACGAACGGACAATGGGCAGACGAACTCTGCCACTCTGCCACACCAGACCAAACCAGACCAGACGAATCGACGCTAATTATAGACCTCACACATTGGCAAACAATAAGCAAGTGGGAAAGAGACACAGAGAGAGAGAGAGAGAGAGAGAGACAAAGATGAGAGAAAAGGAAGGTTCAGCCAGAGCTTGACGTTTCATTTCATTTGTTTCGCTTAAATTGTATAATTAAATTGAAAGTTGTTTGACAAATTTGTACAACAATAAATTTATTAGCATTTTGGAACCAGCAACAATAACAACTACACTACTACAACAATAGCAACAACAACAATCAAGTTTCAAAAAGTTGCATGTCAAAGTTAATTGTTGACTTAGGTTAGTTTAACTTACTTATATGCAGGTGGTAAACTGTCAACTCTTCTATTGAATGAAACGCAATGCAACACACAACGAAACGGAACGGAAAGTAGCGAAACGTTGGGACTTCTTTTGCGCCACGTGTCACAGGGGTGTGTCCTATCCCTGGGGGTGTTTATGATTTATATGAAATGGTCAATGCTGTCGCGTGGCAAAAAAAAAAAAAAAAAAAAATGAAACAAAAGGCAATGGCAAAATAAACGGGTTCAAATGGAAATTATAATTAGTAAATTGTTATGAAAGGTTGGGAGCGAGAAAAAGGGCTGAAATTGTCTACATACATATGTGGGTTGGTGCAGAACAGGTGCAAAATGGTTTAAAATCAATTAGCCTAGTTGAATATCTAGTAAATTGTTTTGCAAATGGACTTTTAATTATACAGTGATCAAGCAAATTAATTAATTATTAAGTTAAAGTTAAAACATATCACAAAGAAATTGTTAATATAAAAAGAATATAGAATTTGTATCCATAATAATAGTTTCCCTCCCTCTTTAGTGTTTCCAAAAGAGATATATGTATAATCATTCATCCAATCCAGTTTCAGTTTAGGCTTTTCTTATAATTATACTATTTTCCAAGAATTAACCTGCCTTGCATTTTGAAAAACAATTTTCTTTTTGTATGTGAAATTCATGACATTTTTCTTTATCTCTCTCTTTCTGGCTTTTTTTTTTTAACTTTTTCCAAAGTTCTTTGAACAATCAATGCACACAAAAGAAAATTTCCTTATAAATCATTTTCAAAAACAAAAGAAAATAAAAACTCGGTTACATAGCTTTAGCACGTAGACAGAAGGGGCAACTTAATGGTAAAGAAAACGGCTCAAAAAAAAAAAAGGTTTTAGCCAAGAGGAGTAATATGTACCAAGTTCTTTATGCATACACGTCAAAACAGGTTGCCTGAAATTGTAACGCATTGGGCAGACGTTGATGACGACAACTAATTGACTTGTTGGAAAACGAGAAACCAACACAGGACAACAACAAAAAAAAAAGAAAAAAAAACTGTGTCTAGCATGCGATTTAATGTGGTGGCATATGCCACCTACATACTTGCACCTACCTTAAGGCAAGAATATATAAATATATATGTATGTGTTATATATGTTAATTTGGAAATGAGAATTATTAATAGAAATGAAAAGAATTGCCAAAGTAAGACAGAGAGAGAGAGAGAGAGAGAGAGAGCGGGCGACCAAGAATATTCACCTTGAAAATGGGGAAATGAAAATTTTGTTGTGCTTGTACTTACTTTAATCAAAATAATGATGAAGATGTTTGATCATAATGAAGTTTTCGCCTTGGCTTCGTGACAAAATGACATTTTGCTGTGCCACCCCACCCAGACATAGTACCACCCACTTTTTACACACAAATACACACACACACACACATACATATACAATCAGAGAACCAGACCATACCCTTAGGCACAGGGGCAGAGACTGTTAGCTTGGTTAGTCTGTCGGACGACAGTTGACTTCAGGTAATGAAGCAACTGACGAAAGCTCAGAGAGCCCAGAAGAAAGGCGAAAATCATGTAGAAGAAGTGTATAAAAGCAGATGAAGAAGAAGAAGGAGACACAAGACGAGAAGCATAGGTTGTTATTTTAAAATTTAAATTTCTGTATAAATATATGTGTTGTGTATATGTGTGTTCCCTCAAAATGTGCATAAGCATGCCCCAGAGTCGTTCTCGACATGGTCGTCATCGTCGTCGTATTCGTCGTCTCCTTCAACATTCGTCGTCACCGTCATCGTCTTCGTCATTAAAAGCCAAAAGGCGGGTGAAAAGAAAAACTCACTTAAAATTTCAGCGCACGTGAAGTAGCCGAAAGGAAAAGGAAGGTAGGGCCAGGGCACTATAAGGCTAAACCATATGGAGGAGTAGGAGGAGAATACAAGGCACGAGGAGGCATACACGCGTTCTTATTTTTCTTTGCTTTTGGGGGACTAACGGTAAATAGGGAGTTGTGCTCTTTCTGGTGTTTGGAAATTAAATTTAAATATGGGAACATACATAAATAATTTTTGTGTTTTATTTTTTTTCTTCCCTTTTTTTTCATCTTATTTTTTTTTCTTCTCTTTTATTTTGTGTGCTCTCTTGCGTCGTTTTTTATTATCGCTCTTTGCTTCATTTTAACATCCACAGAAGATCAAATTTTGTTAGAGCTTGCCTTCCACAAAAAAAATCAAATGTGAAATACTTAAAGTAAAGCTACTAATGCACAGACTATGCATATACCCTGTAATAAGCAGAAGTCTTTTAAAATTTATCTTTTAAAGTTTAACAAACAGCCAAATTTTCCATTTATCGAACGAGAAGATTATATGTCTTCTTTCTTTCTTCTAATGATCTTTTAAGCATATATTGTTTGATTCATAGCTAATTATATATCCTTTGCTTTCATAGATACGTATAATTCTTTTGTGTTTAGCATAGTTAAAGGGTATTAAAAGTTCTTTTGGAACAAAGAGTATGAGTAACTTCACTTTTCAGTCATCTTTTGACATTCAATCAAAGTGGTTTTGCTTTAGGACAAAATAATTATTATTATATTTAAACAAATCTTTTGTTTTTAGTATCAATAACTAAGTAAAATGCTTAGTGCTTATATATATATAATAGGCAAAGCTTTTCTTTTTGTATATGTGCAAACATTTTGGCAAATATTTAAGAGTTATACAAATTTAATTGACAAATTTTTGGTAAGTTATTGCAATTGTCCCTCTCTCTCTCTCTCTCTATCTTTCTATCTTCCTTTCTTTCTTTCTTTCGCTTTCGTTTATGACCTACGCTTAAGGTTTTTGTTGTGCTCTGGGATTAGTGTGTGTCCCCAATTAAGGTCTCACAGCTTATTTAGGGTTGTCAATATTATTTAATTTCCACCCAAAAAACGAAGAAAAATGAAAAAGAAAATGGAAAAGCAGGCCCACAAACATTTGTCCCCAACAAAATATAAATATTGACATTGCCTTGTAATAACGCAGCATTAGCAGCAGCAGCAGCAACAGCAGCGGTTGCGGCAGCACCGTCAGTTGGTTGCCGGTCGAGTACCGTTAACCAAAATGGCGGACGGAAATGAAAAAGCAAAGAGGCCCGCAGCTTAATAATGTAAATTTTCGCTCTAAGCTATTTCCAAAGACTAATGGTGCGTTTAGAGTCAGGCCAAGGATCCAGCAACCCCTAAAAGAAAAAAAAAAAAATTTATATATGTATGTATATAAATAAATGTATAAAAAAATTGCACAAAACTTTCCCCCATACACACACAAACACAGACACACACACACACACACATCCTTAGCTAAGGTAAGAAAGGAGAAATGGGAACGAGGCAAATCGGCACAAAGTAACCGCAAGTTTGCGTGTGACGTTCCATTCTGTTACCGTATTCGCTCTGTTTGGGAAACATTATTAAGCGTCAAAGATTATGCAAAGAAAAACAAATGTTGCGTTATGAGAGCAAAAAAAAAAACAAAAATGGAACCCAAAAACATATATATGTATATATATATATATATAGTATGAGTGTAGTATATGAATGGGAAACATCATGGACGATGAGGGGTAGAATAAGAGAAGTGGGAAGTAAGAAAGGCAAGTGAAAGCAAAACCAATATGGCTGCCTTAAGAAAAAGATGTCGCGACATTGTTCATCGCCTTGTGCTATACTACTCCCACACTGTTTTCCCTTCCCTTCCCTTCTTCTTCTTCGCAATCTTCTCCTTTGTGTCATTATATGCTTGTGTAAACAACTTGAACATTTTGTATAGCATATTTTTAGGCGCATTCACAATGTGCGAGAGTAGAGTAACGAAAATCACAAAGAGAGAAACGTAAAACGAATAGAACAGAGCAAAGCTGAGGTTCCTAGGCAACATGCGTTGTGCATGATTTGAGTTCCTGTTTTTGATTTTTTTTTTTTGTTTGTATTATGAATAATGATTCCATATGCCAGATACAGAAAGTAACATCAAACAACTGATAAATTAACTAGCAATCGAAAATGAAAGTTGCAAAAACAAATTAATTGAATAAATTGAAATGAAATCGATTAAAAACATTATTTAGTTAATTGGAAATTGGTTGATTATAAGGAAACTAAAAAAATTGGAAATCTCCCCTGTGAAAACCTTTTGCTAATCGCTCATTTCCCCTATGGTCGATGTTTTGCACATCCTGCATATATTTTCCTTCTTTTCTTTTTTTTTTTTTTTTTATTAAAAATAAAAACAATAACGACAGTCACACGCCCTCTCACATCTAGAACCAATTTCGGTTTTTTTTTTGTTTTCTGTTTTTATTCCTTTGCGTAGACAAGGGGAAGACAGCCCTTTTTAGACCTTAGCTTTCATCTTTATGTCAACGCATCGATTTTCTTTCCGTTGCCTCTTGCCTCATCAGCATGCCACTTAAGTGGGCGAAACGGAACCACGGGACTAAGACGGTGGTGTCGGCAAACCCCGTATCTTTGCTTATATCCTATATATACCTCCTTTATCGTCCTGTTTCTTCGTTTATTCGCCTTTTTTTTGTACATCCATGGCTAAAATTGTTTGTTTGGGGATTTGCATGTTTTTACACACGCATCTTCTTCTGCCCCGCTGTCTGTCGCTTTGGGAAGTTAACGCATATTTATTGTTTGGTTTCATTCCTTTCTCTCTGTCTCGCTGTCGTTCTATCCTTTTCTTTCTTTTTTTTTTTTTGCACCTTTTCGTCCTGGCTCTGTTGTTGGTGTTGTTATTGTTGTTGTTGTTGCTGCTGCTTGGCTTTTCTGCTTCAATGAAAATGTTAATAAACGTTTTGTGCTGTCTGTTTGTTTATTTGTTTGTTTGTTTGTTGTTGCAGTGGCAAGAAGCTGCACAAAAGCCTTTAGCGCCTAAAATTAGACTTTCATTTTCATGAATGAAGCGAAACAGCATCGTATGCGTGTGTGTGTGTGTGTGAGTGTGTATGTAGTATGTTTATGCCTCTGTGTATGTCTCTCCCTCAACAACTCAATCAGCTTGATTAACATTTTACTTTCAGTCCTGGCATTTGCTTTGCATTAGCCGACGTCTCAAGTGTTTGCTTTTGCCTTCTTATCCTGGGGAGCGAGAACTCAGCGAGAATGGCGATGAAGTGCCTTTCAAGTGAGAGAAAGAAAGCGAGTTGAAGAGCGCGAGAAATTCTGAGAGAGTGAGAGAGACAGAAAGAGAGAGCAAATAGGAGAGAGAGAGAGAGTGAGGAAGTGAGATTCGTCTGAGCCTGATTTCACTTTGGCCACAATGGATTTATTGTTTGTTAACAAGAGAGTGGGAAAAAAAAGAACAAGAGAGCGGGTATATACAAGAAGGAGGTGAAAGAAGGGCAAAACGAATTCTGCTAAAAGGCTGTCTTTAGCATGGATTTTATTTTGGTAGAGCTTAAACAATTTAAGCGAATACGTGACACACTCGAAAGGAAAGCAAAAATAGAATAATATATATTTATATATATGTGCGTGTGTGTGTGTGTGTGTGTGTGTACGTATATATGTATGGATATTGGATGCTGTCTTGGAGAGTCTCTTTAAAACATTTGCTTCAAGTCCAAAGGCCAACATCACCCAATGCTAAGATCAGGCCACAATCATATCATGATCGAGACAAAAGAAATCTGAGAAGATTTTTGCTGACCAAGGTCGAAAACAAGATTAAGCAGACGAAAACAAACAAAATATTAGAATTACCAATAACAAGAATACACAGAAAGAAAAATTGAGTACAAGATATATAGAATAATATCAAATGATTCAAATCAAAACTTATAGAAATGTTATAGAAATTTCTTAAGAAGTTTATAAAGAAACTAGAACTAAACTTGAATGATTTTTAATATTTAAAAAAAATATATTTTATATCTCCTTTAAATATATTTACTAACCACAAATTGTTTAGTTTATAATTTATCTTGTTTTAATCTAATTAATTTATTATTCCCATATTATATTGTATTAATGTTAACTTTTTCTCTCTCTCTCTCTCTCTCTCTCTCTTTCTCTTTCTAGGTATGTGAATTATATAATTTGGTATTCATCGTAAGTCTAATCATCAAAATCATCATTGAAAGACTTTCACTTTTATTTCTTATTGTTTTGTTTTGTTTTTTTTTCCCCCAAAAAATTTAATAATAATAATTATTACAACAGACAATAGAATGGGCTTAAGACACTTTGTTGGTACCTATTAGTGCAAAGGCGAGGAAGAGTTGGGTGGGGACGGGAGGGAGGGTTAAGCCTAAACAAGCTTTGGATTAGCCAAAGGAAAACAAAACCAAAATCATAAAAGATGCCTCGTTTGTTTTTGCTCTCTGTTTAATTGTAGAAAGTAAGACGAAAAAGGGGAGAGAGGAGAGAGGAGAAAGAAACAAAACTCCACAACAAAAGACAAACAATTAGCAATTCTTTTTTTTTCTCCTCCCCCTCCCCTTTCATTCCCATTCCATTTCCCGCTCTTCTCTTTTATTGTGAACAAAATATGATTTAGTATTTCTCTGGCATTTTGAACTCGTTTTTGGTTTTTAGCAATTTTTGTTTTTGGTTTTGTTGCCTTATTTTTTTTTTTTTTTGTTTTCGGGGTCATCAACAAGCTCAAACTCTTTGCACAATAGACAATTTTGTCTTATTATTAAACCATCAGCTAGATGGAGTAGAGCATAAACCACACATAAGAGATACAGCATTGAGTGGGAGAGAAGGAGGAGATGGACGGGTGGCGGTTTAGCCAATGTTAGGGTGAAGGAGACAGAGACCACAGACTAATTAATCATTTTGGCGGAATGTGGGATGGTTTTTATTTCAGTTTTTTTTTTTTCGTATCTTTTCTTTTTTTGTTTTTTTTTTTTTGTGGGGGTTAGTTGGAGCAGCAGCAGCAGCAGCAAAAGCAGCAGCAGCTTCTCCTTGGCGGTCTCTGGCCTTTTAAATGGAAATTAAATTGCTATGGCAACTCAGAGACAGAGAGAAAAAGAGAGAGAAATGAGGCGAATGGTTGCTCAATTCCCTCATTCAAAGTTGGAAAAGATGGGTGATAGTTAGTTCTACAGAGTTTTCTCTACTCTCATCGCAAATTTATGCCCACTTGAGTCATTAATTCTCATAAATGTGAGGCTAGACTTGAGGCTGGCTGGCTGCTTCTCCTAATCGAATTCAATGAAAATGAGCAAAACGCATAGATAACTTGATTAACGTATAAATAGAGATAGATGAGTAAAGAAATTTAGCTTGAGAGGGAGGGAGGGGGTAAGAGATGCCTTTTTTCTTTCTTTTTTGTTTTGCGCAAAATTAGTTTCCACATCAACGAAAATCTTGAGAAAACTTTCTATCAAATGAATTAAATGAAAGCCCTTCAATTTGGAAATCCTGAAATTAGATATGATATTAGTTAGAAACCCTTCAACTGAACTAGTTCCAAATGAATGATAATTAAACTTGAGAAGAACTGGCAGAGAGAACTAATTCCCATATTCCCCAAACTCTCCTTCATTAACCCAAAAAAAAAAAAAAAAAATAAGCTAAGATCTTGATCGTGTAATTCATTCCAAGACATGAAAATAAATCAAATGGTCTTTATGGCCCAGTTAGTATTTGATTTGAATTTCTTCTTGCATTATATTATATAGTGTTGAATTCTCTTGCTGTTTTTTTTTCTTTTTCTTTCTTTCTATATCGTGGTCATCATCTTTCACACGCTGTCCGTCCACACACACACTCACACACACACACACTGACCTCATCAAATTTCTTTAGTTTTTTTTTCTTGGCCATGCAAATCAGATCCCTTGACTCTGATTAACCGAAATGTGACAACTTCATTTCCTACCCATTTGATGTTGTTGTACCACGTAACCCCCTTCCCCTACTTGTTACTCGCATTTCACGGCCTTCATTTGAATGGATGTCATGTTGTGTCAGTGTGTGTGTGTGTGCGTGTGTGTGTGTTTAGCTTTAACAACCATCGAAAAACCATGTCAACTACCTGCCACATTTTCAATCTCACCTTCTCTTTTGTCATCCCCCCCTTCTATCTATGTCTTTATTTCTCACATCGAATTCGTTGACTGTATTGGCCTTTCACTCAAAAGCCCAAAATTGACAACTTTATTGCCACTAAATATGGTTAATGACACCAAAGCCAAAAAACGAAAAAAAAACCAAAAAAAAAAAAAAATGAAGAAATAAAGCAAAACAAAACTAAAATTCTTGTCAACATATATTGAAAACCATTAACAAAATATAATGTCAAATGTCTCTTAATTGTTTCCAAGTGGTTTGGCTTAAAGCCTCCATACAACCGCTTCACCTCTTTACCACCAACCACTCACTCCACTCACTCTGCCACACAATTTGAGGCCCCCAAAAGACATCTGCGTGGGCTGTGTTGAACAAACGCCTCTGCTGATTTATTTAAATTATAAACAAAAAGGCCAGGCCAGTAGAGCGAGAGATACCAATAGAGTGAGAGAGATAGAGAGAGAGAGAGAGAGAGGTGGGGGCGGGGTGGGGGGGTTCTGCCTTCTTCGTTTGAAATGCGCCGCCATCAAATTATTGCTCTTGGCATGGACAGTTGCCACATGTGTTGCCTTCCACACACACACATAGAGAGAGAGAGAGAGAGACTGCCACCCCCTCCCGCCTCAGCTACCTTGCTGATTAATATCTCACAAATTTTGGCTCTTTGATGAATTATTTCTTCTTCTCGCTAGCCGATTTGTTCCACCATGGATCAAAAACAAAAAAAAAAAAAAAAAAAAAAAAAAAACTGTGTATAAATAAATAAAAATTTAGCACATTTTCATAGATGTATTTTATTTTTTTTTGTTTTGTATTGCGGTTCTTGGTGTTGATTTTTTGTTATTTTTTTTCTTTGGTTGTTCTTGTTGTGTGTGTGTTTTTTTTTTTACTTTATTTTATGGCTTGTTTAAATCTGTATTTTTGCTTTTGGTTTCTTTATGGCACTCTTTGTTTTGTGTGTGTTTATTTTGAAGTAAAGCTGATTGATTGAGTTATTTGCAGGCAATCGTTGCTCTAAGAATGTTTTCTACCCAAAAGAATGAACAAAACATGACCAGAGTGTGTTAATCTTGTTGTTGTTGTTGTTGTATGTAGATGTAGATTCTCTTGATATTTTGTTCCAAGAAAATGCAAACACTTGTCTTTAATTTATGCACAAAATGATGTTGCCTTGTATTGCCATGGATTGGATTCTGTTAATGATAGTGATAATGTTAATAATAATGAAGATCGTTGGATATAAAGATACTTATTTATTTAAGCAGGTCAAAGAATGTTTTTATAACGGTCTAATAAATGAACTTAAATTAAAAAATAGTTTTGGCAAACAGAGAATATATATATGATAGCATATAAAAGTAGATAAATGAAATCCTTGTATATAAAATTTTATTTATTTAAATATTTTAATAATATTTCAATTTCTTTGTAAATCATTTCATTTCAATCAATTCAAATTCTTTGATCAAATGCAGCCAAGAAACGGAATTTGCAATGTTTGGTTGCAAGTGTTTCTTTCATTGTCAAGCTCAATTAAAGGCCTTGTGGCATGGCCAGACTTCTTTTTTTTGTTTTTCTTGCAGATTTCCTTTTTCGAGAAAGAGAAAATCTTGATCGTTTCTGTTTTTTTTTTTTCTCTATTTTTTGTTAGTGCAACACCAGGCAAAGGCGGCTCATCTATTCCACCATCAAAAGTCAAGACAATCAGCTTCTGATCTCTTGGCTTGTCTTCTTGTTTTTTTGTTTTTGTTGGTTTCTTTTTCTTCTATTTCTACTACACACATTGCACTTTAGATGCATCTTCGTTTTCTTGTTTTTCTTCGCTCTCTCACTCTCTCCCACTCTCTATCTCTTTCATTTGTGATGGGTTTTGCTGTGTTCGATCTTCAATGCCTGGCGGATCGTTCGATTTTGTGGCGTAGCTATTAAATTGTAAATTGGTTGAGCAGAGCTGCAACAGCACCAGAATCATCATGGGGGCAGCGCAGCAGCGTTGCCACAAACGTGTCTGAATGCCACATCGTGAGTTGTGGGTAATTTGTGCTATGGCCAAAACCGAACGATGAGTTCGATCCCAGACTTGAATATCAGACGGTAGGCCGGGGCATTCAGAGCTCTCCACTATGTTTCATGTCCACCTTGTCCTACCGTCACCGCCTTCCTTCATCTCCTTCATCTCCTCATTCTCTTTCTCCATCTCTTTGAGGCTAATCAATTTTTCTTTTCATTGTTGCTCATTTCGTTCCGTTTGTTCATTTGTTACTTTTTTTTTTTTTTTTAGTTTTGTTTCTGGTCATTGCGGTTTATCAACGCTTTATTACACTGACGTTTTGTCAATTTGATTGCTTTTGATTTGAGTTTTTCTTATTCTTGTTTCTCTTGATGTTGTTGTTGTTGCTGTTGATAGGTACTTCTCTTAACTTGTTTATTGAGGAGGACCTTGAAATGTCTCTGCCATTGGTGGTTAATGGTTTTAGCTGCCTTTGTTGTTGGTTGGTTTGTTTGTTTGCTGTTGCTGTTGCTGTTTTAATTGCTTTCCATGTAACGCAACGCGCAGTACAATTCATGGATTCACTTTTGTTTTGTTTCGTTTTTAATTTGCCACTCCTTAAATGGGCAAACACTTTCAATTTTATTTTGTTCGTTTCTTTCTTTTTGTCTGTTCGATTATTTCAATTTATTTGGACTTGATTTTTATGCAATCAAGCCATTGGCTTTATTTTTAATCAAATAATTTTTTCATTTTTTTTTCTGTTGCTGTTGCTGTTGCTGCTGCAGGTTATTGAACAACATATTGTTGTTGTTGCTGTTGCTGTTGCTGCTGTTGTTGTTGTATTTGTTTTTGTGGGTGTTGGCTGCAACAAAGTTTGTAAATTGGAAAATTGAATATTGGCTTAGTGATTGTTTGGCCTCAAGTCAGAAAGTGGGCTTGAATGACAAATTTCCGCAATGATTTTCTGTAACGAATCATCGAATGAAAATACAAAAAAAAAAAAAAATTGAAAATGAAGAGAAACAGGAAAAAGCTATAGATATATATATGCACATATATATCCATATATATATATATTTTTTTTATTTTAACATTCACTTGTTTTTCATCACTTTCCAAAAGGAAAAAAAACAAAATTCATATGCTGTTGTTGTGTTACTTGTTACTCACACGATTCAGCAATAAAAATAAGGCCCCAAAACCATAAAGCAAGTAATACTACAATTGTTTTAACCATGCCAACACACACACAGACACACACACACACATATCTATACTCACACTCACATACACATCCGTTTGGGTCCAAAAAAGGGAGCTCTATAAACGCCTATAACAATAATACCTTAAAACACAAACGAATCGAGCTCCAAAAACAGAACCGAAAATTACGCATACCTAAACAGAGAAACAAAATTATGAGGCAAGAACGAGCGGCAGCAGCAGCGACAGCAGCAACATCAGCAGCAAGAACAAAAACCTCTTCGAACAGAGCAATAAAAAGCAATCGCTTTGTAACCAAAAACGTTAACTCGCCCAAAGGCAAAAGGCAATAGCAACCTGTGTGTGCAACATTGCCGCCGATCCCAAGTCGAGTAAAAATTGAATATGGCCAAAAGCAGCAGCGGTACAAGACGAAGCAGAAGAAATTGAATGAAGAGTCAGTCGGGTTGGGGCGGGGTGAGGTGGGGTTGGTGTGGTGTGGTGTGGTGTGGTGTGGTGTAAGGTTTTGGAGTGGGGTTAGTATACGGTCTACAGTTTGCTCCTTTTGCTATTTCGCCTTATAAGGTCGCGCACATAAATAAGCGAAACGAAAATATATTGCAAGTAGGCTGGAAGTCTAAGTCCAAGTCTTTGGGTCTGGTCTTTGGGCATCGGCATGCGGTATCTCGACAAAAGCAGCTGCCGCTGTTGCTTATGTTGCTGCTGCTGCTGTTGCTGCCGCTGATGCTGCTATGGGCAATCGTCGTGCTGCTGCAACAACAGACACAACAGCAACAACAATTTCAACAATCAACTGATGAGAAAAGGAAATGAAAAGTCAACATAGGGCACACAATATGCACAACCACCAGCAACCAGAGGAGAGTCGTCATTGCTATCTCTGTTTCCCTTTCTTCACATCCAGCAGCATCTCTCTCTTTCTTGCTCGCTTTCTATATAGAACCCAAAGTCAAACAGACAAAAGCCGTGGAAAAGTGCGCATTGTTGTTGCTGCAAATGTAGGAGATGAAGCCAAAGATGTTTGATGGTAATGGTGTATCGGTGGGTAGGGGGAGGCAGTACAGGGGTATGTATTTGTCTGCGGGTTAGGCCTTTTGCCATCTTAGACTTTCAATTGAAGCCCATCGAGAGGTAGTTGAAAATCGAAAATTGCTTCAACTAAAGAAGATTAGGAAAAGCTCTCCTTTTGTGGATCTGAGACAAGATCAACATTTTCAAATTGCCTTAAGATAAATGAGCTATTGAAAGAATTGGAGAATTAGTGGTGGAAAGTTATGGGGTAACATCAAAAGCAAAATTAAATCGAAAACTTTACACACAATGAAAACTAGCCAATCGACTAAGATCTTTCAAAATGCGGCAAAGGAAATGTATATAATAAATAAATCAACAAAAGTTATAATAAAGATCTAAACTGAAAAGAAAACAATGTAGTTATACAACACTGGTAAAGAAAAATACACAGTTATGGGGATATTTGTGACCTAGATAAATATATATATATATATATATATGTAAAAAGAGTTGTCTTATTTAGGAAATATATATAAATACTTTGTCTAAAAAACTTCTATAACATGTCTTAAATTAAGAATTTTACAACCCTACAAGATATTTTCTCCAATCGCTTACACATAGATTACCCAAAATTATACACAATTTAACATTAAATAGATTCCTTATTCGGCTTTTAGCCATTTGCCATTTGCTAAATATACAATCGTAGAAATCTATGTAGAAGTAAACCCATTAACCAAGTCCTAACTCACTCCTTAACCACTTAACCTTCAACTTTAACTCATACATCACTTCAAAGCAATTTCTATCTTCCTTAAACTCGACATAGATAGATGCATTGCTTAAAAAGCTTAACTGGCAAAAAGGCCCCCAAAAAAGAGATTTTGACAGCATTCTGTGAGTGTCTCTTTCACTCAGCCCTTTCTACCCCTCTTTCTCTTTCGGGTGTGTGTGCGTTTGTGCTTAGTTCTAATGATTTAAAGTTACCGCTGCCAACTCCAACTGCTGTTTTAGAGACTAATGTTCTAATTAACCATATGCTACATCATTAACTGCAAACAACCCAACCGAACTGAAACGAACTGAACTGAACCAAACAAAACCTGGATACCAAAATGGAGCCCACCTCTCGTTCCTTTTAGCGCAAAATTGCGAATCATTCTTCATGGCTGTCAAAATGTCTGACAGCTAATCAGCAATAACTGTCATTTAGCAAATAGTTGCTCATATTTGCACTTAAGCAAATAACCCAGAAGTGGTAGAGTGAAGAGCTTGATGGAGAGGGTGATGTACAATGTGAGACAGAGAGGAAGATAGAGAAAGAGATACAGAGAAAGATATAGAGAGAAAACTGACACTGATGGGCCCTGGACAACGTCCAAGTAAACTTAACTGGCAGTCTCTTGCCAGCCTCTTGTAATGTCTCATTGTAACACTTCCGTTAAAATCGCGTCGTCGTTGTTGTCGTCATCGGACGTTGTTGTTGCTGTTAACCGTAGTTGATTTTGTCCATGGTCTAACTGTGACTCATGTCCATACACAGTCAATAAAGCATAAACATGACCAAATGAATGATGGACATCGTCTAGTGGCTTTTGGGTGCCGAAGCGCATCGCCATCATTAGCCCAAAAATAGCCATAGTAGTCGTCTTTGTCGTTGTCGTCTTCGTCGTTGTCTACATCGTACCCATAGACTGGATAAGCATGAGCTTGAACCGGAGCTGAAACTGAAGCTGTTGCTGTAGCTATAGCTATGGAGTTGAAGCCTGTGCCCATTTGGTTGATTTCCTAGGAAATGAGCTGCTTAAATGTTTAGCCAAAGCGGTGTACATTTCCTAGCCTTCAAGCTCCCAGCCATTAACCTTGATGATATTACGAAAAGAGGACAGACAGCAGCATAAGAGCAGGAGAGGATAAGAAGGAGGGGGTAAAGAAACAAACTGCACATGGGATCAAAAGAGCCTTCCTCAACGTCCTCGACGTCGTCGTTGTCGTCGTCGTCATCATGCAGCTCACGAAAAAACCGCAAGCTCAGGAAGCTGGTTTTGGGTAGTTCTGATATATGCGACGCATGCCAAGCAAAACTGCACCAACAAAAACAAAAATGTTCAGAAGAAATGGTAGAAAAGAAGCAAAAGTGGAACAAAAAAGTTACAAATAGTGTTGGGGAATAACAGTGGCAGACAGAAAAGAATGGAAAAAAAAGGAACACACAAACGGCGATAGAAAGAGAGAGGTAGAATGAAAGGAGAGAGGAGACACATATGTTGGCATTAAATGGAGGGTGGATGTTAAAGTAGGGTTATGTTTCATGCCCTACAGCTAAAATGTTGAATAGTTATGCTCGATAACTCGGGAACATATTGCATTAGTAAATGTTGTATAACACTGAATAGAAATATGCGACAAACCATATATATATAAACATAGTCATATACAACACTGTTTACAAATATGGCATCATTCAACACTAGCAATAAATATCATTGGATTTATTTTACATCTTCAGGCTAAAGTACTTGATTAAATTTGAAATATTCTAGATTTTGCAACACTTAATAACTGTAAAGTAAGTAGAGTGAGATTAATGCAAAAATATCAATTTAAAAGAATTCTCATATACCTAAAGCCAAAGATGCTGGGTGCAACAACTCTGCTAAATAATAAATATCTAAGTACCAAACTGTTTAGATACCTTTTCAGGCATATCGCTACTCAAATCTCTATTCAACCAAAACTGTAGGGCATCCAACCCACATACACAAGAGAGCATAGCAAAAAAAAAAGGAAGAAAAAAAAAAATGGGGAAAAAAAAACTTCAGCGAAGAGAAGAACTCTAACAGTTTTATCTCAAGTCATACATCAGAGTTTTTGGTTTTGGCAAAAGGCACCAGCAACAGCAGCAGCAGCAGCTATGTAGCTCTAGGGAGGGAGTCAGAGAGAGAGAGAGAGAGAGTTAAAATTGGAGTCGGAGTCGGAGTCCATTGATGATGGCACACGACGTTGAGTTTGAGTTGCCTGCGCCTGGCAACGCTTAAGCTGCACCGCATGTGATTACCCAGCAGTTAGTCTTGCAACAGCAACAGCACCGACACCCCGGCAACCCGACAGCAGCAACAACAGTAAGAGCAACGGCAATGCCAGAGCGACAGCGGCAGCATTGAAACGAAGTGCATCAGCATGCCAAGCTGTTGTCCTGCACTATACTCTTTTACCATTGCCTCCTCGTTTCTCGCATCACACCAGCTCTAAGCTGGTAAATTGCTGCTGTGCGCCAAATAGAATTTTAAACATGGCATAGAGAAGTCTCTTACCCATCTCTCTCTCTCTCTCTCTCTCTCTCTGTCTCTTTTTCTTTCTCAGTATGTGTGTGTGTTGATTGACCTTAAAGCTTGAACTAAGCGAACGTAACTGTACTCCATCGTCGTTGTTCCAACACTTGACTCGTCTTGGGTTAGGCTGATCAAGGTGGAGTCAATGGCTTTTAATTCACTTATAATTTGCAGGATTCTTACCTTTGCCATGACTATGTGGGAAAAATATTAAACTAACTTCCACTGTATTTACTCATTGATTTTACACTGGATTGGAGAAAGTAAGTTAGACTAGACTTGTATATATATATACATATATACATATGCAAGGCCGGGCCGGTTGAACGAGCATCAATTGACATAGTTTTATTTTGTTTCGTAAAGTTGGTTTAATCACCCTCATTCTTAGATTTTTTCTTCTTTTATTTTTGTTAATTAATTGTTGAAATAAAGCAAACATTTCCGTCATTGATTTATGAATCTCCCACAGAATCTGTTTTGTTTTTTTTTAGTATTATTATTCGCCATCATTATTATTATTTGTAGTATTATTATTTTTCTTTTATGTCAAATGAATTCCTCTCCAGCCTCTTGCCAACATAAATGAAAATACAAAAAATATAAGAATAAGTATTCTTTATTTTTTTATTTTGTTTTTATGATTGATTGTTGCTTTAAAGGGCGTTTTGGGCAACGGGTTAAACTGTAGCATATGGAACGGGTTATAATTGCTATACGTAAAATATAAAGAACGAGTGACAGATCCGACCCTATATATATATGGCACATGTGTTCTTTGTTGTTGTTGTTGGTTTTTTATTTTATATATGTACATAAATTGTACAAGATTTTTTTTTTTCCTCATCTCAATGATCGATGTTCATGATATTGCACTTTTCTGTGACGAGTGTTGGGGTGAAAAAGAAGAGTGGTGTAGGGAGGGGGATGGCTGTATGGAAAGAGGGAGAGAGAGAAGGGAGTTTGGATGACACATGATGAAAAAGTGCAGTTTTTTTAGGCTTGACTGAAGATATTGTACATTAAATATATAAATTTTCTCTTGCATAATTTTTGATTTATGTTTAATTAACACCCCACGCAGCAAACACACACACACAAACACACGCACACAACAACAACAACAAGCAAATAACGGAATACCAAAAACTTGTGTAAGCTGTCAAAAAAAATGACAGATCGTTTTGTAACCTTGTCCAATTCAAAATGAAGACTTTCAATGAAGTGCTCCCAAAAATTGTTGACAGGTCGTTTGTGTGGGTGGTGGAGAAGGTGGTCGAGAAGGAAGAGGAGGTTGAAGGTTGGATGGAAGGGATCGAATTTGCTTTTCCGCCTCCTTATATTTCCTCATTTTGGTAACCCTCCTGGTCTGATTTCTTTCGTCATCATTATCGTCATCGTTATCATCATCATCATCATCATCTTGATGGTCGTCGTCTTCTTCAATTTTGTGCGTTTGTGTGTGAAATTTAATTAAAAAATTCTTTGCTATGCATAAATTTGCCTTTTGTTTCAGAGTTGGAGCAATAAAACTGTCATCATGGCCTTGCTCAACATTCTCAATGTCCTTCGTCCTTCGTCCTTTGCCTCTCTTTTTGCTTGCATTCATACATTACCGCATACATATTATGTCTCTTCTGCTTCTTTGTTGTTTTTTTTCTTTTCCTTCTTTTTGTTATAATAATCATAATAATAATACGAAAAAGAAGAAAACAAAAGAAATTGTAAATTAAATTTAAAAATGCTTTCTTTAACCACTCTTTCGTTAGCTTTCTTTCTTCATTCTATCATCTTCTGCTATTCCTTATGGCATTGTCATGCTTAATTGCTTTGTTAATTAAATGTGTAAAGGATATACAACTGCAAAGGACATTAAGTTGACAATAATAACAACAACATTTGTGTGTGAGTGTGTACGTACGTACGTACATTTGTATGCATCTGTATGTGTGTGTGTGTGTGTGTCTCGTAAATTATGGCATAATGTTTAAACGAAAAGAGGTAGAAGTACAAAACGACAGAAATAAAAGGAAGGAGAGACAAAACAAAAAAAAAAAAAGAAAAATTGGGTGTTAAGTTACCTTTGGAATGAACAAATGAGTATATGATATAACCAAATATATATGTATATGTATATATAATGATGCACAGGAGCAGATGTTACGCCATAGACCATGTCCAATTATGAATGTTTAGTAATGTTTAGTAGAAATTTTCCGCAATCCTAAATTATTATTGTTAATTTGTATATTGTACCACAAGAAAACATAAAGGATCCTATATATACTTATGATCGGTATCAGTATCTGAATCTTTAATTGATTCTTGATATAAATTTCTAAATATATATAGTAAATCTAAACAAATCTCTGCCATAAGTTTTATTTAGCAACAAAAAAAAAAAACTGTTGGCAAATGTTTAGTTCTCTTTTTTGGAAATAATTTGAATAAAAATAAATTGGTTTCCAATAATATATTAAAAGTGTATGTCATAGTCATCGCTTGAGTCTCCATTCTTCTCCCATATAGTTTCATTTGTCGTTAAGTTTTGGTCTTTTCATAGTCATTCGTTTCCTCCCTTCCAAAAGAAAAAGACAAAAATCACATTTGCCAATTCATCATCTGTTTCGACTTTGCATGTGCTGCTGGTCGTTTCTGCTTGGTTGATTTTCTACTTGTATATAGTTCTCCTCTTTCCCTCCCCTACATTCTTATCTACATGCTTTTCCCCTCTTCTTTTTCTCTATAGCCTAAACTTTTCATTTGGATTGCTGATCTATCTTTTATATAGTTGTTCAGTGTCTGTCCACGAGTTGGTGGCCATGTGTATTTATTTCTGCCTGTATATACTCCCACTCCCTATATCCAAGCTGCCGCTCTCCTCTCTCTCTCTCTCTCTCTCTCTATCTCCATCTCTCTGTCTCTCTCTGTTGCCCTTAAGTCGCGGACACATCAACAACTGTCACTCAAGTTTGTTGAGTCTGTTTGACTGTCAGTGGAAACATTTTCCACAAGCGAAATTAACATTTCTTGTGTGCAACATTTGGTGGCGCCTGCGCGCAGTAGCCTCAACTCTGAATGCCTAATTAAGTTGCTTGTTGTTGTTGCTGTTTGTTTGCCGTGTTGTTGAGGTGTGTTGTTGCGCCGTCGCATTAAGCAGCAGCAGCAGCATAATATTTGCACTTTTTACACGCCATGTCAGGCCTTGGCCAACCTCCTTTTCCGACAACAGAAAAAAAAAACAAAAAAAAAAACCGGCTACTGTTTTATGTCTATTTGTGTTGGCTCTTTTGTCTAGCTTGTTGTTGGCATTTTTAGTTGCAATTCTTTCCTCTTACCTCCCTCTCTCTCTCTCTCTCTCTGTCTTGCTCTCTTTCACACTCCTTTTGTGTGTGTGCTTAAAGTTTACTTGACTTTGCCTAAAATAAAAAAATAGTTGCGTGTTATTGCTGTTTGTTTGTTGAAAATTTCGCAAACGATTATGTAAGATAGTGAATCTTATACATACGATCTTAAAACATAAAGCCAAATTTAGATGTATACAAAACGATGAAAGAGTTATGAAAGATCAAGATTTGTTCATGTCATGAATTAAATTGATCAATTAACTAACAAACAAAGCATAAATTTAACAGTTTAACAAGTTTTCTGCCTCAAGTCTAGTGTTGGAAAGGAAAGGAAGCGGGTGAAAAACCAGATAGACCCCAAAATTTAATCAATCCAAGTATTTGAGCCTAATGGGCTCTTTGCTAAAATGATAATATAAACCATATGGGCGACCTATGACTAAGAGATACACTACTTATATACATATATGTATGACTTACGCCTACTCAAACAGATGATGGTTTGTTTTTTTGTTGCCCAACCCAACAATCCAACATGAAGACAAACAGAAACCCAACTAAAAGAAACGAAGCGAATGTCATGTTGCAAATTCTCAAACGTCAGCGGCATAACTCATTATTTAATGTCAAATCTGGTCGATAGTTTGGGGCATGGAGCATGGGGCATATATATGTATGTTTGAGTATGTTCTCTGTGCGTGCCATTGTGTGGGAAGGGAAAGAGGAGGCGTATTGAAGGATAGAGGAAGGAAGAGTAAAAAAATAGTGGTAGTCAGTCGACAAATGTCAACAGTTTTGCAGTTTGAAAGTCAAAGACAGCAAATCGATGCACAGAAAGAAAGAGAAAGAACACTCTCAGTAAAGTGAGTGAGTCAGTGAGTAAAAAGCAAAGAAATAGCACTGCTTTTGCTAGTGCTGCTGCTGCTGCTGCTGGTTGCTTGCGCTACTCTCTCTCTATCCTTCCGTTCGTTGTGAACCTCAGCCATCAGTCTCACCCCCAACCTCACCCTCTTAATGACATTTACACGCATGCAAACACACATAAATCATTTGCGTTTGTCAGTTCTGACAGCCACGAAAAAAAAAAAGAAACGAGAACCAAGAAGAATATTCTCTCGTTTATATATATAATAATATTTCTTTTTATTTTTTTTTGCCTTTTTTTTTTTGTGTGGAATTTACTTTTTGTATAGGAGTAGGAGTAGTACGAATAGGTAGGTAGGTGGCTAGAGGTGATGTGGAGGTGGAGTTGGAGGTTAAGGTGGAGGACAAGGATAATCCAGGCCTGGTTTTGTATCTCTCTCTCTCTCTCTCTCTCACACATTCTTTCTTTTTTTTGTCCATCCATGTGTCTCTATGCATGTAGATTGAGTGTAGACAATCAATTCGCATTGGTTAATCAGTCATATTCATCTTTGGATCTGTATTCTCTGTTTCTGACTTGAGGCATGAAAAATTCTTCATGCAGATGAGTTGCACCATTTGCCATGGTTCTTCGTTTCAGGGAGTTATATATATATGTATATATATATATACATAGATCTGGGTATGGTAATGGGCATGGTCATAAGCATGAATTGCTACCATAAAAGGAGCTATCTTTAATTGTCATTTCAATTACCATTTCACACGCCATAAAACCAATAAAACATTCTAGATATAAAAAATGTTGTACAAGAACTATAAGCCCTTCCAGCTAGGTAACCCAAACAGCTACTTAGCTGCTGCTTCACACTAACTGGGTCAATCATAGTAGGGTTTCGTGTCTATTTTATTTGTTTTTTTCTTTCAAATTTTTAATAAATAGTTTGCATAGATATGAATAAAAAGATTGCTGCAATTTTAATTCAGTCTTAGTGTAGTGCAAATCATTTAATCAATTAAAATTGTTTATAATGATTACAAACAAAAAATATTCTACATAATTTTTGCATAAATTTCATTTTCGGGTATTACATTTCCACAGAGCAGAAACCACAAAATTCCCCTGAGTATAATAATGAGATGAAGGGGTTGGATTGAGTTGAAATTGAATTCGGCTGATTGAAAAAAAAAAAAGGAAAAAGGAAAACCGTTGAAATATAAATCTAATGCGTACTCCATTGCCGCAAATGCAGCGGATTATGTTTGGGCTTCCGGTTTTTTCTTTTGGGTATTATCATTCTCTCGACTGGTTTTTCAAACGTTCGATTGCGGCGCCGCGGCGGTTGGTGCTTCTCTTCCTAATGTCATTAGCCACAACTGTCAACGCCACATGTCTTTATAATTAAGCCAAAATGCAAGACGATAATACTTAACAAATTCAGCGATTATAGTTTGGTAGCCATAGTCACCACCCTTGGCAAGAAGAAGAACCCAAAAACCCACCCCAGGGGGTATACAAAAACTCTGAACACACCGAACTTCATCAAGCGGACACTCAATAAAAAATAATTAATTGCACTTTTTGGCATAAAGATTTTTGGCCTCTGCTTTGCCATATGTTGCATCCGTCTGTATGTAGAAACAACAACAACCCTACTTAGGATGGAATAGTGTGGCTGCATTTCTTCAAAATGTTTATGGCGTTGACAAATAATGTCGTTTTTATGATGGTTCAAACATGTAACGGGGGCAAAAAAAAAAAAAAGGAAATGGAACAATGCCAGGGTAGATAGATATACACAATGTGCGTGTGTATGTGTGTAGCTCTATGTCCCGTTATTGGCGTTGATAATGCAATTTAGACGCCCGTGGGTCTAATGACCTGTGTGGTAGTAGCACAAGTACAAGAAGAAGACGCGCTTCTCGCATGACAGTTTAATATTGTTGTCATCGTCATTGTGGCTTAATGACTTTTTACTTGCTCTCTCTATCTCTCCCTCTTTCTCTCTCTCTCTCTCTCCCTTTTCATCTTCCGCTCCATCTTCTTTATTTTTATTTTTTTTTTTGGCAACTTTGCTTTGTTGTTGACCATTTAATGCCTCATAAACTTTTAATTTAACAAAAACTTCGTTACTTTGTCCTCTCTGTTGTATTGTTGTTATTGGCTTTATTGCTCTTCCCGCTGCCGCTTGTTCATTCCCTTACTTTCCCCTTCTTGCTCTGCATCTTGTTTTGTTATTTTTGTTCCATTCAGCTGACAGCTGAGCGGGCTGTCAAAATGACAGTTGTTGAGGTAATTTTGCAGCATGTTGAAATCACCAAAAAATGAAAAAAAAAATATATGGAAAAAGAAAATGTAACTTTAATGGCTAAAGAAGGTTTATGAGAAACGATATATTCTCTTTCTCACTCTGTCTATATATATATATACACTTGAAACAGATTAGATTTAAGCAGAATACTAAAAAAATATATATACTAAATATTTCTTCTCTCTTTTCTTTTATTTCCAGGTATGTAAAACATTTCAAAGTTCGTAACAGGTTTGAAAAAAAAACTCTTAAAAGAAATATATAGAAAATTAGAACAAACAAAAGAATATTTCTCCAGATATTTCAAATTTTATATATGGTTAAAAATTTTTTTATTTAATAGTCAGTTAATCAAATGGGATAATTGATAAGATTTTCACCTTAAAACTTTTTATCGTCGCATTCTCCAAACATTATTAAATCGCCCTAAGAAAATTCCCAATAAACTAATTTTTAATACAAATGGCCATAAATTGTCAAAATATTTGTAACCCACAACAGCAACAACAACAAAAACAATTGACAACCACTCAATTCCCATTCGTATCATAGATGTTTATATGTATATATATATATATATCTACATTTTCCCCTCCCCATCTATACCATCCGTTTACTCTCAAAAAGGGAGATCTTCTATAGCCGATAGTTATCGCCAACAGACATCATGCCCTTTCAATGAATAGCATACTAGAAATATGACAAAATGCAGACAAAAGTGTCGGCTACTAAAAATAGACAATAGAATCGAGATATCCATGGATATATATATGTATGTATTAATATATATATATATTTATAAAGGGTGGGAGCAAAGTGGGGGTAAGGGACAATGACAATTCGTTGTTGAGAATGAGAATTAGTCATTTATGGCACGTAGAGACAAGCGACAGATAGAGAAAGAAACGGGAGATACATAAAGATTGAAAGAGACAGACAGACAGAGACAGAGAGAGATAGGAGAGGGATGCGTGGGGTCTGTTTCGTCTCAGTGTGGCCCTAAATGAGAAAGGAGTGAGAAAGAGAAAAAATTTAAGCATTGCAATTAATAATCATTTATTTTACTCACAACACAACACACGCACACACACACACACGGGATGGGCTTTTGCTGTTGTCAGTCAGTTTGGGGAAAACAAAATAATCCCCAAAGACCAAAACTTGAGGTTCCGTATAACTCTATTTCTGTATTTCTTAAGGATTAGCAAGAAAGGAAATAAATTACACCAGGAAGAGAAAGATAAACTATCAACGATTAGCTTAGGCAAAGTAGTGGCATTAATTTCGATGACAGAAGTCAAAACGGGAACAAAAAAAAAAAAAAGGGGTTCCATATTAAACACACACACACACATAGTGATAAAAAGAGATGGAGATGGAGATGGAGACAGAGTGAAAGAGGGAGAGATAATCAGTCGGTATCCTCATCTCAATACAGCAAATTATGGGTTAGTCTTGGCTCTAGGCCAGGAGACACGATAAAGAAGAAGAATATAAGGGAAAGAAAAAGAAATCTTTCCAAACGTAACGAAACAACATCACAACAACTTCATGAATGAAACAATAGCCCAGACGAACGAACAATGACTCTGCCACTGCCACAACCTTAGTTTTACCCTTACCGTTACCCTTTCCCTTTTGCCTACCAAGTGTCTAACCTTCCTTGTATAGTTGCTGATGCTGCTGCTGCTGCTGCTGCTGGGCCTTCTCATTCCGCGTTTATTTGAGTGCCCAGTTTGGCTTACGTTCCTTGAGGTCTTTTGGTCGACCGGCCACTTAGAAGTCGCTTTTTTCTCTCTCTCTCTCTATCTCTGTGTCTCTTTCATTCTGTTTTTCTCTCTGTCCCCCCTCTCTGTGTTTTGTGTATCAATTTTTTTCGGTAGCCGCAGGAAAAAGTGCATAACATGGTCGGTCTCCGCAGCACACACATAGTGCATAAACCGCAGCTACTTTGCTTATGCACTTAACTCTTTTTTTTGTCTTGTGATTTTGTTTTTTTTTTTTGTTTTTACTGCCATCGGGAGCAGATACAAACTACTTTCAATTTGTAATTTGTGGCCAACCAGAAGGCAGACATGGTGAGCGATGAGTGGTGGAAGGGGCAGGGTATAGTGGATGGAGTAAAAGTTGGAGGAGGAGATATTGGGAGGTGTATAGGTGGCCAATAAGTTTCAGTTTGGTGTGAAGAAGGGTTTAGTGTTATTTTGTCTAAGGTTTTAGCGAAATTGAAAAATGGGAACTACTAATGAGTTTAGTGTCGTTAAGTGCCTCAGAGAGACACACACAGAGAGAGAGAGAGACAGAGAGATTGAGAGGAGAATGCACCTAAGGGGAAAAATGCGGCACTTCTTGAATGCAACTGCAACGATTTAAAAACAGGAAATTAAACTAAATTGAGTTTTGTATTGATATAAAATTACTTAAAAAACCATTAACCCATTATTGCTTTGTCCAAATCGAATTGATGGAAACAAAACAAGAAGAAAAAGAAAGAAAAAAAAAGACACACACAAAAACAAAAAGGAAACAAAATCAAATACTTCTTAGTGCCTAATGAAATATGCATGATGATGATGATGATGATGATGGCTCTAACATAAAAACTGGCACGCCCCTTTACAATAAATCAAAATACAATATACATATTAAGTGCACAAAGGAAAGGGGCCAAAGGGAACGAAGAATAAAAGAGGGAGCAAGAATAAGAAACTAAGAAAGGACATAGCAGAAAACGCAACGAATCGTTTAAAAGACTTGACCTATGTTATGACCAGAAATGGCAATGGGAATTGTCAGAGAGAAAATAAAATGGAGATGAATATGAGACTAGAGAAAGTTTTTTTTTGCAATATAGCATATATAATAAAAATGAAAATTTAGTTAAAATATCCAAGTACAGTCACCGAGGTGTTAACTCATCTGATTGATACGACAGATCAAGTTTTCTTTTCCAGTTTAGCTTATGGTTATTCTGCTCGCTATGTTTGCTTTTTGATGATTTATTTTTTCACTCTTGTCACGCTCCCATCTCTAATCTCAATCAGAATCGCAGACCAGCCATGGCCACAGGCTTCTTTGGTTGGATGTAAAGTAGAAGTAAGCGAGCCGAAGCCTTCTCTGGCGACTTTATGGATTTTAATTAATTTGCAAAAGCCAAGTCAAACCCCAGTTTCAAGTTATATCATCCTTCTTCTTTACTCTTTCCATACTCCTACACACACACTATCGTGCTCTCTCTCTCTCTTTCTGTCTCTCTCTCCGTCTATGTATGTTTTGTCTCTCTTACGTTTCCTCTGCCCCATTCCTTGCTGTTGGGCTGGACTGTAATAAGAAATTCAATTTCCGCTGCCTCATAATTATTTTCTTTCAATTTCAAAAAAAACAGACGCCGCATGAATTATGGCCAGCTATGAGGCGGCTCTCCAAGTTAGCTTGAAGTCGTCCATCCACCCACCCACGCATACATTAGCCCTTAGGACTTGGGATTGGGTCTGCATAATTAGTGCAAAAAAAAAAGAGATAGATAGATAGATAGAGAGAGAGGATGAGAAAGAAATATAAACTATGTGCAGCATAAATAGTTTTTGGAGAATTTATGGGCAAAAATGAAAGGAAAAAGAAAAAAAAAAAAAATACAACAGACCAAGGAGAATAACTAAAAGAAGGCACACAGAAAAACTTAAAGAAGAAGTAAAGGAAAAAAAAAAAACCAAGAAGATCTAAAAACTAAACGACGGCGGCGACTGTTGCGTGCATTGAATTTAAAATTAACCAAGATGTGTGGCAAACAAACGAGAGAAGGGAATATAGACAGAGAGCAAGAGAGGTTTTCAGCAACCAGACACAGAGCGGACGAAAGAGAGGGAGAGAGAGAGGGGGGAGCAAGGCAACCAATATGCGTTGCAGCCAGACGGCAGTCAGGTTGATGGAGTTCACCTCTGACAAGACGCCAACAACATCATGGTAATCTCAGCCAGAGACCAAGATGCCAAACAAAACCTTTTCAAATCCAAGCCCACAATACAAAAACAAAGTGAAACGATCAAAGATTTTTAACTTATGTAAAGTTGTCTTTTGAAACTTTTGATATCATGTTTAAAGAGAGACAAGTATAAATTTTAGAAAAAGTATCAATATATAAAATTGATATAATACTTTGACTATGATTTCGTTTCATATGTTATTTGAACTTTAAGCAACAACATGGAGCAAGTCGGCTTAGAATAATGATTCCAAATTGTAATCCTCTCCCCTTTAATGACACACTTAAAATTGTTCATGTCAACTGATTGACACACTGCCCCGCAAAAGTCCATATATATATATGCATATAGTAAAGACTTATATATAAGTTATAGAAGAGATCTTCATATATGTATGTACATATATAGTGATTCTCACCCTGGCCTTATTTGCTGTCTGCAGATTTTAATTGAGGGTAAATTAATTATTTATTCAAATTGCCTGATGCGACGTACGATGATGATGACTTTTTACATTTGCTTTTCATCTTCCTCTCTCTCTCTCTCTGTCTCTTTATCTCTGTCTCAGCCTCCTTACAAATGTCTTGGCAATTTGTGGCTGGCCATTTGATAACATGCTTTACCTCTACCTTTTGTACCTATCTCTAAAACTTCTCACCCCATCACCACTACTCCCCTTCACTGGCCTTTGTCGCCATGTCTCTCACGCACATGCTGTGATTTTAATGCGCTGCGATTTTTTGCGTGCATGGCGGGCATTTCTCTTCAAAGACGCAGGCTACAGCGATACAGCAATGTTTAGTAATGGTGCATAGGAGGGGTAGTAGTGGGAAGTGAGTGGTGTGTGGAGGGTTTGAGCCGCGGTCTGACTGGGCTCTGTCCTTGTCGTTTGCTTTTAATGTCGCATGTCAACGTTGTCATGTTGACCACTTTTTTTCCTATATATATATATATATTTTTTTTTTTTGCAGCATCTTCCGCCATTTACGTCTACCTCCTTCTACGATCTTCCTTTCTGTAGCTCAATGTGTGGGTGTAGTTTAAGCTAGGTATAAATTTTTCCTCTTGTTGGCTTTAATTGTCATTTGTTCACATATGTTAGAGAGGGAAAGCAAGAGTAGGGAGCAAAAATACTGCGTAGGTGTTGCACAGAGTCTCCCTCCCTTCCCCTTACACTTTTTGTTTCATGTTTTGTTGTTGTTGCCTTGCGTGTGCATTTTAGCTTAAACCCAGAGCCAAACATCACCGTCGCCTGCAATTTTTGTTTTCGAGGTGCGGTGTTTGCTTGGGTATTAAGCAATTTATATAGGAAAAAAGAAAAGCAAAAGCAAAAAAATGAAATAACACTTCATTAGCCGAAGAGTGATCTCTTCTCCGTTCTTCGTCTCCTTACCTCTTCCTCTCTCGTTGTCATCGCAAATGCATGCATGCAATGGCCAGAGATCGGGCCACTTACGTGGGCTTTATCAAAAACGAACTTACAGACTTTTAATGAGCTTCAAGAGATGGTGTGAGGTGTTTGTGGTGGCTATGATGAACATGAGGATGGACCATAATGCTATTGCTGGTGCTGATGATGATGATTATGATAATGAAGGCGAGGCAATCATAAACGTTTTCTTTTTTCTTTTTCCTTTTTTTTTTTTTGGGTGTTTTCGTTACTTGTTTGTTGTTGTTGTTGTTTTTATGATGCAATACGTTGGGGTCACCAAAAAAAAAAATGATGCTAAAAGTACAGTTGGGTACTTGACTGAAATCGATAATGCTAACCCAGCTGCTTTGCCAAAAAGTCATTTGTGGGCTCAACAATACACTACCCACACACACATACACACTCAGACAAAAGCACAAACACATGGATTCTTAACCCCAGCGTAATCAAAAAAAGCACTGTAGGCAAACACACAAACTCACACACGGACAAACAAAACCCGAAGGAAGTAGCAGCATAAAGCACAGCAAAGCAAAAAAGCCGAGAACAAAACTCTAACCAAAAAAAAAGAAAAAGGAACGCAAAACGCAATTTTCCCCGAAAAAAATGCGAAGCCAAGAAAATCCAGCGAAACTGAAGGCTTATTGGCTGCTATACCCTAGAAAGAAATGTTTAAAAAATAAAGGGTATGCAAAGCCAAGACGAATCACTAAGTAAAATCTGTGAACTCTCCTGTATTTCCCTCACAAGTTGCAACATTAACATTATGTTAATGCTTGAAAAACCATGTTAGTTAACAGATTTAATGCACTTAATTAAACGGTATTATTTTTAATTTATTCATGTAGAGGGTAAGACAATATGCCATCATTCTATTATTGTCAATCAGCATTCTTACTTGCTTTTATTATTGCTGTGGTTTCGCTATGAACCTTCTTCTCCGCTCTCTACTATCATCCTCACTCTTTGCCTATTCCACAAATAGCACCATAGAAGGCCTTTACAGACTGTTGTGTCTGCCTCTTTGGCTTTAGCCCGTCCAAAACCAAAACTAGCAAATGGCAAAAATGGGTAAAAATTGACAAAGAGCCATAGCTAACGTCCCTCTGCTCCCCATCCATTCCACCATTCCTTTCCCACCGTAAAATAGCTATTGCTGCTGCTGCGCTCCTTCTTGAAACGGGTTACTACGAGTACTTTTTGGAGTCTTGTAATTTAACAAGCAAACAGATTGTAATCGATTGTAGCTCTCCGTTAGGCATTTACTACGGCCCACGCTCTCTTCCACATATATACACACACACACACACACACTCACACATATTAGCTGTAACAAGAAGGCACAACAATAACAAAAATTGCAATAGATTTCACTTAATTTATTATAAACAACAACAACAACAATAAGAAACAAACCGAAATAAAAAAAAAAAACTCCAGCGGCATGAACAATTTTCTTTTTTTTTTGCAAAAGAAAAAAATTTCTTTCTCTCCTTATCTCTATCTCTCTCTTTCTCTCCATTTGGTGTCTGTCTATCCCTGTCATACCGTCTGTAGCAATTTACCCCATTAGCCTGTCATCTCTGTTGGAATTTTTCCACCTACGTGACGCCTTCAAGGAGACGTTAATAGTTTCCAAAGCGCACAAATCATTTCATTTATGGCCTTTTAAGTTTTCCTCTTTTCGCTTTTTCGCTTTGTGCCTTAAGTGCTATATTTATTTTAATTTTTATGTGAGTACACATATAGAGAGAAACAGAGAAAGACCGAGAGAGATATAGAGATGGAGACAGAAACAGAGAATCAGAGGAAAAGGCAATTTAATTTTTCTTTTTTACTTTATTTTATTTTAGTTTTCTTTTTTTTGTATGTATTTTTTTTTTTTTTTTTTCGCGTTTGCATCGTTTTAATGTCGTTCAACTTTGGTTTTTTTTTTTTTTTTGGTTTTTTGTTTTGGTACGTGCCTGGAAAGGTTTAGGCCTAAAGTGACTTTATCTATGCACGGCCTTAGCTTAAAGTCGTTTTCTGTGTGCGTAGACCTCATAAAATGACCTAAAGTTTCAATTTTAATGACAAGTCACTTACATGTGTAGTTTTCGTCATTTATTGTTTTCTTTTTTTTTTTTGTATTTTGTTTCGTTTGTTGGTAAGGTTATCTCTCAGGCACACATTAGGTGTAATTGGCCCATTGTCGTCAATGGTGGAGGAGTGTATGGTGTGGTGTTTGGGGGGGGTAATCGTTATAATACAATTAGTGGCAAAGAAAGAAACATTTAACCAGGTCACGTCAACATAAGAATTGCCAATAAAATGCGTACTTTAAACCAAAATTGAACTTAACTCTAACCGATTTCTATGAAATTACTTTAAATATTATATATAATTATGTTAGATTACACTTTGCAAAAAAAAAAAGATGCCTTGAAAATCAGATTTTCGATTGGTAACATTTGATACTCTTCTTTTGCCTTTCAGTGCCAATTTGAAATGGGTTTGGTAAAAAATTCTAAAGATTTCCCATACCATGAAATCTTTTTTCAAATTCTATTTCATATTTCATATTTTTCTCTTCTCTCTTCATTTTGTCTATAATGATTTTTTTCACAATTTATTAACTGTTTCATTCAACTTAATGGCTGTTCTTGTTTCATAGATAGCCTTATGCATATGGCTTTTCTTTACTATGTGCCCACTTCTTCTACACACATACACACACACATGCATATGTGTATATATGTATTTAGATATAGTTATATTGTATGCGTGTTTGGCCCATTATAGACTATGCCTTGGGTAGATAAACGAGCCGGGCCAACTGAGCCTTCCTTTAGAGAAGCGAGTGGGTGTTGCTAGGAGAAGACAGAAGGAGAATAAAGAAAAGATAGAGCGGGACAGGGGAGTGAGCGAGAACTTTGGGTCTATTGACGGTATATGCGTGCTTTTGTGCAAAGGATTTTTTTTTTTTTTTTTTGCGGTTCTACCATCGCCAGCGTAGTTTGTCGATAGCCAAATTGCCGATACCAAAAAGAAAAATAATACCAACAACATCGTCAACAACATATTCGCATTGTGTGTGTGTGTGTTAAAGAAGGAAACAAAAGGGGCGAAAAAAACTATGAAAATGAAAACCCATATAATGGCCTTAGGTGGTGGTGTGTGGGTGATAGGAGGGGAGGTATGGTTAGGGAGTATGGGTAAAAGCTGGCGGTTAAAGCCAACTCGAGTTGTGGCCCTGGCGACAGCGCGTACCAAGCACCTCCAACTCTCTCATTACCAGCAAGTTGGTCGAAAATTGCGTGCCGAAGCCTATTGCCAATGAAAAAACTGAACTACCTACCTGGACTACAATGTTTCTTTCGTTTTTCTCCTCTTTTGTATTATCATTTTATACAACTCCCTGCAAGTTGGCTCCTTTGCTGTGACTTTATCTAACGCGTATTATCTATCCAATGTTGCGAAGGCGTGGGCGATTTTCGTGTAATGAAGTTGACTCTAACTCTAACTTTAACTCCAACTGCAACTCCACTCTGGCACTTCTAATGGCGTTTTAATGTGTGTGCTTTCAGTGCAATTTGATGCAAGTTGCACATAACCGAAATAGCCAAAAAGTTGTTTGTTGTGCAAAATAATTGGCTCACCAAATTGGGCAGCAGCAGCTGAAGCAGCTAGCCTGGTCTATGGAATTGGAGCCCGAGACATGGTTTTATTTTTTCAAGTTGCTGGCATTGGAGTTGTTTTGGAGTGGGTGTGCGTAATGGTTTCGTGATTGGTTTCAGATTGGATAACTTGTTAAGGGTTTCAAATGTTGCATTTTCTTTTTGCTTCTTATAATGCCTTTTAACTAACGGTTTTTTATTCTCTCTTTCTCCATTTCTTGCAGGTATGTAAAAACTTGGCAAAAAATCGATATTTATTGTATTAAATTCATGTGAGTTATAATATTACAAAGTGTTTACATATACACAGACAGATATAAGACTGTCCGAGAATACAAAACTATTAATGGTGACCCCGACGTTTTTAGTAAAGAATCTCAATCTTCCCCTCTTTCTAAAATTCTTGTTTATTTTAAACGTTTCCAATTAATTAGTCGCTTAAGAAAATCTATTCAATGCCCCACCACCCGATCTTCACCGATCCCAGTCGATATGGTGAGACAGAAAGAGGAGTTTGTTGAACAAATTGCGCTAAAACATCTGCAAAATGCATTTCAAGTTTAGGGCTCGTCATCGAGGGAATTGATGTCATTACCAATGTTGAATTCCTGCTAGAACATGTGTCCAAGCCATGTACGTGCCCCGCAGACCAAAGCAACAGATATACCAACAAATATACAATGCCAAAAACAAAAAAGAAAAACAGAAACGTAAATAAATTATTGACATAATATTATAGAAGTAAAGTCATGCCCATACTGCTTTAGCTTCAACTTCAAGTCCAGGGACCAGGACTAGCGTACCTTCCACCTTCTCCTCCATTTCCACGTTTCTCTTGGTCGTGATATTCTCTGTTATGACCACATTGGTAATTGATTTTGAAAACAAAGCAATGGCAAAACTTAAGTCTCTTGTGTCAACTCGAGCAAATAAAATATAATTGTAATTGCTAAAGACAAAAGATCAAAGGGATAGACCTAGACCTAGACATAGACGAGAAGACACTTGAGATACTTTGCTAAAACAAAAAGAAAAAATACAATAAAAAAAACCAAACAAAGTTGCCCATCAACTTTGAGAGCTGCAGAGAGGCGACAACAACAATGAGAATGACAACAATAACAGCATAATCACAATAATCGCCATATTGATGATGATAATCATGTTCCGCAGTCACAATTGTATCTGTATCTGTATCTTGGTTCTTCTGCAGCTCTCTCTCACTCTCAAGTGTGCGCAAAACACTCGTTAAATGTGCCAAAGTAAGAAATGTCTGCTTTGCCTGCTGCTGCTCCTTCTTCCTTCCCCTTTATCGTATTGATTTCGAACTAGAACCCATGTGGAACCAAGAGTTTCTGCTGTTTTATGTCGTTCGCCTGTCCCTTTATACACCTTGTGCTATCGCTCCTCTGCACCCTCTCCCTGCCCTGTCCATCCTGTCAATGCCACCGTCGCACTAGGCTCGGCCTTTTGGTTTGTGTTGTCAAGTATTTATGCTAAGAGCTGTCAAACAAGTTGTAGTTACATTGATTACATGGTCCAGAGACGGAGACTCTTCGTTTTTATTATTCTTTTTTTCCTTTTTCTATATATGAAATCCTTTTTAATATGATTGCATTACTTAGTTAGGTGATTGTTGTTGTTGTTTTATATGGACAGCTGCTCAATGCAACAATGCAAGTTACTTCTGTTTCTGCTTTTGCCTTTGGAATGCCAAAGTCAATGTGCTAAGATGGAGAATTCGTTTGGGAATTGATAAATGTTGGCAATTCCGAAGCAATGAAAATTATGGTAAAAGTTTCCAAACAGATGAAACTTTGAAATTTTCCTCACTTGACGTCGTCGAGGTCATCATTAAGCGAATCTAAACAGTTTACAAATCTAACCATAAATATTTATATTCAATGTGTTGTTATTCCATCATTTAAAGTACTAACGTCGGGGTCACCATTTACAAAACAGTCCGCCTTGTAGCGCCATAAATTTAATAGAATGCCACCAGATAAGCCTAAATACAGCAACTACAAATAGTTTTCTACAGTTATTTATAGGCCAAAGGACCTGCACACTACCGACCAGCACCCACAATACGTAATCCTCCCGTCTACCCCCTCCATTCCTATATTTCTCTGTAAAAGTCAAAGACGATAAAGCACGCAAAGAAAGAAAGAATAGGAAACATTGTAGCTTAAAGAAGGAAAACTAAAAATATAGTAGCTAGCATAAATATAAACCTTCTAGCTGACATATATCGTATATACATATATATATATATACATAACAATACAATTTCTCACACGACTAAGATGGAGGTGGGTGGGTTAACCAGCCAAAGAAATTCCTCAAGTACCTTTGTGACTGCTTTATGTTTGGGCATGTTGGCTAGTGGAGGGGGCAGGGCAATGGGTGAAAGCAAAACGATGGCAAGTGGCGCAGAAAGTATGTTCTTACTCCTTACCTCTCTCACTTTCCCTCTCTCTCTCTCTCGTATGTGTGTGTGTGTTTGTATGTTGTGTGTTGCAATTTTTCTCTGCAAGCATGATTTTCTTTTCCATTTCTCCAATTTTGTTGTGTTCCTCTTGCCCCCCATTTCACCCTCTACCGCCGCTATGCCGCTCGATTTTTCTTCCTTTGCTTTATGTTGCATACTTTCTGCAGCAACAATTGTTGGTCATTTTGTAGCCACACAAATTGCTAGCCATTTCTTACTTTTCATATAGAAATCTCAATGGGGGTCAGTCAAATATAGAAAAAATTTATATATGTATATATATATTTAATTATTAAAAAAACCAAAATTCAAGCATAAATAAATTGAAATTGAACTCTTGACCGACCGATGACCGCCAGCCACCAACCACTGCTGCTAGCCCACAATTTTCCTCTAGCGAAAATAAAAAAAAAACCTGTTTGCTTACCGCTTTGTGTCTTCTGTTGCCTGACTGTCTATCTCTATATAGCTTCAATATCCATAAATGTCCAATGTGTTCATGACTTTGGCTCTCTTCTTTTAGCTGCAGCTTCTTTCAATACCTTTTTTTTTTTTCCTTCTTCTGTCCAGTTGCAAGTTTTCTGTGTGTGTGTGTGTGTGTGTCGAGTTCTTTTTCTTCTTCCACAACATCTTCCTTTTTTTTCATTTTTAAAGATTTTTATCGGTTTCTACTTAAGTGATTGTCAGTCAGTCATTGGCCCTGGACCGACTTGGCATGTACTGGGTATACTCCTATCTCTGTCTTTTTCTCTTTTTATCTCTATCTCTTTTGGTCTTGGTCTGTGTCTGTTTTGGTACAAGAGTTCCCAGTCTCAGATTGTCGGCTGTCTGGGCAACGTTGGTTGTTCTTCATCTGCTTCTTCTCTTGACATCAATTTATTTAAAGCCTTTTATGATATTTGCCTCGATTGGGCTTAATCTTAATACACTAACTAAATGAAAACGATATATAAGAAAATCAATCAAAATTGAAAGTAACAATTTCCATTAGAAAAGTGCTATCAAATCAATGATTTAGCTAAAATTAATCTATATTATAGAGTTATATGGAAGAAGATAAGATAAGAGTTTCGTATGAATTAAAAAAGAAATCCTTTTGTCTTATAAAACAGATAAGAGTATCTGAGATTCATTATCTATATATTTTGATATGTTTTCATGGTTACTTGGTAAGATAAGGTGTCTGGTTGTCTACTATCTTTGGTTTCTTTGAATCCAAAATTGGTATTTTGTGCCTTTTTAAGGCTTGACTTAATTAGGGTATCCCTAACTAAAACCACTTGATGCTATGTTATGCGATGCGTTGCGATGTGATGTGATGTGGCATCTCATCGTTGTATGAAGGAGAATACTATGTGAAGGCTTATGTATAAAACCACTGTTGGCTTTCATCGGGCGCAAAACTGTGCAAAATTTATAGAAGCGTATGAAATAATGTTGCTCACAAAACTGTAAGAAATTTGTCAAGTGGGCCGAAACGGAAGCACCAAACACATAGACGCACTTGACGACGATCTTTATCCAACCATTCTCTTCCTTCCCTACCCATCTACCATCCATCATTCATACATATGTATGTACATGTTCCCTACTATTTATGTGCAATTTTTTTTCCCTCCCATTTCCACCCAAAAGTTTTCCTTTGGTTTCTTTTTTTTTTCGCTAACCAACGTACGTATGTAGGGAAAAACCTTTCATAAAATTTTATTTAATTTTCTTTCGACAGGCTGGCTGGCATTCAGTCAGTCAGTCAGTCAGTCATACAAGCAAAGGCACAGGCAGGCATTTGAGGTCCTTTTTGGCTCTCAGTGTACAAGTGTGCAAGTATGTATGTATGCATGTGTGTGTGTGTGTGTGTGTGTGTGTGTGTGTGTGTTTGTGTTAATTCTATTGAAATGCTGTCAAGCTTGGAAACCAAAACCAACGCATGAAACACCCGCACTGAAGTGGTCTATGTGACTGTAAGTACATGTGTATGTGTGTTACGTGTATATATATGGGTGGGTAGGTGCGTGTGTATGCGTGTACCTCTTATGTGTTTACATGACTGTAAAAAAAGGTTCTACCGCTACAGAAATGAGCAAAAAGCAAATTAGTTTTAGTTTTCTGAACCAACAAACGCAAAAAAAAAAAAAAAAAGTAAAAGAAAATACAGGAAACGAATACCAAACCAAACCAAAAAATAATAATAATAAAAATAATAATAGAAAAAGAAGTGGTAGAATAGCATAAATAGCAAAAAGGTAGCTGAAAATTCTTTTGGTCGTTTTTACACATTTGTTAAATTAAAACTCAACGTTTTCCGTTTACACTGCCCCTCACTGCCTCTCTCTCTCTCTCTCTCTCTCTTTTTGCTCTTTATAATTCGCACTAAATTTGTGAGAATGGTGACCCCGACGTCATCTGCTTTTCCCCATTCTCAAAACCAAGAAAACTTTCTCCCACATTTCCTAAGAACTTTACACATTTGTCCATAAAACTTTCCGCCTCTTTTTTTTTTTTTTCTTTTTTTTGTTAATTTTTTTGTATATTTCTTTTATTTTTATATAAAGAGCTTTCAACTATTGCTGTTCTCTTTCTCTCTTTTTTGTTTCGCTAGCTGTCTCTTTCGTTTTCTCTGTGTTTTTGTGGGAAAAACATTGCTGCGGCAAGAGCGGAAAAACTTTTTACTAAATTAGTAAATTATAAGCCGCTCAAAATTAATTGCAAAAAAATATTTACACACACGCGGAGCACTCGAAAAACTCTTCTTGCCAGTGCCTTTGCTTTGCCTTGCCTTGCCTTTGCCTTTGCCTTTGCCCTTCCCTAAACTCACTAGCCAAAAAATGGAGTTTTAAAATTCTTTCACATACATACACACACACACACACTTACAGAACTGGTAGAAATGATGCTGTTAGTAGTTGTGGGCGGTGGGTGGTTTTTTTCCTTCTTCTTTTCATTCTTGTTTTTTTTTTTTTTTTTTGAGTTTTTGGGAAGGGCTTTTACAGACGATAGTTTGTTGTATTTACAGCGTCAACCACTTGCAAAAAATATTTTTAATTAAATTACAAAATTGCTAAAGAGTTGGCTGCTTTACCAAGCTTTCGGCTTTCGGGCTTGGTATCCATCCCCTGTACTAACTTCTTGCTATCATCTCTCCACCAAGTAAATAATAAAAAGTAGCAAAATACACACAAAACAAAGCAAAAAAAAAAATAAGAGAGAAGGAAAAAAAAAAACCAGGATAAAAGTAGAAGCAAAAGCCGCAAAGCGCTGCAAAATATGCAAAAGTAGTAATAGAAGTTGCAGTTGCAAAAGTAGTAGTAGTAGTAGTATTAGTAGTCATAGTAGTAGCTGCCACTAGAGTTGAAGTTGGACCTAGAGCTGGAGCTGGAACTGGAGTTGCAGTTGCAGTTGAAGTAGAATTTGCTATTTGAGTTTTGAATTGCAGTAAAGAGGAGGAGCGGAAACAGAGAAATGATGAAAAGTGTCTATAAACTTCAATTTATATAAAATGCTATAAACATTTTGATATTTTATCTAAAAAACATTTCATTTATTTGACTCTGTTGAAATTCCATAGTGTTCGGAATGGGAAACAGTGATTTCCATTTGAAAAGCAATGCTTGAGAATGTATCTTGGGTGTGCCAAACCTTCAGAACCCCTTAATGTATGTATGTATCTTCTTCTCTTGTTAATAGTAGAAATTTGTAAATTATTCAGTTTCCATTATATAGATGATCACCCTGCCATGTGAGATTGTTACATCCTTTTCCTTAAAAAATGTTACCAAGTCAACTAATTTTCATTTCCTCATAGTAATCTGCCGCAACTTTACCAAACAGATGGTGAATGGTTCCATTCTGGATGATTGTGTAACTTAGTAAGAGATTTGCATTCCTGATTTGCAGTTAGTCCCTCTACACCTCTATCCGCTCCCTCTACCCCTCTGTGCTGTTGACAGTTGTGATGATCACCCTGCCATGTGAGATTGTTAGATCCTTTTCCTTAAAAAATGTTACCAAGTCAACTAATTTTCATTTCCTCATAGTAATCTGCCGCAACTTTACCAAACAGATGGTGAATGGTTCCATTCTGGATGATTGTGTAACTTAGTAAGAGATTTGCATTCCTGATTTGCAGTTAGTCCCTCTACACCTCTATCCGCTCCCTCTACCCCTCTGTGCTGTTGACAGTTGTGCTCTTACTACACAGTTTTTTTTTGTTTTTCATTTTCCAACAAAGGAAAGCAAGGGAGAACAAAAAAAAAATAAGAAGAAAACCGACAAATATTTTATGTCTTAAGTAACTGTAAACAACAGCTGGCCTCTCGCCACTCACTCTCCACTCACCCGCTGCTCATCCCCTCTCACCCACTCGTAAGCCTTTTGCTAAACAGAAAAAAAAAAAAAAATAAAATTTAAATAACCCAACCAAGAAATAAGCGAGAAAAAGCTTAAAAAAAAAATAACGAGAAAAGAAGAAATGCAACGGCAACTGCAACTCAACTGGACACTTTTGGTGCTCTTAAGTGTTTTAGTCGTTGACTTTTGTTGTCTTCTCGTCTTGTTGTTATCTTCTTCTTGCTCTTCTTTTTCCTTTTGTGTGCCACTGACGCCATTTTGTTTGGTTCCGGGCGGCGATGCAACGGAAAACTCGGGGTAAAAATGGCGTGCGAAATGTAGGTGAATGGACCCCGCAGGCTTTCCATTTTTCTGCTACCAAAACCATTGTTGCCTGCCTGACCACCCAACCCCCTCCCCTCGCCCGGCTGTTGTTGCCATTTATTTGTGGTTACTTTTCAACACACGGTCGTTGACTTTTTGCCTGACTATGCCACATCCGCATCCGCATCAGCATCAGTATCCGCATCCACATCCGCATTTGGCTGCAAGGCTAACTGACTGCATGCCATACTATTCTGGCATTCTATCTACACCTTTAAATAATTAAAATAATTAATTTATAAAATTGGGAAAATTGTATATTGAATGATTTTATTTATCTCGCACTCAATATAACAAACAAATATCTATATATATATATATATATATATACCCTTGGGGCCCTTTGAAAATATCAAATCAAAACGAAACGAAACGAATCAAATCTTCGACACTTGAGGCTAGTTTAAATTTTATAACCAATTCGAATGACAATGAATTGAGAGAAGCATTGACAACAAAATGGCACTAGGCACAACTAATTATCATTTGATTAATATAAATTATTATGTCAAATCAAATGTCAAAAGATCATCAAAATCTCACAATGACTTTTCGTGGTCAACAAGACTCAAATAAATATATATACATATATATTAATATATATTTTCTACTAGTATACAATTTTAAAGCTGTAGATTAACCACTACAAAAGTGCGTTTTCTATTGTTTCATAGAAGGATTAGATTCATACATACATACATACATACATATATACATACATACATATATACATACATACATATATAGGACATGCATTTCTTTATTTCTTATCCTTTCGGTTTGTTTTATTTTGAAAAACAATAGGAATACATACTTCCGTATGTCGGTAGTTAGTATAGGCGACTGCAAAGAGAGGGATGATGTTGTATGTAGGTTGCCCCACTCCACCACCACCCACTTTAAAACTCCTGACCCACCACCAAAGTCAAGTAGCTTCCGCATGCTGTGAACTAACTAAGTCAGAGACATTTCCGTGCAGTCTATTTTATACCCAGTATTTAAATGAAATGGTAGAGTATATAAGCATCAACACAAAAAAGAAGATACAATTGAATTTAATCATAATTTGATTTGTTTAGATATTGCCTGTAAATTCTCTTTTGTTTAGATCATAAATCTCTAATCATTTGATTGTTAAAGGATATCATTGAGTCGATGTATTATTGTCATTTCGAATGACATTTGTTTTAGTTTGTTGTTGTTTTTTTTTTTTTTTTTTTTTGTTTTTGATTCTTTGGGGAAGATTGTCTTGCCGAAGTTAAAGTGTAGACAAGATTTTGTAATTTTCCCACAAATAAAAAAAATAAAACAAGAAAAAGAAAAACTACAGAAAAAATAACAGACATCAAAAGTCTCGTATATATATATACATATGTAGGACATATACATATGTAGTTCATTAGAGGAAACGGAACGAGTATCTCTCTTGAGTGCTCAATGTTTTTGCATACACAAGATTTGAATTAGAGAGCTGTCAAATGTTTTTGTCCATACATCATCCATCTCACCGAAAAGTAAGGAAACTTTAAATACAATTGCACAATTCCTGATGATGTATATGCCAGAAACTGCCAAACCAATTGCCACTGTACGTCCGTTTGTCCGTCCGTCCGTCCGTCTGTCTGTCTGTCTATATTCCAGTCGGTTGGTCCGTTCAGAGACCAGAAATGAAACGAAACGGAAAAAAAAAAAAAAAAGAAATTGATTGATTAACCCATCCATCCATTGTCGTTGTAGCATAAAACTAAGTGTACTTGTACTAAGTATAACCTATTTCTACTCCCCCATCCCTGCTTACCCTATTCGACTCTATATATTCATATTTATAAGGTTTCAGGGACGTAGGCTCGAAAAACAAAAGAATTAAAATCAAAAACAGGGTTCATAATGTAAAAATTTTTTTTTTTTTTTTTTGGAAAAAGATGAGTGATGCATTCATAATTATTGACTTTTGATATATTAAGTAAAGCGGTTGAGAGGGAGAGGGTGTGAGGATCTACTTAACGCAAAAAACCCCTCTTCTCTTTGCCTTAGCACCAATCCATCCCCTAGATAATCCAACCCTGATAAGGGTTGTGTGCGTGTTTCGGCTCATTAATATTTAGTTTTTGGCTTGTACATCTCGCTCACACTTGGATCGGTATTTCTGGCATAAGCATAATTAAAACTGACTTTTTCCCTAAGTTGGGTAATGTGTTAAGTTTTTTTTTTTTTTTTTTTCTTTTCCCCGTTTTTCCTCCATCCTCCTCTCTCTCAGTGTGCTGTATATGGTCTGTTTTGTTCGTCAATGTCGAGTGTCTAATGTCTGACAGTTGCTCGAAATGATGATGACAGTTTTAGATGAATTAGTTTGTTCCAGTAATGTGTGCGCTTAATTAATGCCTTGGGTCAATCTCAGTCGGCAGTTGGAGGAGTTAAGTTCAAATGGAAATTGAAATACATAATGATGACCCCATTTTACTTAAACATGAGTGGAAATATATTACATGCATATATGTATATATATATATTTATCAGTTACTCTCTCTCTCTCTCTCTCTTTTTTTCTTTTCTTGTTTTTTATTGACAAAGACATAAAAATTATATTAGTTTCTTACTATATGGAAACTCATACTCATTTTCCCACTACTTTTCATAAGTTTCAGCATTTTATGTTTTGCTCTTTGCTTGTCATTTGTTTTTCTTCTTGTTCATTTCTAATATGAATTGACATAAAACGTGGAAAATATTTTAGAATGACATAAGACATGAAAAGAAAATAAAACTGAAAAGCGTACCAAATAAACAAATGGAGTGAGATGTGGGGAGAAGGGAACCAGAGAAGTGTCTATATCGTAAATGAAGTTATGAAATGTACACACATACAAATAGGCAAAACTAAATAAAGAGGAGGCAACACCATTCGCGAAAGACACAAAGGGAGAAAGATGGATGTATGTCAAAGGAGGAGAGAAAGTTAATAACTGTGACAAGAATTTGGAAAACAAAATATATATTTAATCTTTATTGGTAACAACAGAAACAGAAGAAAATTGAAACGAAAGATTTATTTTTCATTTCCTTTCGATTCGACTATATTTAAATATGATTAAATTAGGCATTCTGTCTAGCAGGTGTTGACTCCAAGTTGTAACTATTTAAATCTGACATTTTATCCATGTTGTTTGGTGTAGTTTTTTCTTTTATTTCCCTCTCTTTTCTTTAATTTATTTATAGTCCAAGACACCCACTAAAAGGAAAACATTTTTCAGAATCAGAAAAAGAAAAAAAAAATCATGCAAGTTTATTGGGTGGGGCGGGGGCAGCAGAATTACATCAAATATCAATTAGTGGCAATATTGAGGGAGGCTTTTCTCTTCTTCTTCTTCTCTCTCTCTCTCTCTCTCTCTCGCTGGATATTTCTCTTTTTCTCTCTGTAGAAGTTTATGGGTACTTTATACTTTGACCCAATTCAAATAGCATCAACAGCAGCATCAGCATCAGCATCAGTAGACTCATCTTTTCAACAGCTGGATATTTGAATGGGGCCTGACTCTGTGTATTTTACTGCAGTTTTTCTTCTTTGCTCAAATTACGTACATAAAAATTTATATTAATTTCAATATTAGGCTCATTAACATGCCAGCAAAGTGCCCATCGTAAAAGCCACCAAACATGGAGAGACAAGTGGTAGAAACCAATACAAGAAATGAATATAAATGCCATAAGATAGATAAAGACAGTGAAAGAGAGAGAAAAAATAATACTCTATAAATAAAGTATATATATATATATATATTTGTATGTATGTATATATATATATATATTTGTATGTATGTATATATATATATATATTATGGTGTGCTTTATCTTAAAAGTAAAATCTTGGACTATTCCAAAGAAACGCATCAGAAATGCAAAAATAATCATAAGAAGTCGCATAGCGCACTGCGGAACCAAAGTTGGCAATGTTGACTTCAAGTGCCCTTCAATGGATTTGCGTATTAAGAAGATGCAGCAGCAGGAGCAGGAGCAGCAGAAGCAGAAGCAACCTCAACTGAATTCTGCGTAATCTACATCAGTTTAAGAACAATGCAAATTTAACGCAAATTGAAATGAACTTCAGTTGTTGATGGCTTAGAATGTTATTTAAATAATGCATACATATGAGTGCATATAATAAATGCCAAATCGTACCCAAAAACCCACCAAGATTTACAACAAATACTTCAAGTTTTAATCAATTCCTAAAGCGGAAGTTAAGCGATAAGTGGCTCAACCCTACAATGATGAAATGTTGATAAACGTAAGGCAGCTGCTGTTTAATAACAGAACCAAATATTTAATTACAAAATATATATATACATATATACATATAGTATACCTATACATGCTTCTTATAGTAGTAGGGCAATTGTCTGAGCATATGGAGAAGGGTGCAAAGTGACGACAAGTGCATTGACTTCCTGCATTTCTTGTTTGGACTTCACCTACTTAAGTCTCAGTTGAAAGTATATGTATATCGTTTTCTTTCTCTCCTTTATATATGTATATATAAATAGAAATATATATATATATTTAGTTCTTGTTGTTGTAGGCGACAAACTCTTAAGTCGAAACTCGAACTTTAAAGTATCGATTACATCAACAAAGCTGAGTAATTGAGTGGCAAAAAAATAAATGAAAGGGAGAGAAAGAGACATTGTGATGAGACAAAAGATGACTGATAGAGTTGAAGTTGTTTCTTGAACTTCTTCTCCTTCGTGTTGCTGTTGTTATTGTTGCGTAGCATGTGAATTGTAAATGTATCTTTTAAGTGCCAACTATCTAGTAAGGAAATGTGAGTAGATCCATAAAAAAAAAAGAAAGTCTTTTGAAAAAAGGTTTCAAGTTGCTTACATTTTTATACTTTAAATATCTAAATATATGCTATAATAATCTTAGAATCTATTTAATCATTTGAGTATTAAAATTAAAATGTTAATTAACACGTTTTTCCAAAAAAAAAAAAATGGTGACCCCGTTGAGGAAAAATTTATAATTAGTTAACAATGTGAAAATCTATTATATTAACGTCATTTTCTTTTATGTTTTTTCTACTTTCAGGTATGTGTACACTTTCCAATGTATAGAATAATACATTATTTTTATTTTCCAAGGGGTAAGCTAGTACTAAAACAAACACACACATATACACATACACACACACATCCATACACATTGAAGGCGCAACTTTTGCGCTACTAACCGTTTGTCACAGGGTCCTTGCAAAACTTTAAAATGCATTGAAAACAAACAAGAGGTGAAAACATTTTTATTTTATTTTGCCAAAATAAAAATACAAGAAAAAAGAGAGAGAGAAAAAAAAATGTGGAGCAAGGAAAGAGCCGCTGACATGCTTCGCATCCGCTTTGAAGGTCAATTGAAGGAGCAGTCAGAGCATAGAACCAGGGCATACCAGGGCAAAGTTCACCCTTCAATTCAGGTGAAAAAATAAAACAGCAGTAACAGTAACAACAACAACAACAACAACGAAAACAAATAAACGTGTGGCATTTATATTTGTGGCAACAAATTTATTTAGCATTGCGAGCAAGAGCAAACATGAAGTGGAGCGCAGCAGCAGCAGCGGCAGCAATAGCGAAAATGCTGTGTATAAAGCGAGAAAAACGTGCACGTTTACAGAAATTGATTTCCCCCCCACCCACACACACACACACACACACGGGCACACCAATAGAGATGTATGTATGTGTGTAAACAGCTGTTTTGGTTTTATTTGTGGATAAAGCTTTTCCCAAATTGCTTGCCCAACATATTTTATTTGCGGTTTAATTAGTTAGTTTCGACCACCAACCAACAGGCAAATAACAACAACAAAAAGAACAACTCTTGTTTTTTGTTTCCATTGACTCATTTCCTTCGTCACCAATACCAACACCAACACCAACACCCATTCAACATTCCATTACAAATGCAACCTTATCAATTTAACAAATTATGAACTGCCTCTCTCTCTCTCTGTCTCTCTCCTTATCAGTAGTTTGAGCTTGACTCATATTACAAAATATTATATACAAACAAACAAAAAAAAAAGTAAGAAAAATATTAACTGAATCTCTGTTGATTTATTAACAAGCAAAGATCAAGACAATTTTGTATTGATTCAGAAACTAGTTCATATCAATTCTTATCAGTTGATCGACAACAAAATACTCTCATTTCAATTTTAAGCCTTTTGAAAATTTCAATTTTTTATTTATTTAAATTATAAAATTTTAAATCTAGAAATGCCCAATAGGTTTAGTTATTATAATACATCAATTTTAAGTAGATTATTTTATGAAATTCATCACCCATCCATTTATTATATGTATGTATATTGATTGACCCATTGAAACCTCCTTCTAAGCTAACCTAGTTTCCATTTTTTAATCTAAAAATTTACTTTAACCATATGTACATATATATTTTTAGTTTGATTTAAAGAAAATGAAATATAATAGACTAAATGGGAACAAATGTTAATTTATAGTTTGTTGTAATAAAAATCTATAATTAAAATTTCCTGTCCAAGAAAAAAAAACAACAACAACAAAGAAAGAAAACAACATTATAATAAGCTCTTGGGCCAAGAAAGCTTAGAGCGTAATACAAACAAAAATTGTTCCACTTAATGAGGGTTAATCAACGACAGAAAAAACCAAAAAAAAAAAAAAAAAGTGGGCGGCGATGACAGAAAACCTACTTAATAAAGGAAACTAAAAATATATAAAATATACAACCAAAGAGGATAGCGAGAGAGAGAGAAAGAAAGAGAAGAAGTAGAAAAACTATACCTAAAACATGCAATTTTCAACATGTCATGAAACGCATTTAAATTCGTTTAAGAACTCAAAGAAATACTTTTAAAAGCCATGACCAGGCGAAAAAATAAAAAAAAAAAAAATTGGTAGAGGTAGGCAGAGAGAGAAAGAGATAAAAAGAAAGAGAAAAGAGCATGCTAGAAGTTGTACCGTATAGTATAAAGAAGTAGTGGTAAGGTAGTAGTAGTAGTAGTAGTAGGTACCCAGGACTCTTTAGTGCTGAAAGCAAAGAGATTTACAAGATTTATACACGCATATATACACACACACACTCACACAGATACACATACATATAGTCAGTCACTGGCTCACTCAACCGCATGTTAAATAATGAATAGCCATGAAAGACGATGGAATACTATGACCAAAAACCTGAAGCTCACACGGCACATATGAAATATTACGGCGGCATGCCAAAGCGTGACATGGCACAAATAGACAGTAGTAGTCTTTTATTTTGTTTATTTTTGGATTTTGGTGGGATTTTGTTTAAATTTCAATACTTCGCCTTCCGCCACCTCTCCGTTTCCTTTCCATTTTCTATATTATTCGTTTTGTTTAATAATTGGTTATGCGCCGGGCCATCAATTAAGTCCTCTAAAATGTGGGCGCTTAAAGAAATAACAAATAATGCAAAGAGGTTATAAAAATTATGGGTTAAGTGTTGCTTAGGTGGGCATGTTGCATGTTGTTAGTTGTGGCATATATAGTAAGTAGGTGGTAGATAAACAATTTGTACCCACACTACATGAAAAGAAAATAATCCCTTAACTATCTATCTATATATAAAAAATATATCTCTAAATAAAATATCAGTTAAATGTTTCTAAGAAATTTAAAAATGTTAAAAAAAGAAAAAAAGAAACCAATTGCAAGTTAAATTCAAACAATTTGATTCTTAAACTTAAAAGTTGATAAGAAATTTTGTTATTTTTAAGAAAATATTTCTCAAATTTTGTTTTTACTTTTATATAATATCTAATATCAAATTTTGATCTTCAATCATACGATCGATCTCTTTGAAATAGTTTTTGAAATTAAACTCCAATTGTCAGTCAGTTAATAATGTAAATGCATTTACCTATAAAAGAAAAGAAAAGAAAAGAAAAAAAAAAGGGAAAACATTCTCAGGAAAAATGGCATCTTCAATAGCCATTAAATTTATTTCATTTTTGTTACCAAAGTCTCTTTTGGTAATTTCATGCTTGACCAATTTAAGAAGGGCGCAAACGCAAACCGCTGCTGATAAGTTAACCCACAACATTTAAGAAAATAAGAGTAAGAGTAACAAACTGAGACAAATAACCCCAGACGGAAAACAATAAAATAAATTTAGAAAAACAGAAACCTCTTCTCAAGAACAGGTAAAACTAGGTGGGTCAAGACCAAGACTTGAGAAGACACACAACTAAACTGAACTGAACGGAAGCCAATGAACGTAAAACGTTTTTCCGGTTACTTATAAAAATTATAGGTTACATAAAACCGCTATTAAAAAACAAACCAAGCAAAGGAAAGATCATAGAATAGACAGAGATAGAGAGACACCCACCCGAAGCAATGACAGAGACAATTCGTCAACTATATGATGATGCACAGCGAGTTTACTTTATTTTATTTACTATATTTATTTATTTATTTGGTTACCTACTTGTTTATTCGTTTTTTTTTTGTTTTCTTCTTCTTCTTTGTATTTGTTTGTTTATTTGTTATTGTCTTATTGTTGTAGTTGGTGGTGGCGCATTGTTTAAGTTGTTGGCTGTTTTTTTATTAGCCGTAAAGTAGTAAAATGGTTTATTGCGTGGGGTCAAGAGTTAAGTGAAACTCAACGGAGCGTGCCAAAGAGTGTGTCTGCTGCTTAGCCTAGTGCTGCGATTAAATATCGTCGCGTACCTATACTATATATATATATATATAGACTATACTAATACTATACGATATAGTAAACATGCAAAACGTATAAGCAAACACAAAACTATCTATAGACAGTGTAGGAAAGTGCTCCAATTTTTATCACATGCAACCATCATGTGGACACATTGTTGTCGTGTTGTCTATGTGTGTGTGTGTCTGTGCGTTTGTGTGGGTGTCGACTGAAGGAAACTAGCCAAAGAATGAAAGATAATACTATGAGCTGTGAGCTGTGAGAGGTTATGTCGGACATTGTTTAGGGCTCCCCTCCCTTTCTTTCTACTCCTTTATCCCCCTCCCCATGTGCCTTTCCATCATTGTCTGTATTTGGACCTTTCGTTTTGTCATTGACAGAGGCAGTGTGAAAGGAGCTTTTAGGGCAGGAGTGTGGTAATGGAATGAGTAGGTCTTTTAATGAAAAGCGACATGCAAACAATAACTAAAGATTTGATTAACTGATTGTGGTAGGTGCCTGTGACAATGTGAAAGATCCGCTTAATCCATATAGACATACATATCTATATACATATATATATATATATTGTGTCAATGAGTATTTTTCAGTAATTGTTAAATTATTGAATGCCCAACTCCCGTTTCATATCTAATTGAATTGCATTTTCCAATTACTTTCATTTACAACAACAATGTTTATAATCTTCTAATAACAATCAATTTAAATTGAATCTAATTTTATTTTTTTAAAGTAAAAGTAATAAAACCTACTCATATAGGATCACTTTATTCTAAATGATACTTTTGATTAGCAGCTTAATGTTTATACCGATCATATCTTCAATTACCATTCTCCTCCTCTCCTTTATATAAATTCTATTTTGAGTACAACTAATAAGGACAAATTGTGACTATATATTATATTAATGACGTAACAAATAGTCAATAGTAATAAACCAAAGTAATATTATCCTTTGGGAATAAAAACTATAGTGTAACTAAATCTATATATATATATATCTTCCCCCCCCTCTCTCTCTCTCTCTCTCTCATTCTATCTCTAATATTTCTTTTTTTTGATTACATTTGTATAGTGTGTGAGGGGAAGGGAAATCCAGGAATTGTATCCATGGGCAATGCGTTAAATGCCGCGACTCGTCGCTTGTCAATGGAAATTACAAAAGCATAAAGTTGAATATGTTTGCTTGCAATAATGGCATATTAATAAACCCTGGGTAATATGATATGGTCAAGCCCGATGTCTATCTGGGAAGTCTACATGTCGTCGCGTCTGAGACGAAATTATTTATGCCTAACCAAGCGGCGAATGTGTGTGTGTGTGTGTAAAAGGGAGCAAGAAACCAGTGGTGAGGGGGGTAAATTTGAATTGAAATTGGAATGAGTGTGTAATTAGTTGCCAGTACATATACATAGTTATGGTAGCCAGTAGGCAATGCAGGCAGGCAGGCAGCCAGGCAATACATAACTAGCCAGAAGATATGGCATAGTTCCCTGGTTCCTACTCATGTGTGCTCATCGTGTATGTGTGTGTGTGTGTACTATATGGATATATGTGGGTTGGTAATTGAATACCTTGTCCGTGTTGTCGGTTGCACACATCATTGAACGTTCCCGCAAGGAATCGGCCAGACATTGCCTTGGCTGCCTGTTTGCCCGTCATGTAGAAATCGGTCAAGCTGTCAATCAAGATAAACCTAAACCTAAACCAAGTCGTCTTCGGCTTTTGGCGGCGGTAATTCTGGCTACTCTGCGGTGGCTATTTGTGGTTTTCTTACTGTTGTTGTTGTTGTTGTTGTTGTTATTTATGTGTGTGTGTATGTGTGTGCGGGTGTTTGAGTTTTGAATTTCCCATATCATTTGGCCTTTTGTTTTTGCACCTCTTCTGGATTTTCTTTCTCCCTTTGCTTTCATTTTTGTGTCATTGTTTGTTTCGTGTTTTCCTGTCATACATTTTTTATGCGCTTCGATTGTGTCCTTATAAATGGAGGGCGTTATTTAACCGATTCCATCGATTAGATATTAGCCATATGAACAAAATTGTTGCGTGTATTGTTCAGAGAGTGTGTATTTAATTTAATTAATAATGACAACAAGGAAAAATTGTTAGGAACCCGCCGCCATCCCCATCAAAGGCCCATAATTGCTTTTTTAATGCAAGGGGTTTGGGGGGGTTTAAGGGGCGAGTGTTGGTTACGCTTAAAAAGATATACAAAGGGTTCACATTGAAAGGACCTTTGTGTCTAGTGAATGATAGTTGTTAATACCATAAATTAGATATCCTTCATAAAATTACTAATGTAGAAAAGTTCTTATACCACATACGTTAAGAGAAACTATTTTGTATCTTTTTTTTAACTATATAGATATATATATATCTATTGTACAAATCAGAACTAAGAGGCAAACAAAATGTTCTTTGACATTCATTAACCTATCGTAACTTACAGTTAAAGTTCTTTTCCTTCTTTTTCTTTTTCTTTGTCGTAATGCATTTTTAATCTCTTCCCACGTTGGGTTTTCTTTGTTTTTGGACTTTATCAGATACTTTCACCTTATGCCCGCCCGAGAGACAAATTTATTTGCATTAATGACACTTAATGTTTTACAGCATCAACATAAATTTATCCCCCTCGCACTCTCCCACAGTGTCTGTTAGCTATACAAATGAGAAAACAATTGTTAAAACATAGAAAACAGAAAAAGAAATGAGAAAGAGAGAGAGAGAGAGAAAAGAAAGACATGACATAAAAAAAAAAACAAAACATGTCATTAAACACGCACAAAAATTGTTTAGTTCTTCCATCAAAGATCAACAAATGGAAATGACATTCTTACAAAGATCTACCCAGCCTGTTTCCCCCTCTCTCTAATTTGGTCTCTCAATCTATTTCTCTAGAGAATTGATCGTTACAATGTTCGTTTTCACAATTGTTATTTTAACAGCTTGAAGCATCTTTGTGTGTCTGTGTCTGTGTGTGTGCGTATCTGAAAGATTGTTTTTACAGTTGCATTCAATTTTCACCATGCCACACATAAGAGGAGGCACAAAGTGTGAGTGTGTGTATGTGTGTGCATGTGTGGGTGAGGTGTACGAACTTTTTTGTTAATGCCCTTAATTTGGATTCTGCTATCTGGCTTAAAAACTTCCTCATACAGAACTCTAGAGTAGAGTGGTAGCAAGGCAAGAGTACTACTAAAGGCCGCAAGGATGGGTGGAGGGAGCGTTTTTGGGGGGTTTTTTTTAAAAGAATTTTTCAATTTTGCAGTCATTTTGCACGTTTCACATACAAACAGAAGATGAAAACTTTGAAACGATTAGGAGCAGAGCTTTGGCCATTAGCAGCAGTAGTAGTCACTGCCAGTTGTTGGAGTGGTTCTACTAGGAGCAAGTTCTCGGGCCAGTTCAGACATTAATCATGGATTGCTATTGAAATTTTTTGGTACTTTTTTTCTTTGCCATCTTTTCTCTCTTTCTTTTTTTTTTTTTTTTGCTGTCGTTTTTTGTTTTCTGGTTCTAGTTTTTGACTTTCAATATAACCAAAAAGTTGCCTGTGTTCTCCCTCCTTCATTTGCATATCGCAACACCAAAGCAAAAGTCACATTTGGATTAAACAAAAAGACAACAAAAAATATAAATAAAAAAAAAAAAACGAAAGAAAAACCAAATAAAAATGGTAAAAAAAATTTGAAAAGATACCAACAGGAGGGAAGCACAAAAATGTCTGGCTAAGCTTTTTGCTAAACCCTCCTCCCCCCTCGTTTTCTCTCTGCTTTTCGTACAAAAACAAAAAAAAAAAAAAAAAATACAGCAAAATCAATTTAAAGTTTTGTTGCATAAATTTGCACCGCACGGGTCGGAGCAGTTCTGGGATTGGGACTCGGATTGGTATTTGGATCAGGCTCTGCTCCGGTCTGGTTCTAGTTCTGGGTCCTGGTGATAAAGTTCTCATCGTTTTTTTTTTTCTCTTTTTCTTTACAATAAAGCCATTTAATTGTTGCTTCAAAGTTTTCTCAAATCTAAACACAAAAAAAAAAAAAAAAATGAGAACAATGAAAAGTTTTTACCCATTTTAATTAATTGATTAGCTTGGCAAGTGACAGCAGTTAAATTTTTTTTCTTTTCCATTTCTATTTGAAATGAAATGTAAAAGTTGCCTGTGAATTTGTAAATTCTAGAATTTTGTTCATGTAAATATTTAAAGTTTTATTGCAATTTTTATACTTTTTTTTTTTTTATTTTTGGCTCAAACCATTTTTCTTTTTGCTTTGCTTACCTGTTTGGAAACAAAACGCATTTTTGTGGCTACTTTGCAAAGTTTTCACTAAAAGGCAAAACAATTTTTTAATTACAAATGTAGCAAGTCAAAAGATTTCAAGAAAGATGATACCAAACATACACATGCACACACACACACACACACATACTTAAGCATACACACATTTTACATAGAAATATATTAGATATAGTTCAAGACTAGAAATTACGGGGGAATAGAGGCAACATTTTTGGAGAAAGAATGCTTGTTCTCTGTGGCTTTGTGTGGCTCTAATTGATGTGCTATGCCATACTCTATCTCTCTCTCTCTCTTTCTAGTTTTAGTTTTCTCTTTTCTTTCCCTACCTCTCTCTCACACACTCTGTCTTTCGTTGTCTTTCTGACATACATTTCCAGCAAAAGGAGACGAAGCAGCAGCAGCAGCATCTGCGACAGCTGCAAGAAGCTGCCACAATTTTCTAATTATACGCAAAATTTTATGCCAACAAAAGCTGCTGCACACACACACACACACACACACGCACACACACAAATATACATGCGCTCACTCATGCCAAAAAGAGAGGGGGCGTGTCATCTACCCTCCACAAAATTTTGTGTGGCGCCAAGTTTTATGCAACATTTTTTTGCCTGCGTATGTATCTGTGTGTGTGTGTGCACCAGCTGTTGCAAGCTCTAGCAACAATAACGAACCAAAAATTTTTGCAGCTGTGCAACGAGTGACTTTTCCTCTATACCCCTAACAACCCATTTACCTCTCCCCTTCCCCACCCACCCTATCTGTTAGCAAGATCCTACTATTTGTGCTCTAAATTTTACATTAGTTCGATTTTCATTTCATTTGCTGCCAGCAAAAATTTTTGGCATAAATTTTCTAAATTGAAGCCAACTTTTGTAGCAGCTCTTTCCATCTACCTCTCTCTCTCTCCCTCCCTCTCTTTCTGTCAGTATTTCTATCTTTGTCTGTTTTCTCTGCTTGAGCTGTTTTAAAACTAGAAATTTGCATAAATTTCGTAGAAGAAAATTATGAATGAATTTTGTGTTTTACGTAACAAAAGCTGACAAATGACAATTAATTGCTGTCTTAATGAAACAAAACAAACATAAAAAGAAGAAAAAAAAACAAAAAATAGTCAGTCGCTACGAAAAATCAACGAAAAATTGATGGATAAAAAAGAAAAAAAAAAAAAAGAGGCAACGATTTATAAGACGCGCTGAAGCATTAAATGCCCTCAAGAATCGAATTGAAACACTATGGGCGTGCCAAGATCAATAGACAAAGAAGGGTAGAGGAAGGCCAGAAGCAGGGGAAGAAAATAACCAAAAACTCAAAATCCGAAACGCAAATTGAATTTGGTGAGAAAAACAAAGAAACTAACGAAAAAAAGGTTAAAAAAAAAAAGAAAAATAACTTGACGCTTCATTAGTTTTAAGTTTTCATACTCTTACCAAAGGGGTACATGTAATTTAATCAATGATTTGTGTTCTTTTAAGTATATGATACTGGGTACGGCTGTTTATATTGAAGTTATGACATATATATATATGCATATATATATATATCATTTCTCATTATATAAACTGTGGCGTATTATTGTTCCCACGATTAACATTTCTTGATTTGATACAGAATACAAGCACTCCCATATCATTTCATAAGAACTTTCAATGTGAATTCACAATTTTACTTTAGCCAAATGAGATCAGGGTCTGTCTATAGCCTTATCATTCAATTTTTTATTAAACAAATATGATTAAAGTTATATCAAATCATCTGATTATATAAAGTAAATATATATCTTATATATTGATTAAATTGTATTTTTAAAATGATGAAATGCAATATATATTTATATACAATTCTATAGTATATGCATATATAGAAGTTGATATCAGATTTTGTTTTTCGATCTTTTTTAATGAAAATGATTGCCAAGTTTGTTTAAATTAACTTGGCTACCGAATTGAGCAACGTCTGTTTGGTTGGTTGGTTGTTTGGTTGGTTGGGGCCCACCAAACTAAAACTCGATTTTCAAGTTAATTATCAGTTAGCATGTGCGTTTAAGTTGTTGCAAGTTGCTAGTGTTGTTGTTGTTGTTGCTGCTGCTGCTGCTGTTGCTGCTGCTGCTTTAGTTGCTATTGCTGGTGTTGCAAACATGCCAGAAACGGCGCTGATGTTTTAATTGAATTTGGCATCCAAGGCAGATGATGCCACTACTCCTTCTCCTTCTCAAACTCCATTCTTCTTATATATACGCCAGGCTCTCTCTTCCAGTTCTTAGCTTTAGCTCCTGTTCTCCATCTCTCCATCAACTAACCAAAGTTGCATTCAAGTTAAATAATTTCATTAGAGTAAATGTTTCGTTAGAGTGTGTTGAGAGATGAAATGGGATAAGTGATGGGTAATTTGCTGGCTTGTGGGGGGAGCAAAGTGAGAGCAAGCGAGATGGATAGATAAAGTGGTTAATATATCCCCAAAGCAATCGAAATGCAACTGCAATCTAACCAATAACCATAACACAATGGATCGCCATTTTTGTTGTTTTGTTTGTCTGTTTCTTTGTTTACTTGTTGTTTTTTGCGTATTTTTAGTATTTCTTTAGTATTTTTTTTTAGTATGTATGTGTGTGTGCATTGAACAATAAAAATTAACTGGAGCATCAATAACACACACAATGCAAAGGCCATAAAATTGGTGCTAACAATGTGGAGCAGCAACAGCAGCAGCAGACAAAATATATTGCAATTTTGTAACTGATAAGAGTGGAGAATGCAGGAGGAACAGAGAAAGAGTGAGAGAGAGAAAGAGAGAGAGAGAGGGAGTTAGAGAAGGAGAAATAGTATGGTTTTTAGATATTCCTTAGTGTGCATTCAAAATTCGAATGTTTTGGTTTGTGGATGATGTAGGACACACACACACACACACAGACAAATTTTGTGCCAATATTTCGCTAGGGTGTCATAAAAATTGATGAATGCCACAGAGTATACACACACATATATAAATATATATATAAACACACACACACACACGTACACATACTACTGGACTGCTTTCTCTCTATTTCTGGGTTAGGAGACATATGGAAAAGAGTATGAATAAATGCCGCATTGTCTGTCCTAGGACAGCGGCCAAAAAAAAAAAGAAAAGGGGAAATTGATGAGTGCAAAAATTTGAGATAATAAAATTTATTTTTTTTAACTAGCAAACAATTTGTAAAATATCGACAACAAAATCAAAACAACAAAACCAAACCAAAACCAAAACTCAAATGAATCTATAAAAAACTATAAATAAGAACTAGCTTGACAAGTATTTATTGAGCAATTGGAAAAATATATATATTTCTTGCCCCGTTTTTTGTTTTCTCTCCCTCCGAACTACTCTCACTCCTTATATGTATGTGTGTATATGTGTGTGTGTGTGTTTGGGTTTTTTTTTTTCTTCTAACATTTTGTGCTTCTCTTTGATTAAAAAGAACCACTCGAAATATTTGGACAAAGCTGGTTTCTATTTTTTTTTTTTTTTTTTTGTTGGTTTCTTTCTTTTTTTTTTTCTCTCTGTCTATTGTGTGATTGTAAGGACATCAAGTTGCTGCAGAGCAATTGAACTGTAAGGAAAAGGCAAAAGGAAGGCATTGCCAACAAAATGACGATTGCAGCAGTTGCAGCTTTTTCTTCTTTCCTCTCTTCATTTTTTTTTTCATTTTCTTTTTGTCCTTGTCTTGGCATTTCATTCTAGTTTCCCGTTCTTCTTCTTTCTCGTCCTTTTCGGTCACTTCACTTGTCATAATGGTAAAAAAAAAAAAAAAAAGAAAGCACAAAAAACAAACAGGAAAAATACCAAGAAAGAAGTTGAAAAGGGAACAATCTTATCGGTTTCCACTTGTCATAGTCAGTGCTTTAGCTTTCTAAATCAAATGACCGAATCAGACAATTGATCATCTAAAATTGATTTTTAATGAGAAACTTGTATTACATATAACAATAAAGTCCTTTCAAAATTGATTACTAAACTAAAAGAAAAGTCATAAGAATCAAATCTATGACTAGGCCAGGTCATCTTTGAGAGTTCTATACATATATTTGTTACTTTCTTCATTTTTGGAACTGATATTTACGAATTGAACTTTGAATTATGCGATATGTGAAGCCATTTGCACATGGTTTCCCCTTTTGGTTGTTTTTTTTTTTTTTTTTTTTTTTTTTTGGTTTTTTGGTTTTTTATAGTGTGATTTTTATGGCCTTTTATTACTTGGCTGGGCAAAGTAAATGCAGTGGAAAAATACCATATATCGCGTATGCAATTTTTATTTGTTTTTTTGTTTTTGTGCCTCAAATAATTTATGCAATTTCCAGAAAACGAACAAAAGAAAAAATGAATTTTTCGTTTTCTTATTTTCTATTATATTTGAGTTGGCACTTGGTCGGTCGGTTGGTTGTTGGTGAGCCTAAAATGCGGCAAAAGAGTTGGTTATTTTATTGCTTTTGGCATTCATATAAACATAATTCTATTTGTTTTCCTTTCGTTTCTTTTTTTGGCTAGAAATTGCTTTTGTCGCATTTCCTCGACACATTTGGCTAAAGTTCAAAAATAGATATAATAATATATACAATATATGTATGTATGTGTGTAGACTATATAAAATATATTTAGTTATAAGATCGACTTTGATATATTGTAACCGAATGTTGACTAACAATTTTGTATTTCTCTCTCTCTCTCTCTCTCTATATATATATATCGTTTCAGGTATGTTAATTTAATGACTTTGGCTAGAAACCAATTCAACTGTGAACCTATGTGTGGTGGCAGGGACTTATCGTTGAATGCGCTTAAGTGACCTCTTGACCAAATTGTCATTGTTGGCTCTAAGCAAATAATTTGCAAATTTTCGTAAGCTACTTTACCAATTAGTTTGTTGTCCTTTGCCAGTCAGTCAGTGTCATATACAAGTTGCAAATGTCGTGGCCGTGTCTAACGGCTTATTCAACTGCATTGAACTGCATCAGTTAGAAGAACCGCAGTTGGCTGGCTGGCTGGCTGGCTGGCTGGCTGGCTGGCAAGTATGGGTTAAGTCGATGAACTCATTAAACTAAACCTCAACCTTCATCAAAGTCCCCTTTACAATCATATGATGTATGCATTTTGTGTGTGTGTGTGTGTGTGTGTTGAACCAACTAACTAACTGAGCAACCAACTAACTAACTAACTAACTAAACAAACCCGCGGGCTATCGAACCAATGATAATTTAACACGTACGGAAGAAACACAACCACATTGTCCTTGTCTTATGAAGCCAAAGGCATAAATGTCAACGATTTGATAATGGCCAACGATAGAGAAGCGTGACAAATTTCTAAGCTCCATCCCTCAACATTAGTTGCCATTTGTTTTGTGGCAAGAAAATGAAAATGAAAATGGAGATGGAGATGGAGATGGAGAAGGAAAAGGAGCAGAGAAAAGATGAGATGAGACAAGATGAGATGAGGAGGAGTTTGCCGAAAGACAAATATTTGTGTGGAATTGCTGTTAATATTATGGACCACCACTTGAGTCTGGCTGGTTATCGATTTTCTGAAAACCACATACAAAAAAACATTGTAGAAAAAACCCTGCAATCAGCTTCATTTTAGCTGCTGCTGTTACTGTTGCTGCTTTTCCTACATTTTGTTTCTTTATATTTCTTTTTATACATCCCTTCCCTTCTTTCTCTCTCGCTCTCTCTCCTGTTTGATTCTCTCGTTCTCTATATTTACTTATTAAATTTTGTTGAAATTATACGCAACCAGTAAGAATAACAAATCCTCCAACCATTCAACCTTTAGCGTCACGCCCTTTCATAACTAACACATTTTGTTTGCTAGTATTTCCTTTCAATCGTATTCCTTTTTCTCGATTTCATTGAGTGTGTGTGTGTGTGTATATATTTCTGTGTCTGCGGGTGTGTGTGTGTGTGTGTGTTTGCATTTATTGCTCGCTTTCATTGGCATTTATTTTTTGGGCACATTCAATGCTAGTCGTAGTCGTCGTCGTCGTCTCCATGTGGGGGGTTAAGTGCTATGGGCGTTTCACTCTATGCGAAAAGCGACCAACTGCTGATGTAGGTGGGAGGGGTAGGGGGTTATGCCAGCAAAATTGGTCTGATTTGGCTTTTATGAAGCTGATGTGAGAGAAATGCCTTTAAGGCAAAATATATATAGTGTTTTATATATGAGATATTTCATGGAATGAAATCATAAATTCTATAGAGAAAACTATTCATAGAAATGTATATTTTCTTTAAGCAAGTAGCAATCTTACAGTGTGTTAAAAAGTATAATGACAAGGCCAAAAATACAAACGTTTTGTTTCATATAAAAGGTTAACCTTTTTTTTTATTATTTTTAATTTTTATTGATAATAAACATTCATTTCTAAGTTTTAGCAGTTTCATAATAGTTGAAAAATTTCTATTTTTTTGCTGAAATAAAACTAATCCTTTAAGCTGAAACCTTACAATTAAACACAAAGGAGAAAACAATTTATATAAAGGAAACACAACAATAATTATTTGTTCTTTGTCATAAACTTGCAATAGTTAATCCAATATATTTGACAACAATTTAGTTAAGTTGTGTAAGTTTAAGTAAATTTTACTCCATCCACTAAACTGAAATCTACTAAAAGCTGTCAATTGTCATGAATATTTCCAATACATTTCACAATCTGTTTATTTCTAACAACAGCAGACAATCGAAAACCATAAAAGTTTTCATGCAATTGATTTACCTTTTCACCCCTCCCAAGGTAAAAAGAAGAAAAAAACAAACTAGAAACACTTTTCTTCCTCTACAGTTGTCATGCCTTATTATACATATATGCTCCATCCTATATAAAACCCATTCCCTTTAGCTCTATGTCTCTCATTCCGCACTCAAGTTTAATTAACTCGCAAAAACCAATCAGCAGAGACCACAAGAGACATTTTTGGTTAATATTTGAGTGAAATTCTCAATAAAAACTCATAGGAAATGCATATACACGACTATTAATAGACATAAATTGAATATGGCACGACTTTGAGTGCTATGCCAGTAACTGTGTATGTGTGTGTGTGTGAGTCAGTGTGTGTGTGTGTGTGTTAGGAATATTTGCCAACTTAAATATTCATGTGCGATCAAATAATGCCAGACAAAACTCCTCAGATTGGCTCGTTGTTGTTGTTGTTGCTGTTGCTGTTGTAATGGAGGAGGAACCACAAATTCTAACTTCTTATGCAAAGCCACTTAACAAAAAGCAATTTATTTGCACATAATTTGTCAGCAACGCCGCAGGATATGTACGTTATATACGCTCTCCTTCGTCCTTATTCACGTTCGTTCCTTCCATCCTTATATCCTTCCATCATACCATCGTTTCAAACGTTTCTTAGTCCCTTTATCAAGACGAAGCAACTGACTGACTTTCGCCTTCTCATACTAAGAAAAATTAGAAATTAATTTTACCGAAAATTTGAGCAAAAACTACATTGAAAATATGTTGGAATAGGATTACCCATACTATACAATTGCTAGGCTTCCTCCTCCACCCCCAAACGTTTTCAACTCCCTTTTGCACGCATTCTTTTTGCTTTCTCACTCACCCTCTATTACACACACACACACACACACACACACTCACACACCCCACAAATCTTTTCGAGTAAATGAAATGTATTGAATTGACATAAAAGTTGCTCAACTTAATTCCTTGGCTATGTAATTGGTAGGTCTTTTTTGCCCTTCTTCAAGACGCTCTCGTATCGTTTTGTTCATATATGATTATATATACATATATAGATGTATATATATTTATATATATATATATATATTTATAGGGTGGCTTTTTGCCATATAAAAGTCAAGTCAAGTCAATGTATGACTAAAGCGTTGCATGTATGAGAAAGGGAGAAGGCAAACTTTTTTGGACAATGTCAATTTGTTAGCATTTATTGAATTGTGAATTATTAAAGCGCACAAATTGAAAACGTAAGTGTATGGGTGGAGAGTGTATAGAGGGGAGTAGGGGTAGTAGAACAGAAAGGACTCCCATGTGTGGTAAATATATACCTACACACACATACACACACACGCATATACACTCGTACAAATATACTCAGTACATATGTATTTATCTGTTAGCTTATAGAAATTCTATGTGTATTGTATACAAAAGTCGATTTAGTTGGCCAAATAAGAAAAGAAGGCAAACCCAAATTGAAGATGAAGGCAAAGAAAAAAAGAGAGAACAAGAAAAAAGAAAAAGAAAAACCAAATCGAAGAAAAGCAAAGTCGTAATCAGTGTATTGAGTTTAGGTTGAAGCTACAGCTGAGGTTTTTTTTCTCTTTTTTTCCTCCTACAAAAACGGAAATAGTGTGTCCGTATAAAAATCCCAAGGAAAAAAAGTATTTCATTTCGTATTTTATATATCTATCATATGCGTTAATATACTTTTACTTCATTGAATTCATGAATATGTATGAATATTGTTTGAATAACTCTTAATTTTCTAGTATTCTAACATAAATAATTACTTTAACTAATAGATTGTCCGAGTCACTAAAATAATAATAAGATAGATTTAGAAATAATTGAAATGAAACTCCATCAATTGGTATACAGTTATGCTGCGTCGGGGTCACCATTTAAAGAATTATTAAAATTCTTCTAACCAATATTTGGCATTATATATCATTGAAATATTTTGCCTTGTTGATTTAATGATGCAATGTCCATAATTGTTAGCCCTTGCATGTTGAAGAATTTTTTATTTTTTTGAAATTTTAACCGCAAATAAACTATAAAAATGAAATAGTCATGGTCAATCAATTGTCCGGCGGGGTTCTCCGGCTATAACTAACCAACTTTTTGAGCGGACAACCGCATTATGTGTCAATTAAAAACCATTTTCATTTGCTAATTGCCAATTCTGCATGAAAATTACAGCAATAACTATTTTTTTTTTTTTTTTTTTTTTTTTTTAATGTTTCTGCTTGTCTATATCTGTTTTAAACAAATATTGAAAATATTATCAAATAAATTTTGACACGCAAATCGACTAAAATGATGTTGTTGCTGTTGTTGTTTTTAGTTAGTTTGGGGAATGCACTTAAAATCACATTTACACACACGAAATGGAAATCTCCACTCGACGCTAATTTGTTTTTAATATGCCCCATTCGATATAGACATATATGTATATATGAGATGAAAGAGATGCCAAGCTAACTAGATAGACAGAGAGAAAGAGAGAGAGAGATAGATAGAGATAGGACGAGAGGTAGAAGAGATAGATGGATAAATTTTTTAGTTGATTATCTGTTCAAAAATTCATAAACCGAAAAGTGTTTTGTCGTTAACACTTGGTTTTTTTTTGGTTTTTTTTTTTTTGCTCTTAAGCTGAGGGACTTGGTCATGGGCTTCAGTTGCGGCTTGGTCTTGGATTTGGGTCTGGTTTTTTTTTTTTTTTTTTTTTTTTGTTATGCTTGCGGACTGTGCTGGGGTCTGGCTCTTTGGGTTTTGGGCTTTTGACTTTAACAATGTTATTAAAATTAATATAAATGACCTAAAGTTAGAGATGGAGACGGGCGGTCCTTCAGCAGCTGGTAGCAGCAACTGTAGGTTGTAGTAGTTATTGTCTTTGTTGCTTTTGTAATTAGCAGTAAAAAATAAAGATTTAAAAAATTAAATGAAGAGAATATTGAAAACCCGTTCAATGCTCTTTCTCCCTCTTTCTCTGTTTTTCACGCTTTGTGTTCACTGCTGGAAGTTGTAACGCCTGCCCATCATAATTAATTATATAGAACTTCATTCTTTAAACAATATTTTTTGTTGTTTCTTTTTTCATTTTCTTACTGTTACCTAGAATTCTGAGAGACATCAAAAGCATAGAAATAAAAGCAACTCTACATAGAGAACATGCTCTTTCTCACTCTCTCTGTCTCTTTGTTTCTCTCACTCTATGTCTGGCCTATTGTTACTTTAATGAGCGCCAAAGTTTTGACTTGTAACGAGTTTTTTTTTTATATATTTTTTTTCTGTATATTAATTAAAATCTATATTTAAAGTTTATTGTAGCGCCATTTAAGCTGATTTGACTTTATTTGTTATGGTAACGAGTAAGAAGCAGCAGCAGCAGCAACTAGGCGACTTTGATGGATTATACCATCTAAAATGAGTGGTGGAAATTTGAGAATCTATTAGATATAATGTTGAATTGCAACCGCTTTTAAGCTGGATTGGTCATTATTTGCGTTTTAACATTGACTTAACCTTCCCGTATTTATTATAGAATTTTCCAACCAGCCTGACATCAACAGATATGGCAAACTTTGGCATATTAATTACTTTTTTCATCTCTTTCGGTCTGTGTGTATGTGTGTGTTTTGTATGTGTGTGCGTGTGTTTTCAAGGAGGCGTCAGAGGCAGCAGCCAGCTTGCCAAAGAACTATGATAATGACTCAGACCAGCAGGGAGTGAAAGGCAGGCACTTATACTCGCTAGCTAGAGATGGCATCGTGAGTTATAATGACATTACAATAAACTATTGACAGCATATAGATCAACCGATGGTTAAAAAGACCATATTTCTTTATATATGCTTTGTAAAGCAAATAGATTTGAGTGTTAAATAACCTAAGAACGCATCGGGGTCACCATTTTGAAGTTTCTATTAAACTACTATTCTACCTTAAGTAAATGCCGATGATCGAGAATATCTCAATGGTGAATTTAATGCGTCTTTTTATAGAAATTTACAGCTATTTGTCTATGTCCATCGCCATGTCGTTGTTTTGCCTTCGCCCTCCCCCATCCCTAATCTAATACAAAAAAGCAAACTAAACGCAATGTACTTAGCACTTTTACCCTCCAGAAAACCAAAGAAAAAACCTCAACCAGCATGCCGCTACCCATCTCGAAAATAGAGTAGTCTGTGTCGGTAATTAATCATCATTACATTTTCGTAAACGAAGCAGATTTTAAGTGGGATTTGCAGCTCAGACAGATAGCCCCAAAAAAAAAAAAAGAAAGAACCAGGGGGGTAGTAAAGAAAGGGAGGGAGTATAAGGCTAAAGCGTGCAGAGGATGTTAAGGAATGAGTAAGATATAGAGCAGCTCCCATCTCGAAAATTGCGAATCCATAACATGCTCATTTAGTAATGATTTCTCAAGGAAGTTTCTCTTCACATTGCCACATACTTTTCTACTTTTTTCATTGTGCTTTGAGCTTTGTCCGTTCAAACATTCATTCATTTAGTCAGTCAGTCGGTTGGTCGGTCGGTCGGTCGCTTGTTCCTTCTTTCATTCATTCAGTCATTCTTTTTGCCAGCATTGACAGCTTGGGTCTGCTTATCTGTCCTGCATTTGACATTTAGCATTAAAAACGCTTTAATAATAACGCAATAATAATGCCTTCTTTGGGTTGTAACAAGCTTCGAGTAGATATTTATCATTTCATCAATCAAATGAGAGTAGAAGATGCTGCTGCTAGAGATAGGTGGTATGGGTGTGTGTATATGAATGCGGTAGAATGGCGGTTTGGGGGGGTGCAGTTGCGGTAAAAGAAAACTTTTCATCATTTAATTTTGCTGGCTCGACCAAGTTCATGGGCGATTCTCTTGAGTGTTGTCATCCTTCGAAGGGTGGGATCATCAATCTCTTTTAGCGCGTGGTTTTTCCCTCTCCTTTAGCTTGTCTTTGGTAAGCAAAAATGGCTAACAAAACTTATCAATTACAATGGCCGCCATTTTGTTGTAGGAGTCTCACACAGACACACACACACACTCATACAAACACGTATGTCGGACCAACAATAAATCTCATAAAATGCATGTTGTCATATTTAAAAAGCCAAGCCAAAAGCTTTCCCCTCCCCCTCCCTCATGGCTTTTGTGACACACATACACACACACATATGGCAAAATATGAGAATTACGTAGAAGGAGAAGAAAGAGATATAGATATGATGGAGAAAGAGAGAACACGATGGAGATTCCCATCGTCTCTTTTGTTGGCTAGTCGGCCAGTTTGCTCAGTCGCCTTGTGCTCTGCATTTGAGTTATGACTTAAGCTGACATTTCATTAGTGGAGCATTAAGTGCCAGCCAGTCAGCCAGCCAGCCAGCCAGCCATTCAGCCACTAGCACTAGCTTTTGCCTGTGAATGAGTTTAACAACATTCGGATTGTATTTTAGTTTTCTATACCCCCACCGATTCCCTCACAGTCTTCAGCCTGTTCGCTTACCCATTTGGTGGCATCCCGTAGCAAAAGCATTGTCAGGCATCTCTCCTAGCTCTCTCCCACCCGTCCTTGGTTTAATTAGTTGGCTTGACCATAATGCGGCATTCACACGAACTCTTGACCCAATTTGATGGTGATGCTGGCTGGCGCTGATGCTGATGCTGATGCACACTCACTCACCCGACTGTTGTTTAATTAAACACATTATTTAACCAGACCGCAAGGCTTAAAAAACAAGCAATGTTGCTGCTCCGCTCCATTGCCTGGCTGCATCTGGCTGTTTAGCAAACAAAATTAAATAATATAGTACAATTTATAAAAAAACAGAACAGCTCCCCTCCCCTTATACTGCCAACACACGAAAATCAACTAAAAAAAAAAATTAAATAAATGAGAAGTGAAGCGAAACATGCAAACAATTTGTTTATCGATTTTTCTCTACCATATATAGTTTATATATATATATATATATATATATATATATATATGTATAGTATATATTTATATACGACGAGCAGGAAGAGGTCAGGACAACGAAATGAACAATTTGATTTTTAACCTGCAGCTTATTAAGTTTTCAATTTGTTTGGCAACTAATTAAGTTGCTTTAAATTACTGACTAACCGATGCCCTAGCAAAAATAAATATAGAATATATATTATTAATAAATATTCCTGCTAATTGCTAAGATATAATTAAGGATCAGTTAAAGAATAGTTATAGTTCCATAGAAAAGATATCAAGGATTAGTTAAAGAGTAGTTAAGGATCAAAGAACTATAGATAACTTGATTGAGGGATCGTTTAACCAAATGCTTGCAAAATGTATATAGATAACTTTATTAATTAATAAAGAGATAATAATCGTAACTTAAATATAATATTATTTTTCCCATCATAGAGTATTTCTCAACAAAAACTAAATGGGGAAAATTCAAATTCAAATTAAATGAGCTCAGGCCCAGAACGAATGCGTTCTCGCCCTCTGTTTCCCTTCTTCTCTCGTGGTTATTTCTCTTCAGTCTCTCAAGTGGGGCCACTCGAGTCGGGTTGGGCCACTTGGAAATGAATGGAACTGACCACGAACTGAATAATTCTGTACAAGAACTCAACTGCCGAAACTAAAGGGAATGAGCAACACTGAACAAACGATTTGCATGCACACAAAACATTTGCTAAAAAAAACAAAAAAAACACGTAGAGAGAAAAAAAAAGAAGGAAAGCGATTAAAAAAATTCAGGAATAAGAAAAAAAAAAACAAATACAACAGGAGCAGGAGCAGGAAGGACTCAACTTGACTGCAGGTCAATTAATTAAGGGTAAATTAAGTGCAGCAGCAGCAGCAGTAACTGAATCCTCCCACTTCAAATGAATGCCACAACTACTTTAGCTACAGCTGCTCTAGCCCAACCCAGGCCAGCTCCGGCTTCGGCTTCGGCTTTGGCTCCTGCTTAGCGATTTGAGTGGCAAGATTATAAACTCGAGGCTTGGGCATAAATCCTTGGACGACTACTACAGCACACGGAAATGGTTTAGTTCGTTGCCCGGAAGTTGCGCAAAAAATAGAAGGTGGAGCAAAGCGGGGTTGATGAACTGCCCTGCCCTATCCTACGTACCTATTCCTCCTGCTACTACTACTACTACTACTACTACTACTACTACTCAATCTCATCCTCCAATGTTGCCAAGATAAAAACTTGGCATGGCATTTGTATTTGTCGGTTTGGCATTTGCCGAGCATTAGATTTAAGCTCCGCAACTTGTAGATATCGGAGGTAATATATATAGTATGCATATAGTATATCGCAACGCAATACAAATGTTCATTTCAAATTGACAAAGAAACATGGTACAGGAAATGCAAACCAGCAAATGAAGGAAAAAACTAAAACTATATAAAATAGTATGATGGTATAAACATAAGATAAGCAAGTGACCTCCTTCATGGAATCTTACATCTATATGCAATTGCCAATCGTTATCCTACTAAATATATATATGTATGTATGTACATATAAGTCTCACTTGAATTTAAAAACCCACTCTCACTATAATTTGTATATGTATTAACAGGCATAAAGATCAATTTAAACTGAGCATAAATCTTAACAAAAGAATTATGGATGGAGCCCACACAGTTTTTTTTTTTTTTTTTTTATTTTTGTATTTTTTTATATTTTTTTTTTTTTGGCCGACCGACCGAGCAACAGTTGTCTCCACAAAGATCGCTTGTACTTGCCCCAATCCAAAAAGGCACGAGTCGAACAATGGGGGAGCACATTAAATTAGCGTAAAAAGATGCGCATATTAATGCAGGCAAAAAAGTCACTCCATACCATTGGGCAATGGACCGACCGGCAGCGAGTGCAATAATAAACATAATGATAACCCCAAGAGATAACGACAACAATAATAAACTCAATAAGCAAATAAAGTAGCAACAAGGCGGACAAAGAAAAAAATAGAGTGGTGAAGTGGGGTAAACGTAGAGTATAACTATATGAAAAACGTGAAAGAGTTAAGAAGGGAAAACTGCGCGTCATATTTACATATTTCTATATCTTTATATATGTATGTACCTACATATATACTTTTGTATACCACAAGGTAATACAATTTATGATGGAGACTCCAAGACTGGACAATTGACTTGCCCCGTGGCATTGTAGGTGTACGCACACACACACACACACACACACAGGGACTGTGTGTGATGACTCTAAAATGTTTGCAGCGATAAATTAAAGCTCACTAACTAACCAAGAAGAGACCAGCCGACAATCGACGACCAACCCAACCGAACAACTGAAACGTAACAGCAACAAGATAATGGCAAATGAAGCCGTAGGAGTTACATGAAGGCGGGTTGCTTCGTCCTCCAACAATAATAACAACAACAACAAGAGCAACATGTTGTGCATTCAAATGAGAAATGAAATGCACAATCTAGGTATGGAAAAGTCCAAAAAATAAAAACAATTTAACAATTTTCTTAAAAGTTTCCCAAAATGAAAAAAGAGAAAATTGTATAAATTTGCAAAGTGAAAAGAATGAAATATATATTTTTCGTAAATATTTCTTAAATTACAGCATTTAAAATAAAAATAAATATTACTGGTAGATATATCTTAAAAAAGAAATATATATATATTGCATATTGATATTTATAAAAGTATTCATCGATATAAATATTTTTTATGTTACAAGTAAATTAAATTTACCGAAAATTTAAACCAATGCAAAGCTAAGAATAACACATAAAACTGAAAAGAAAAGTTTGCTATCGAATTCTCAAATTAATTCTATAGAAAAATATAGTTAAAAATAGTAAAATATTATTTATAACTAAAAAAAAAACTAAGAAAATTAAGAAAGAAAGTTTTTCTATTTCAAAATTCAATAGATAGATATTTTTCTTTGATGTTCAAATAATTTTGAAAAGTTCTCTCATCTCTAAATGCTCTTGATGATGGGGTATGGGAGAGGGTGGAGGCAGGGTATAACCCACACACGGAGGCCGCCGCAGCACGTCCATTCAAATTGCTCTTCTTAGAGGAAGATGCAGAAGCAACAAAACGGACCTGGGCCATGATCATTGTTTGAGCCACCGCTGCGCTTGCGCAGTAATTTATTTCATTTATATTTTGCGAACCACAATTCCATACCCGCCAACCAACCCGCCAACCAACCAACCAACCAAGGAACGAACGTATGTGTCTACCTTCAATGGGATTGCTTGCTTGTTGTTGCCTGCCCCCCTTCTCATGCTGCGTTTTATTATCATTGCATAAGCATTGTTGCTTGCTGTGGCTATTGCCATATTATTCCCCCTCCTCTTTCTCTTCTGCCTCTTGTCTGGCCACAAAAGTCATTAACTTTTGAACATCCACGACCTCCTCGGCCTGGGGCATCGAGTGTTCCTTGTTCCTTGTTTGGACATGTGCTTGCGGCTACTGTACGAATTCTCATCCGAGCAACTGACTGTCTTGTTGTCGGTTTATCGCCACATTTGAATGCAGGTTGCAGTTCAAATTGGTGGAGTGGAGTGGAGTGGAGTAAAGTGAAGTGGAGTCCTCAACTCTTACCATCTACCTACGCAAATTGAAGAAAAAGAAGAAATCAAAGAAACTGAAGACTGTAGACCGAAGACACTGTAAACTGAACTATTCGTGAAATTTAAACTAACGAATCTTGATTCAACTGATTGAAGATGGAATGCTGGTTATGCAATTAAAATGAAGAGACCTCCTGCTGATGGAGGGGAAATTTGTTTCGCCTATTTATCATTGAAAATTATTATTTTATATAAAATAAGAAGAAAAAAAAAAAAAGTTTTCTCTCTCCTTCATATGCATATTGCTGCATATATGTATATATTAAATATGTGTAAAACAAAAAAAAAAAAAAAAAAAAAAAAAAACAACAATGGTAACCTGCATCTGCCGATATATATATATATTTGCATATCTATATTCAAATCACATTTGATAATAATGGAAAGAGCATTGATGGAGTGGGTTTGGGGGGGAGGAGTAAAAAGAAAAGGTGATTCGACAAGTGTCAGCGACTAACATGACAGTTGACAGCCGTTAAATTTGAAAATTGTCTCCTCTCATATCTATCTAGTTACAAATTTTTTCTCACTTTGGTCAACCTTATGTAAGCAACACAATACAAACAACTACAACAACAATAACAAGAAAAACAACAACAAACAACATAAATGAACCAAAAATTTACATTTTACATTTTCCATTTTCATTCTCCATAGCCGGAATATTAACATCACAATGAACTTTGACAAGAAAAAGTGAAATATGAAAGCTGTAAACATTCATTAGGAAAACATTTAAATTAATTTTTACCAATATATTGGCCTATATATATATATAGCTATATATATATGTATATAGTTTTTTGATTAGCCAATTTGTCTATCCAAAAGAAAGTTAATTAGGAGAGAATTATAATAAATAAAATATGGTTGATCTTCTTAACTCTTGCAGGGTATTTCAAAGTCCTTTTTATCATTTTGCTAGATTTTTTTTCTTTCTTTTGGTTGTTTTTTTTTTTTCTCACAATCTTGCTGGATTTTGTCATAAATCTGTAAATATTCGTTTAAAAATGTCACAGAATGTTAACAACAGCAACAACAAAAAACTTATATTCACACACACACATACACATATACATATACATATTGAATATTGTTTTGTAATATGAAATAATAAAAGTGGTTTTGCAAAGCAATTTCTGCTTGTGACATTGACACAAAAACACCAAAAATGATGTTGGTAAAATATTTTGTGTTGATATGGAATGAAAAACGCATTGTGGTTAGCCACGAAATGCAACAAATTAAATTATTGTTTAAAATTTCAACGAGAAAATTTAATTTGCATGTAATTAAATTATCGTTAAAAAACTTCTTTAATGCCTTAAAAACAAAAAAATTATGAAATTTGCTTATATTTATATTTATATATATTCTCTTTTTTTTATTTTCAGGTATGTTTAAATCTTAAAGGAAACAAATGGACAGAAATCTATCTATATAGATTATTGAACTGCAAGTGCAAAATACAAGTTTGAATTTTGATTTCTTAACTATTTCAAATTCTTTTCTTAAACCTGAAACCTGAAATGATCAGAACAGAAAAATATACAAGTGAAAATAGATATATTTGAAAACATTAAGAAAGGGGGGGGGGGGAAAGGAAAAACAGAACAGAAGAAGATACAAGAGAAAAGACATAGATTTGAAAACACTAAGAAAGGAAACCCTATATATAGGGCTAAGAACCAATAAAATCGAATTTATAGATAACAAATAGAAAGACTTTAAGCAAAGAAAAGCCCTTAAAAAAAAATTACAGTAATTAACTATAGAATTAAGTTTAAAGGAGGCTAAAAAGAAGTTTATAGAGCTTCTTTTTCAACCACTAAAATGAGAAAAGAGAGATTAGAAATTGGAGTACACAAACGGAATAGGTAAAAATAACAATAGAATAAAAAGTATTTAAGTAATTGACTTTTCTTTGGATGATACCAAAACAATTTACTCATATTAAATGCAGTATTGTTGTTTCACTTGTTATTGTTGTTGTTGTGCTGTTCCTTAACTTGTTTGAGTGTCTCACTTTCAGTTTTTAAAGCCTTTATCCAACAAAATTTTTTGTTCAAAAACTGCCAAAGCTAAAGCTAAAGCCAAAGCCAATAAGCCAAAGTAACCAGGTAAACACATGTCCCGTACGCCAACCTCAAATGGCCAACAATTTTTAAACAAGATAGAAAACACCCAGGAACACATGTACCATAGATGCAACACCAATACCATCACACATTCACATACACAAACACAATGTTTGCTCTCACACACACACACATCGACACACAAACAGCAACAGCACAAATAGTTTCAATAAAGAAGGGGCAATGTTACTACACGTGTTGTTGGCTAGCCACGCCCACTAAGTGAAACAAGCGCCCGTCCAAACCATCGTTCACAACCCCATGGCGCTGCTATTGTTATTATTTATGCGAGCCAAACAGCAGCTTCCGTTTGTGCCACATGCGGCAGTAGCGGCAACAACAACAGTTAGCGAATAAAAAAAAAAAAAAAAAACTAAGTAAAATACATGAAAAGGAAGCGAAAGAGCATTTAAAAAATGCACGCAGTGAGGCCTTGACTGCAATATGTTGCCTAACAGCAGGCGCCCAAGCAATGCAATGTGTCTGTGCCTGTGCCTGTGCCTGTGCCTGTGCCTGCCTTCGTCTGTGTGTGCGTGTGTGTGCATTTTTATAGATTTTTTTTTTTTTTTTTAGCAGGTCAGCAGAGCAGAGGAACACAAGAGTGAGTGGGGTGAGGCATGAAGTAAAGAACCTCGAGGCATGTGTCGCTTGTTTAACATTTTTCAACAATTTACTTAATCATGGGTTAGACAGCGAAATGCCAACAGCAGTGGCAGCGGCTGTGGCAGCAGCTTTCTCCTTTTTTGCAGTTGCATACTTTTTGGCTGGCCCACATTTTGCCTAGCGGTTTGTTTATTTTGCATTGTGTACACTCGCCTCAAGTTATGCTTGCGGCTCTTTCTCCTTCATCGTCTTTTGCACCTCCTATTTCTCTTCATCATCATTCTGCTTGTTGTTGTTCTTCTTTCTATATATTTTTTGTGCACTGCAACATTTTTAATTGCTTTACATAATGCCGTAGACCGGGTTTCATTATTTTTAATTGTTAGTGGGCCAGCTCGTATATGTGTGTATGTGTGTGCGTGTGTGAGTGCTTAAACAGCTCCAGCAGCAGCAGCAATAACAACAACAACCACAATGGCAACAACAACAATTTCAATGCAGTTTTATGAGGCAGGAACCAACCTTAACCCAATAGTTGGCAAATATGATTTTCTGCTCTGTGGTCTTGCAATTAACCCAAAACTCTAATTGCTAAATTAACTTTATGCTCGTTTGTAAATATATGTATGCATGTGTATTTGAGTATGTGTGTGTGTTTGTGTGTGGCATATGAAAAATGAAAAACGAAATCAAAATGGCGCATAAAAGTTTTTAATTAAATGTGAAATCAAGTAGTTGAGCAAACGAACCAAATGAAATTTTTATAAAAAAGCAAATTAGTGAATTTGCTAGCCACTTAAGACTAAAAACTTTTTCAAAGGCTTTTCACTTAAGAAATATTTTCAAAAATAAGTTTTAATTTTAGAAAATCTAAAAGTAAATTTTGTTTTTACTGGCTCAGAATAATTTTAAATGAATAAACTAAATTCATTGAGAGACAAAATTTGGAAAATTTTTAAAAGAGTTTTAAATATAAAGGCAAAGGAAAAAAAAAACAATTTAACAATGTCTTGCCCTTCACATAAAGCCGACAAAAGTTCTTCAGACAAGCCATTCCTCTAGCGATTAATTAAAAGAAATTTCCGCTTTCCTTCACACTGGTTTCCACTGTACTTGGAGAAGGCAAAAAAAAAAAAAAAGAAAGAAAGAAAAAGTGCTTGAACTTAACCACACTTCCTTGCTATGCAATTCAAGCCCTGAAACTTAACATAAGCCCATCCCCTGTTGTCCCTTTTTACTCTACATTTTCTGCTCAACATCATCATAATTCTCTCTTACCCACTGTAAGAGCAAGTAGCAAACAAATGGTGGCAGTTGGAGAAAGAGCAGAGGAACTCCAACTTTTTTTTTTTTTTGCTTGCAGCATAATTACCAGGAACAAACTTTTACTCACTTGCCCCATAACCAACAAGAGCAACAAGAACAACAACAACAACAACGAAGTAAACTTGAAAAATGTCGAAATAAGCAAAACTTCTGCTGACTTTAAGATGCTCACAAACAGGCAAGAAACATTAATAAAAAAAAAAAAAGAGAAAAAAAGCAAAGTACCTCAAAAAAATAAAAAACCGCAAGTTTTCAGACTAACCCAAGAATACAAAAATAAAAAAAAAAAAGCAAAAGGAAAAAGCTATATTCCAACCCCTCAAACAACCAAAACTTTCGCTATTTTTCAATTTCGGCAACACTTGAGCTGAGCAATGGGCTCACCAAATGGCAGGGCCAGGACAGGGTCAGTATATATGTGTGTGTATGTGTGTGAGCAAATAAAAATTAAGCGCAGACAAAATTTTATACAATTTTTTCTTACGACTCTCCAAAGTCTACTAAAAAGTAAAACCAGAACCAGAAATAAGAGAAAAAAAAAAAAAAAAAAAAAAAAAAAAAAATTTAAATTATATTAACACAAATGAAGAAGCTACTTCTGTTTGGCCCCCTTTTTATGTTGTTGTATGTGTGTCTGTGTGTGTGACCATTAGTGCCAACAAATCTGACCTGTGGGTGCTTCAACCACAAAAGAGAAATCCGCCAAAAAAAAAAAAGAAAAAGTACGTAAAAGAGAAAGACAGACAAAGAGACAAATAGATAGAGAGCACTTGACCAAAAGCTAAGCCAAGCAAATCACAAAAAGGAACAAACGCGCCCAAGAAGAACTTCTCTTTCAAGTCACTCCAATTAAAGTTATTTGAAAAATCCGCAGCCACCCCCACCTTTCCTTCTACCCCTACTACCATATAGAATACATACATACAGATGAATGTATATATATATATATATATATATACATATATATATATATACATATCTACATAAACACATATATATTTTTGTAATACAAAACTTGTAATGAATACGTTTCAGACATACCAAAAAAAAAAATATATATATATATATATAAAGAATGTGTGTTTGTGTGTTTGTCGCCCCCTCTAACTCTCATACCCTACAAAGTTTTCGTTTTCTATTATATTGTGATCCACGTGCTGGAGAGACGACAACAGCAACGACAAGAACAACCATAATAATGATGTGAATGATGATGATGATGATGCTGATTTTGATTATTTTGTTGTTTGGCGTTGTTTGCATAGCAACTTTTGTTAACAAAAAAAAAAACACACTCACACCCACACACATTGAAAATGAATGGCAAATTCAATGAAGGAAATCCAATTAGAGTTTTTCGTTAAATGGGGGGAAAAGAAAAAAAGATTTGAGAAAATTTCATCTAATTGCAACAACCAGTTAAATAATTTGAGTTTTTCTTTTTTTCATTTAAACAGAAAAGAAAAAATTGAAAGACAAATTCATTGCCTACTTTCAAGCAAAAGCCATTACTCATGACCTATAAGTTTCAGCTCTTTATCTCCGTCTCCTTTACTATCCCGCTTACGCTCTCTTTGTCTTCTTTCTGTTTAGTCTTTATTGTCTGCTATTGCTGTTGGTGGAAAAACAAACATAAAGCATAAAAAATCATGCTGTGGCCACAAAACTAACGCCTAGAGCCATCACACTCACACTTACACCCACGCATACACATGCACTAAATAGCTGGTGTAGGTTAGGTTAGGTTAGGTCATGTTGCCAGCTTGTTGCACTTGGCCTAAGGCTCATTAATAGAGCGATTATTTTTTGTTCTCCTTTCATTGCTTACTCTTCTTCTTATTCTATGTGTATGTGTGTGTGCGTGTGTATGTGTGATACATATAGTACACTTGACTTGTGTCGCGTCGCCTTGTTGCTGGTTAGGGTTGCATATAGTAGCTAGTAGCTTGCAGCTTGTTGACACTCATTGAGACAAAAAGTGCTTAACTGGCTGCACTTTTACGACAGCTTCAAGCTGCCATAAAATACAGCAGTAAAAGCAACAGCAACAACAACAACAGAAGAAGAAGCAGTAATAGCAAAAGAAGAGCAAAAAAAAAGTAACTAAAAACTATCGTAATACGATACTATGACTATATATATTTCCATACCCTTGACAATCGTTTAAATGAGTACATAGATTTATTCTACTTAAAAATTGGACAAGTTAAATAGTTAATTAGATATTTTAAATTATCCTAATATGAATGAATTAAAGATTTATGAAAGAAGTCAATGGGTTTCAGGATTATCCTTTAAAGTAGTAATAAATTTATTTTTATTTTTTTTTATTTTTTTATTTTTTGCTGTCTATCTCTTTCTATAGTTGCTTTTAAGTTTTCCTCATACTCAGACACTTAAGCTTTTATTTTCTGCTTTTGTGCGCTTAATTTGTTTGTCAGGCCGCGTAAGTTTCTAGGCTTTTGTGTTTTGGATGCCATAGCATCAGACAGACAATGCGAAGCTTCGAAGAAAGTGTGTAAGTGTGTTGGTATGTATGTTGCATAACACAAGGCGCTGTTCGCGAAAAATGTCAAGCACCTCGACTCGGCATTACGACACGTACAACGGAAGGTTAAGTATGCCTGACACACTGTGAATTATAGCAATCGGAGAGTGAGAGAGATAGACTGAAGAAGTAGCAGAGAAATAAAAAGAGATAGAAAGAGAGCAAGCAAGAGTAAAATGGCAACGCCTGCTTGTATGCAATGGAAATTGGGTTGGCACTTTGAAATGTTAATGAGCCGCAAGCAAATGTCAGTTATCTATAGCACACAAAAGAAATGCAACTCTTTTTTCCATTCCATTTCTTTCCTTTTTTTTTTCTATTTTTTCTCCATTTACTTTTCGTTTTCTTTTCGCAATTCGAACAAAAGTTGCGCTAACCGAAAGGGCCACTTTTATATAATTTCGTATAATTTCCAACGAGTTGAAGGCGAAACGACCTACATTTTCTGCCAACTTCTTGTGCATTTTAACAAACAACAATAAACCAAAAAAGAAACAAAAAAACTAAAGGAAAAGGAAAAGAAATGTGTCAAATAAAGTATCAAATTTGGAAAAAGTTTTGACATGGCCATATCAAAGCAAATAAATCTCTAAAAACAAAATTAAATCTAAAAAAATAGAGCAGAAGAATGACTACTACTGGGTTGATTCAACTTAAAGCCTTAAAGTATGCTTTGAAAAATTAGAGGGGCGTAAAGTAGTTTTGGCGCGACTCAACACGACAAAGTAAAAACCGCAAAGTATGCTACACACACACACACACACAGACATACAGGGGAGAGACATGACGCCGTCGTCTAATAGGATTACAGGCGGTTCAGTCGGTGGTACTTGCCACTAAGTAGAAGAGTTTTCTAGGCAAAACAACAATAACGAAAAAGCAAAAAAAATAAAGTAAAACAACTCAAATCGCCCCGGCTTGTGGTTTTTCGTTGACGTCGTCGTCTGCTAAACTTTTGCATGCCACAAAATCAATTAAGCGACGTCTCGTCTCTACCAAAAAAAAAGCTGGAAAAAAAATCGCAGAGAAAAAAGAGAGAAAAAAAAAATCAACTACAACTACAACAAACTATCAAAAGCTGTCAAAGTTGGTTTTTGCCAGCCGCAAAATTTGCCAACCACCAAAAATGTTTGAAGTCCACAAAAAATGAATGATTTAGGATTAGTGGGGGGTGTGGGGAGGTGGTAGGGTCTGTGTGTGTGGTCTCGGAATCGGGGTGATGGTTTACATGTTCGAGAACTAAGCAAACTGGGTCACAGTTGAAATTTGATTAACTGCACTGCAAAGTAGGCAAACTTTTGAATGGCGAATAATGTTGATTTTACGCCAAAATGGCAGGCTACACACCGAAGGACCTACGCTAAAAGCTAACCATCAAATGAAAGCAAAAAGAAGAACATGCTAAACACCTGACTGAGAAACCCTCTTCATAGACAGCCAAAAATGCTTGCCTAATTAAAGAAATTAATTGAAATTGAACTCCTTGAATAACAAAATCGATTAATGTCCAAAATGTGTTTTAAGTTTTCACACTGTAAAATAAATTTGAAATGCTTTTTGGTGATGTTTTTTTTTTATTAAAGATCACAAACCCAAACACCAAAACCTTTTCTTAATTGTGAAAACTATAATGAAACTTTTTGCCCAATAAACTTATATTAGGAACACCCGAAGCGTTGTTTCCTCTAGTCTGCTCTTCACGTTTTATGTTTTGTGTTTTTTTTTTTTTTACTGACTCCCCGCCCCCGGGGCTCTATCAAAATATCAACATGTGAAACAAGTGGTGAATCAAAGTTTGATCCTCGCCAGAAGCAAATGTAACCGCAGGAACAGTCAGCCTAACCAAGCGGCAGAAGCAAAAAGTAGTGGAATAGTGTGGATAGATGGCTAGATGGATGGACATAGCAGATGGGATGGAGTGGTGGAAAGTAATGGGAACCGTTGTGAACCCAGTTAGTTAACTAAACCAAACAAAGCATCAACTGAGTTGTGTTTTCTCTTTTGGTTCTAACATTAAAATATGCGCATCGCGTGCCTTTGGCTTTTTACCTTTATGTCGTGTTTAGTATTAGTATCTAACTCTATCTCTTTCTACTTTCTTATATATCTCTCTCTTTCACACATACTTTCCTTTACTGAGAGTCTCAGTTTATGCTAGGCAGCCAGGTAAATCCTATACGCAGGACTATATGTCGGCACATGAAACGTGACTAAGCTGACAATTGTGTGTCGAAGTAAATCCAAAGTTTTTGTGGCCTGACTAAATAAATCTCCTAGGCAAAAGCAAAAAAAAAAAACCAAAAAAAGGCATACACACACACACAACATACATATATATACATATATATATATATAGAAAGTTTGTCAAACAGAAAGATATGGCGTAGGCGAGAAAGGAAAGGAGAGGCCAAGAGAGAGAAAGGAAGGGACAAAGGGAGTTGTACATGACAGGCGACATAAATACTATAGTTTGCCTTGCTTTCTGTGAACGTTACTAAAATTTAATAAACTATACAAAAGAGACCCATAGAAAGAGACAGAAACAAATAGATAGAAATGGAGAAAGAGAGAGAGACAAAGATGGACAAACATTTTACCTATTCCAAGGCATTCGGTTTGACCAGGACAAGGATTTGTGTACCGAAACAACTTTGACAACTTTGTGTTTATGTCTGTGTGTGTGTGTGTGTATGTGTGTCTGACTGTGCTTTCTCTCTATTTATATGTCAGGCACAGGCCTGTGCCTCACACAGATACAAATAGCTGCAGCTGTATTAGTGCAAATATAAACAGAGGACAAACGGCGAAACGCGTACACGCATATAGATGGCCCGCATTATAGTGTTCTCTAGGGGTAAGGGCAGTAGAGACAGAGAGAGGTTCATATAGAAGACAAGGATAGAAGGAGAAAGAGATGGAGAAATAATAGAGGTATGGCCTTACAGTGTTCAATAGTCAAATAGAAAGTGATCATTGCAATTCTAACCCAACTTATCAATCAGTTTATCTAATTATAGTTCTTGAATATAAATTTTTAATTCTATATAATATTGAAAATTTATAGATTTATAGCAATTTGTATTTAGTTTTTGGTTCATATTTCTAGTAACGATGTACCACTGTATTTCATTTGGCAATAGAGGCCTGTAACTAGATGCAGTCAACTCAGATGGCACATAAACACTGGATACAAATATATACACACACACACAGAGACACACACCACATGCACACACATTCATAGGCATAGACATAGACATACTAATACATAGACACGGTCTAAACAAAGCGCCCAAATGTCAGTTTAGGCGCCTTTTGTTTGCCTCCCGTATATGTACCTCTTGCTTACTCACGAGATTCTGTCTCTTTCGCTCCGCTGTTCATTTTGTATGCGGCTGCTGCTTATCAACAAAATGGCAGCTGCAGTAGCAGCAGCAACGACAACAACAAAACAAAACAACAACAAATGACAAAAATAAAAGAAAGAGAGAAAACTAAAACCTGCACTCAACTACATTGCGTATACGCAACGTACACACAATCACACAGGGATAAATAGCCCTGGCCATTTTGTCAACCTTTTGCTGGGGTACGTGGCTAATGCTGCTGTTTACCTGTCGTTATCGTGGTCCTTCTTGTCGATTATTATTATTATGAATGCCACTAGGACACACTGCGACTCGAACAATAGCAAGAGATACGACAATGGAATTATTGAACATTTGCCTGGCCAGCTGGCAAGATACTTATCAGACGGTAACAACACATTCTCTTGCCTCTGCGAGAATGGCAATCAATTGGGCAAAATTGCCAGCAAATTTTCATTCAAATTGACCACCTCTAAAGAAATGCTAATAACCTTCTCTAGAATTCCAAAATAAAGTTAATTAAGTAAGCTTTTTCGATTAACAAATTTTATTATTTAAGCAATAATTAATCATTCATATTGTTGACTGTTTTCGTCACTCGATTTTAAATTCTTTTACACAATTTTCATTGCAATTTCCCCAAGAAGTTTTCCTTTTTTTAACTTCGTTTTTTGTTTTATTCTTTTTTGTTATTTCATCAGTTTCTTTTTGCCCTTTGCCCTTGCTTCATTTCATCGTCCGTCTCTGTCGTCCGCTTAAGTTGCATTTAACCCACTGAGGAGCATAAGAAATTGCAGCAAAATGAGGAAGCAGAAAAATGGAAGAGGTGGAAGTGGAAATGGAATGAAAGGACAATAAGCAAGCTGTAGCCAACAACACCTTCAGTTGTCAGTTTTTGGGATTCAGCTTCAGCTTGTACTTTCCCGGTTCTGGCCATTTGCCTGGCCATCAGCATGGCCTCATTTTCATTATCTCTGTCTCCCTCTCTCTCTCTCGTTCTCTTTCTTTTTCTGTCTCTCTGTTCCACTCATCTATTACCATGAACTCTTCTTGCTTCACAGCAATTCATGCTTAACTGACATTTCAGCTGTCATACCAAAAGTGTTTTACATTTCTCTCGTCAACGGCAGCGAGCCAACCCACCAGACTTCTACCACCCAGCCAGTCACAGCGAAAGGAGGTGGAGTTGTAGCAGAAGAAGAAGAAGAAGAAGTTGCTGTTACCACCTACCTGAAAAGGTGTTGGCATGCTCCCCATTGTTCATTGTTGGCATGCCACAAGCAGCTGGTGTCGTTTTTCGGTAGCTACCTCAATCGTCCTCTACTCCCTGTGTTTCCTTCTTCTCCTTCACCATTACGTTCTTTCACACAGTCTTGGCAGTCTTAATTTAATTAACATATTTTTCGGTCTCTTGCTCTTTAAAAATGCTGTTGAAAAGCCAACAATTTAATGAAAATAAATTCATAATTGCTGAACGTTTTCTTTTTTTTTTTTCTTTGGGACAGTTAAAAGAAAGGTATAGCAATTCCTGATGCCATGTAATTGAAAATGAAATTGTTAATTAATATAAATGAAGATTGCAAAAGTGTTGTGATAAGTGCTAAATCAATTAGACTTGAATAATATATCTTAAAGCAAATGGTGACCCCAATGACTAATTTATATTTCTCACCAATTGAAATGAAATTGTAAAATAAGCAAACATTTTACACTTTAGTTTCTAATAAGTCTTCATTTAGAAAGTTGTTCTTTGGCCATTTTTTAGACGAGAACTTAAAATACTTGGGTTTTTATTTTTCTATTACCCTTTTTTTGTTCTGCCCTTTTCGTTGTTTGTCGAGTGCATTATAAAAGCATTAAAATGCAAGCCAAAAAAAAAGAAAAAGGAAAAAAGAAAATAATAAAGAAAGAGAGTGGAACTAAAGAAATAAAACGGGGAAAGAGGGAGACAATGGTGGGTCACACACACACACACACTAGTCCATCTCTGTCTCTCTCTTTCTCCTCCTCCTCTTAACCGACAACCCCCTACTGTTTATCCTTCCTATGCTGTTTTACTCCATCTCGGCACTCTGGTGGCCTTCTGCCTTATCACTAAAGCTTTTTGCCTCGCTTTTTCATGCTCCGTCTGACGAAATGCCATTACACATTTTGCGTACCAAAAACGACAACGACGATGAGGACAACAATTCGCATTCAAAATGACAACGACAATGACAACACACACACAGAATAAAAGAAAGAGAGAGACAGAGAGCAAAAGAGATAACAAACAAAAACAACATGAACAAGAACGTAGAAACAACATCAGTGGAAGAGGCAAAAATAAACGCTGAGGGTTGTAGAAATGAAGATAAGCTGCTTATCAGGCTACTCTCTCTCTCCCTCGCACTCCCTCTTCATCTGTTTCGTTGTCCCTGTCTCTGTCTGCTTTCTCTACCCATTCCATATTCCATTCCCATACCCCGGTGTAGTTTTTTGTTATTCCCACACTTGCTTACTTTACACACACACATACCCATATACACAAATGCAGCGTTTGGCATTCGCATTCTAGCTTCTGGTTCTTCCTGACTGCTGGATCCTGGCTCCTGGTTCCTAGCTGCTCTTACGACTGTCTGGAATGCTATTGCAGGTCCTGCGGCTCCGGCTTTGGCTCCTGTTGCTGGATTCGAATCATTGCTGTAGGTCCTGAAATAGCTACTTTTCTGTGGCCCCCGCCGACATTGCCATTGTCATCGCTTCATCGTTTTCTACTTTTTTTTCTTTTTTGTTTTCCTTTCATCCACCTCTCTAGGTTTTTCCCTAAGCCCTTGACTCGCAATCTATGTGTGTGTGTGTCAGTGTGTATGTGTGTCCATCTTTATATCCAAAATAGCTTATTTGCTGGGTAAAGAGGAAAGAGATGGAGGATTTCTGGGGGGCGTTGAATCTGCGGCTTCACAATTGACATTTTTGTTTTTGTCCTTTTTTTTTTGTTTTTGTTTCATATTAAAACTAATGCCACAAGGTTTGACCCACCACTGCTCCACCTCCTTCTTCCTCTTCTGCCCCTGCTCCTTCTTTAATATCATTGTCCCTCTCTGCTTATATGTATTTAAATGATGTTATCGTTTGTGTATGCAAATCGTCGTTGAGAGTGCCAAATGGCAGGACAGACAAAGCATAAGATGACTAGAAGAAGAAGGATGCGGTATGGAGTTGTGGGTGTGTCGGTAGATTAGCACTTTTAGCTTAACTTTTACGCTTGATGTTAAAATAATTTGCCTCGAAATGCAATGGTAATGTTTAGAGCAAAAGCAAATGCTTAAACATGAAAAAATGTCGTACAATTTTATGTAAATGGAAAAATATGTGTTAAATAAAAAGAAGTAACAAATTTTATAGGTTACGCGCATCTTAAGAAGGATGAATATTTAAAATGGTTAAAGTTATTTTTATTTAAAGCAAAGTTATAAAATTTTAATTTAATAAATTTATAGAGAAACTAATTTGCATTGGTTTAGAATGATAGCCATCGTCTAGTTTATCTAAAACACAATTATTTCCCAAAAAAATTCCTTAAAAAGGCGAAAAAATAAAATTTTTAATTTATACAAAGAATATTTTTTGCATTTGCATTTTTTATCTTATTTCATTTGTTTTTTTTTTTTATTGTTTCTTTTAATATTAATTTTAATTGAACTGCAAAAATGCATAAAAATATTGCCTACTTTTTGGCTATCCACTTAGGACACACACACACATACCTACATACATACATACGCTGCTAGTCTACTAAAAATGTTGTCGAAAGCATTTTCAATTTCAATTTGCTGCGCATCAGTTTTAAGCGCCTTAAATCTGAAATCTAATTACACGCAAGCCGAAAGACAAAAGTCCAAAAATATTTTTGCCTTCATCCGCCCTGTTGTCCCTTTGGGCCCATCCATAGTACATACAGCTAACCCACCCAACGACAGGCGACCCGGCGACAACTGCTCTCAGTTTTAATCACAGCTGACCGGCAGAGCGATGAAGGTTCCAAAACTTTACCTCCGCTTGCCTTTCTTCATCTCCTCTTTATACTCCACACACAAACTCTGTCTCTCTCTCTCTCTCTCTTTCTCTCTCTCTATGTGTGTGTGTGTGTGTGTATCTTTCTCTATGCCAATTTTGAATTTTGGACCAAAAATTTAGCTCCAGCTGCCGCTGATGCTGATGCTGTGTTTAACCGCGTGAAATAATCTTTGCTGGCAGCAGTCAGTCCAACGTTTTGTTATTATTGTTGTTGCTGTAGGTACCAGTGGCAGCAGAAGGGAGAATGAAGAGGCAGGAGAAGTCAGCAGAACCAAGCAGTGTACAAGCAGGATTGGGCCTAGGGCCAGCGGGGACATTGGTGTCCAACAAGGGCGCGTTTCAATTTAACGATAATGCGCAGGCCCTGCGGCCATTCCCGGCCAGCCAACTTGGTGTCATATTTTCCACAGCTTAAATTTCCCACACACACACACACACACAGCGACTGTTACAAAAAGCCTTCTTAAATTGACTTGGCTTGGCCACTTGACCGCCTACTTCAGCCTCTGCAATGTGCGTTTGTAAATCTTGTTGGCCTCTTTTTTTTCTCTTTTAGGATTTTCATTCTTTATTAAAAAATATATTTTTCTTCAGATCTTGACTAAATGATCTTAAATTTGTACTATAATTTTGTTGTACTAACTAAATAATAGGTCTAGAAGATAGCGACTAAGGCAGTGTAGTTTTTGGCCTTAGTTTGGCTTGGCCTGGTTTGACAGGATATAATTTTCGCGCCAAGCACAAATCTCAAACAAATTTTCACAATTTCTCTTACTTTGAGAGCCGTTGGCGTTTCCGTTTCGATGTTGTTGTTGCCTTTTTATTACATCCATTTCTTCTACTGTTTTTTTGCTTTTGGCATTTGAATTTGTCGAGCATCCTGTTTGCTTTCCCCCCATCATTTCACTTCCCACACTTCTTTATCACTATCTGCCTCTGTCTCTGCCTTCCTCTTGATGTCTCTCTGTCTGTGTGATTTGGCGCGCTTCTGCTGCTGCTTTTTAAGCCTATAAATGAGCTTAAAATTTTCTATGCGAATGAATGCGAATGCTTTTGAAATTTATTATAGATGGAAAGAGAACGACACGAACACCACCCACTCCAAAAGTATCTCTCAATGTGTGTTTGTGTGTGTGCGTGTGTTTGTATATATCAAAGGCATTTTGGCACTCTCGGTCTATCTCAATGCTGAAATTTTTTAGCGCAGCAAATTGAATTTCATTTCGATTTTTTTCTTCTTTTTTTTTTTTTTGCCTCTTGGTTTTTTTTTTTCTCGTTTCGTTCGCTTGGAAATTGCCTTTTGCCTTGGTAATTTTCTGTATTTTAGAGTTTTTGTATCTTTTTGTCGGCCTACTGGCCTGTCCTGTCCTGGTCTGGCCCAGTGTGTGTTTGTTGGTTTATTTGGTTTCTCTCTGTGTGTCCGACTGTCTATCTGTCTGCTTGTTTAGCTATGCCCAGCGCAACGAAAAAAAAAAACAACAACAACAACGCATAAATAAAATAAATAAATAAAAAAAAAAAAAAGACAAATTGAATTTTCTATGCTGTTAAATAATTTCATTTCCATTTTTTCCGTTTTTTTCTTTTCGTTCTCTTTTTTTCATTCATTTTGCGTCTGATTTTTGTTGTTGCTAGGCACTGATTGCAGTAGTATCTTTTCCTTTACTACCTTCGCCTCTATACCCGGCTCCAACACCACCTCCAGCCTTTGCACCTATTCTCTTCTCTTACCCATAATCCACCACCATTTTGTAGTTGTTTAAAAATTCACTGCATACTTTTAGTGTCAATGTGTCTGTATATCGGTGTCTCTGTGTGTGTGTGTGTGTGTGTAAACTAGATTTTTGTGTAAAATGTTTTTGCATTTTCAAAGTCATGCATTTTAAATGAGTTTTTCTGGCATTCGTTCCAACATATTCTTTTTTGTTTTGATTTAAATGACAGATAATAAAAATATTTAAAAATATTTAAATATATTTATGCATATCCAAAAGATTTATTGCCTGTTAAAATGCATTCGATTAAATTTTAACGAATACCGAAACGAAAATTACTCGAAATTTACAATCTTATCAAATGAATATTTGACGACAAAAAAAAATATACCATATATATATATTGTATATATATATAAAATTTATTTACCATTTTATTTATATACATATATTTGAAATATAGTTCTTTTGTTATATAAGCAATCTTTTCAGTTTTAAAGTTCTACCAGTGTGTCCTTATAATTATTAGTATCCTTTGTCCTCTACGATGTCTGCTTAAATCCTCTAATACAGCGGTCAATTGGGTTAAACAAGGGGGGTGGGTTAACGATGAGGCGGACATCCTATTTTACATTACATAAGCAAATTGACCATTCCGTTACCCAATCAGCTAAGTCAGGCTTAAAGAGAAGGAACTATATACCAATGGTTGCCATAGTAAGTGATCATCTTAGGGCCTAATAATTGTGTATGGCTTGATTATAGATTTGTTAGACGGTAATTAGCGCAATAGTTTCCACGTAATCAGGAGGGGGAGCCCTATGTTACGTAAGCCCTTACTGGCGCAATTCGCATCATTTTCAATAGCATGCTTTTTGGCTTTCATATAAAACAATTTTTGTTAATTGTAACAACTTGTTTAAACAATTTATATAACAATAAAACAGTTTAAGAGAGTTTTGAAATAAGAGTCAAGTTAAATTTTTGGTCTTATTGGTTATGTTTTATTTTCTTTTTGTTTTTTTTTCTTTTTTTCAACTAAAACTGAGGTTTTTTTACTTTAATTTTTTTTTTTTGCAGGCTTCCTTCTGGAAGGAGTCACGCCAACGGCCCCGCCGGATGTACCGCCGCGTAATCCGACAATGAGTCGCATGCAAAATGGTCGTTTAACTGTTAACAATCCAAATGATGACTTTGAGCCATCTTGTTTGGTGCGAACGCCATCGGGCAACGTTTACATTCCTAGTGGAAATCTAAGTGAGTATTTACCACAATCTACTACAACTATCTAAATATACATATATAGATAGAAATATCTACATATATAGCTTATGTATATATAGCTGTCACATATTTCTATATGCATGCAAATCCAAGGCCTCTACCATACCATCGCCCGCACCCCCTGAAAGCCATCATTCGACCTACCCGGTCAAAAAGCCACTTGACTCATTTGAATGTTTAGCGTGCTCAGTGCACGAAAAAATTCCATTTGCCATATTGCTATAAAAATGCAAAAATGAAAGCAAAAAGACAAAACAAAAAAAAAGGAGGCAAAAATGGAAAATGGAATTGGAGAGAATATCAGCAGCAGCAGAAGCATTTTTGCAAATTTTCAGCTCTTTTGTTTTCCATGCGCCTAAAATGCCGCTGCGCTTCTATACATTTGCCATTTATTGTTTTTCCAACAATTCTGGCCTCTCCTCCTCTACCCTGCAGCTCCCCCTCTTTCTTTTTTTTTGCTTATTTTTTCGCTCGTTTATTTGTTTGTCGCTATATGTATTTTGTTTCTCTGGGTATGTGTGTGTGTGTGTGTGTATGTGAATGTTTTCTCTATGCATATCCGCAAGCAGGCTTTAGGGATAAAACCATTCAAAAATGGAGTGAAAATAGTCGGCAGCAACAACCGCAGGGGCCTCGAAAGGCAAAAAAAAAAAAAAAAAGTAGTATAAAAACAAAAGAAAAACAAAGCAAAACAACAACAACAGCAGCAAACAAAAAAAAACATCACACACATACACACACAAACGATGAGAGGGTAAAAATGGCAAACTAGTAAACAACAAAATGCGGCAACCTTTTCCTGTTAGAACTCATGTGTGATGTGATGTGATGTGCTGCAACAGGAACAGCAGGAGGTGATGGTTTGGGGGGGGTCATGAAATGCTGCCTACTGTTGACTTTACCATGTTTTTTATAATCAACAAAAACAAAAATAAACACCAGGACAAGAGGAGAGAGAGAGGACACAGAAGGGTATGCTAAAAAAAAAAAAAAAAAAAAAAATGAAACTTTTTACAAAATTCCTATGCAAAAAAATAGGTCACCAAAATTGATTTGATTTGATTTTGAGGGGATGGCTAAAAAGATAAAGAAGAAAAGTCCAAGAGTAAAGAATCAATCAACGGACCCCGAGTACAAAGATTCAATTTCGAGAACAGAAAGTCAAAAAAAAAAAAAAAAACAACAAAAAAAGAAGAGTAAATCAACCAGATATTGCCAGAATAAGCAAAAATATGATGCTTAGTGGATTCAAACAAAGTTCGTGTCGATGCAAACTAGTTGAAATAGATACAATCACTGATTAGAAAGAGTTGAGTCAAAAGATAGTTTTTGCGTACCCTTTGGTATATATAGGCATACAGAATGAAAGTAAATTTCAAAATGATGTCCCACTCTAAATATCTAAACCAGAATCCATAACCAATATTTTATAAAGTTTTTTTTCCAGTTGAAATCTTTTTTAACGATTCCAACAATAAGTATCTCATGGAACTTATTTAAAAGGAAAAAAAACATTTGCTTGCAACACTTTCGAGCAACCGAAAACGAAATCTTATTTCTGTTTATCATCAATTTCTACATTACACGCTTCATTTTTGGTTGGGTGGGGGAGGGGATATCAAGGGGTTTTGGCGCAGATGTTTCTAACTAAAAATGTACTTTCTATTTAAATGGCATGTGATATTGCATTTCATTTTCTTTTCAATTCCTTGTGAAATGCATTTGTTGCAGCAGCTACAAATAAAACAAAATGTTCCATACTGTGCGCTGCATACATTTGGGCGCTCACTCTGAAATATCAACAGAAAATTGCGCAAAAGTAACGAAAAAGAAATAAACAGAGTGGCAACACAAAACAAAACAAAACGCACATTGTGTTGCTTTTCACTTTGCTCGGCATACCACACACATACATACATAGATACACATGTACCCCTTTCTGTTGCTGTTCCTCTACTTGCGTCTTTGCTGGACAAGCTTCATGCGTATACATTTGTGTAGCATACTTTCGGGCTGATGCTGCTACTGCTGCTTTTGCTGTTGCTTTTGCTATTGTGTTTGTTTGCCGCCTTTTGTTTACTTTTTTGCATTGTACAAATACGCACACTCATACACACACGCAGACTAACAGAAACATGCATATATATATATATATATCTGTATATATATATATAGATGTATGTATATAAAGTATATGTGGCACATATATGGTAAGCTTTGTCTTGATTTTCCTGCGTGCCATATAATTTTCTTTGTCTCTAGTTTTTACTACACCCCTTCAAGACAAGATTTTGGGACGCAGCTGCGTTCACATTTTGTGGTTGAACATTTTGCCTTAAAACGGACTTTAATCTATCAAACACACACATACACACACAGAGTAGATGAGATATTGCATTTTGCCTTTATTTTGCATCTCATTTGCTTGCATTGGGCCCGAAGTGCAATTAAATGACTATTTATGAAAATCTATTTGCATTTATGCATAAATTGATAAACATGCCCAGGAAAATATGCACACCAATATATATATATATCTAAAAATCTAACTCCTCCGCCTCTTTAATTTTATATAGTCAAACACGAAGGAAAATTGTAAAGAAGAATACAAAGCAGAATAAGTAGAAGACGTGTAGAATAGGAGTAAAAATTTGTGTGAAACTCAAACCTAAATTGAGATTTTCGGGACAGTACATCATCTTGAATATTTTCATTTGCAATTTTTATGCAAAAATATTATTTGTTGACTTTTGTTGACGGAGAGGCCAGGCCCACCACAAATACCAACAACAACAACAACACAAGCAAAACAACAATAAAAACCAACAACAACAAAATGAAAGAAAATCAAGAACAACTTTTCTGCTTGAAGGTTTATTTTTAAATTTTCCAACTGGAGAGTATGCAAATACATTCACACACATATATCTGCATACATGTACATATATATATATATATATATATCCAGATATTCATATATATATATATATATATATATATATATATGTGCATGGGCATTCTGCACGATTGGGTACACACTCACATGGGAGTTATCAACGAAACAAAAGTTTGGCCAAGAGTTGAAAAACGGAAAAAAACTTAAAAAAAAAACACAAAACCAAAATAAAAAAAAATAACCAAAAGGACGAAATAAGACAACAAATAAATGTATATCCTCAGCAGAAAAATTGCATAAATTGCCAAAGCGAGTGGGGTAATGGCTCCCGGAACCTCTACATCCTCCCTACCAACCCCTTATACCCTATCCCCCCCCCTCGTTCTCCTTCTCCTCCAAAGGCAAATGTCGACATATTGATGGGGGACCCGTGTGGCTGTGATTCAGCTTTTTGCCCTGCACCCCAATAAAAGAACACAAAAAAAAAAGCAAGAGCATAAAGAAGAAAAAAGAGAAGATGGGAAATATGTTGCATACTTTTGTGCATGCCGCAGCTGCAGCTGATGTTGAATCGCTTTTTTCGGCATACTTAAAGCTTTAATATGGATATGCAACTGCAAATTTCGCTCCTCTCAATCTCTCTTAGATGAAATGAAATAACTATAGATTACCTTTGAAAACCTGATATATGATGTGTTGTCAATACTTTTCTTGCATGATTTTAAGGCATTTACTTTTTCAATTAAGAACCTATTTCAATTTAAATTTATGAACGCGTCTTCTATTGCTATTTCTCTCTAATTCTTTACACTATTTGTGGACTCAATAAAGAAAAAAAAAAAAGAGCAAATGACTTCAACATGAAACGCCTCCCATCGCCAAAACCACCAACCTTCTCCTCGGGGACTTGTATTTAAAAGTTTGCCTCGAACCTGGCCATTGGCCATGCAAATGTAAGTGGCTTCCGTTACGTCTACTCCGACATATAACTAACTGTTTGCTATGTTTTCATTATAATAGTCCAACCATTGCGGCATTTTGATGCGGCATACAGTATAGAGTACTCTACTCCTTATTTTTTCTCTCTTTCTCTTGCTCTTTCTTTTTCTTGCTCTATCTCTACTGCCTTCGCAGTCTTCCTGTTGCTTTAATTTTTTATCGCTTTTTTCGAGGTTAGTTTTCGCAAAGTTTATGCTGTCAATGACCGCACCAGACATTCTATTACTTTATATATAGACAAGCCTAGACTAGCGAAAAAAGCCACGCCTACTTTTCGTCTGCTATGTCTACTTGGCTGGCAATGTTTTAAAGTATGGGTGTTTGTGTGTGTGTGTGTGTGTGTGTTTGCGAGTGTCCTTCAACTAACTTTCGAACCGAAAGAGTCCAGTTATTGCTTTCTGGTTTATCGTTTGCTGTCCAGTCATGGAAATACTCGTAAATTTAACTCATACCATGGCAAACGAGATAGAATGTTGGGGGGGATAGGCAGGCGGCAGCGGCGACGGGTATAGTGGTGGAGAGAGTGAGAGTGAGAAAAAGAGATAGCCAGAAAGTGCTTTAAATTTGTATAAAATATAAAGAGTAGGTGGTAGGTGGCAGCAGGATGAGAGGAATGATCATTGGTAGCTTTGGTTTTTGCTGTGTTGCGCCTTTTGCTGCTGCTGCCTTTGCTGTTGCTACTGCTACTAAATTCATTCATAATGGGTTTTTGTACTGCACTACATCTACCTCTACCTTCCTTCCACTTTGCACCCCTTTTTTATCCACTGTTTCTCTCACACTTTTTCGTTCCCTCTCTCTCTCTTTTTCTCTCACACTCAATATAAATTTTACGTTTTTACGCAAACTGAAATTTATTATGGCCGCAGCATAGTAATTTATATTTTATGCCTGTGCTAAGTACAGTCAGCGAGGCACAGTTGGAGAGTGAGAGAGAAAGAGAGACAAAGATAGAGAGATGGACACACCATGAATATATATGTTTGCATGTGTGTGTGTGTGTGTATGTACATATGCAGTTCCACGCACAATTTTAATTTTATTTAGTGCCAAAAGCTTCTCTCTACTCCAATCGCTCCATTTGAATGCGTTTTTCTTGCCTATGGTTCATCTTGTTAAATATTTTTTTTATTCTATTTTTTATTATTTCTTTTTCCTTTTTTGTTTGCTGCCTGCGTTTTTTCGTCCCGTTTTTCCGTTTCGGGAGAGCGCAACAAATTGCCTTCGTCTACCATGTTCTGGCACTTAACTTTCGTCTACCATATCCTCAGAGGTCTATATATATATATATATGTATCTATGGTGTATGTGTGCATATATATGGCTATATTCTATAGGTAAAAGCTTTGGCCATTTTGGCCTCATATGATGTTGTTATTGTTGTAGTAGTTGTTGTTGTTGTTTTTGTTGCATTTATAGAGCCGTGCAATAACCATTTGGCAAACTAGAAATTGGCATTTTATGTTCGCCTGTCTGTGGATTCTCTATCAATGTCTGTGTATGTGTGTTTGCGAGTGTGTTCCCGACTAGTGTGTGTATCTTTTGATTTTTGAGTGCAGATTGTTGAAGATTTATTGATATTGAGTGCGGCCAGAAATGCGGTAAATGAACAGGGCAACTTTATAGTTAGGCGTGGCTGTTCCATCTTTGATTTTCTGAAGTGAAATTCAGTCGAAATGTAACCACAAGTTTAGCTAGCATTTGGTATAGATAATATTGTTATTTTAATAGAATGCTTTATCCTTTATCTATAGTACTCCCTATATTGTCCTATCATTTAATCCCCAAACTCACATTTTCCATCTGCCCCACTTGCCTTTTACTCACTTACAAACATTTATACATAGCTGAAACATTCTCAGACCTTGGAAAATTTACTCTCGACAACTTAATTACAAACGCTGTTTGTCTAAAACTTTTCGCCTAACAATTTCTTAAAGCATACTTTTAGGTGCTTATATGAAATAACTTTATGCCAAAGCATTCATCCATCCATATTTTTGGCTTCAACCCTTGAGATAGAAATACAGCTCCCCCACCCCAGAAAACTCTTCTTCTCTTTTCCCTGAAAGGAAAAAAAAAAACCAAGTATGTGAAACAATGTTGCTTGTGCTGAACCAAAACTCCTTAAAATGTTGTTATATGTGTTTGTTTGTGTGTGTGAGTGTGTGTGTCATGTGTCTTGTGTGTTGCAATGTTGCAATGTCGCTTGATGCATAATTTATATGCTTTTAATGATTTTGCGCCTTTTGTTAATGATTTTCCATAAAGCATAGAGCAAAAAGAGAGAGATGAAGAAATTCTATAAAAATATTTTTTTCTATGCAATTAAAAATGCAAGGCATACCGTAACCCTCCCCCTCCCTGCCACTCTCTTGCTCTCTCTCTTTTTTCTCTGAGCCTACGTACATATAAAATATGTTAATTAAAATAATGTTACCCCAGAGCGAGAAAAATAAAGCCAAGCAAATGGCTTAGAATAGCTTTACATACACATAAAGTTGAGTTGGTTCCCTGCAGGCTCGCTTTGTCGCCATTTTTGCATTTACATGCCATGCTCAACGCCTTTCAATAGGCAACACATATACATAGACGCACAAACACATACACATGCACATGCACACACAATATATACTTCCTTAACCCAAACCACCCACAAACTCATTACATGACATTACGTAAACGTACGCAGAGGCAAAAGAGACCAAGATGAAGCAGCAACAGAAGATGGTAAACAAGGCACCAGCCCATGATGATGACTTCCGTTGTGGGAAATGCCGACAGTCTGCTCCTTCTTCTACTGCTGCTTGGCATGGCGTCTTTTGTGCTTTTTGCTTATTCAAAATAAATTAAAAATGGAAGAGATGTGGAAAATGCAGTCAACCCAGCTACCAACGCAATGCAACTGAAATTCTCACCCTCAAAACCAAGCAGCCAACAGCCATCACATAATTATGAACTTGAAATTTTTGCCATGCTAAGCTGCTGATGCCGTCAATCCCTAAAGAATATTGCATAATTATTTAAATACAAAAAGTTTTGCATTTCCCCTGCCCTATATGATGTATATAGGTACATACACGTGTTTGTATGTGTTCATATGTGAATGAATGTGTGTGTGAGAATGACTTTCTCTCGTGCTTAACTGAAAAACATCTTGAGACATGTCGAGTGGTTCCTAAATCCAAAATGAAAGCAAGAAAACAGCTAAATAAACCATATTACATGCATTTTTAATTACAATTTGCACTTGCAAATGTCTCAACTGTGATTCACAGTTGCTTTTAATGGGGGATAATCCCCATTTGAAACAAGGAATATATATATATGTAAAGGTACATATATATAGTGCATTCTGATTGCCCTTTTTTGTAAAAAGTCTTCACTTTACTTCTTTTCTGTAGTTAAGGAAAACTTTAAAGTGAATTTGGTATAAAAGGATTCAAAGTGTTTGTAGAGTTCTAGAAAATTTAATTAGAGATTTTCTCGAAAAGTGGTTAATCTATTAAATATATATATTAAATAGTTTTCCTCTGTTTTGTTTTGTTAAATTCCAGATTTTGATGGAATCAATATAAGAATTTCTTTCTATTAAAATTCCTTTTGAATTTTGTAATTTTTGGTAAAGGAGAGAGAAAAATATGGCAAACTATAGCATACGTTTGGGGTCCATCTAGTTAGATTGGAATTTCTTTGGTTACTTTAAACAGTTTTTGTTTCTTTTTCAATTTGCTGGAAAAGTCATTCAACTGCAAGTTGATTTTGTTTTTGTTGCCTTTTGCTGTTTTTACCATCATCATCATCATATTTGGCTCACACACACACTTATACATGGCCATAACGTACTTGTTGTTGCCCGAGGTCATTGCAATTTTGTCGCAGCAACACGAAAGTGTCTACCACACCCACACGCATACTCATACACACATACACACATATATATATGTAGTGAAAGAGGAGCTCAAGTTTACGTTGAGAGCTCCTATTCCTTCTCCTACTTTTGCAACGCCTTCTCCCCGCTCTTCACACTCCCAGCCCCGTGTCGTGTATGAAAATTCATTTCAATTAGTGAAATGGTTTTGGGATTTGTATGAAGAAGGCGAACGACCAATGCAACAACGCGCCACGTCACGTTGTTGGTGGCATGCAACGAGCTTGTTGCAACTTTATTTACGTTATTTACCTTTACGTAGAGCATAAATTGTAAATAGAGATATAAATGCAGAATGTATTCCTCCTGCTGCTGCTGATGCTCTCGGGCTGGAAGAGGGGGAAGGAGAATTATGAATAAGTTTTCCGCATGTGTCTCAAGAAGAAGAAGAAGAAGGCCAATGAACTTTAAGGCTTTATAACAAAATTATGGCAAGTTTTATATTTTAAAGACTTAATACAAAAACCAGACTCGTTTTCATATCTCCCTCCCTCTCTATCTCTTTCTCTCTCACTATCTATCCCTCTCTTGTTCGCTTTTTTGTTGTCCCATTTTTCTTGTTGTTTCTTTTTACGTTTCTTTTTCCGTTTTTTTTTTTTTTTTTTTACATATTTACATTGCGCAGTTTTTACTTAAGTTGCTCCCTTGACGACACTTTTTTGACGCTGTTTTATCAGTGGGACCAAAAGCAAAAACAACTACAACAACAACAGCAGTAACAACAACAAATAGCAGTAGCAAAATTTATGCAACTAACAAAATGTTTTTCTGTATGTTCTCTTCTTTTTCTGTCGTTTTTTTTTTTGTTTTTGGTTGGTTGTTTCGTTTGTTGTTTGCATTTTTATCGCCCTAAACGTTTGCTAAAACAACAAAAGCGAGTGACATGGGGGAGAGGTTGGGGTAGGTGAATGGTTGGTCCAAGGGAAAGCCAGCATCATGTGTGTGGTTGAGTGAAAGGGAGAAGTTTTCTTCTTCTTTTTTTTTATGTTATGTTATGGACCTGAGGGACTTTAACTTCAATGAGAATGGTAATCTGTAGCATACTTTTAGGCATTTAATATTGAGTTGAAGTTGGTTGGATAGAAAAATGGTGGAAACTAGCCGAGGGTGGCAAATCGTTAAAATTAAAGTCGAGCAAAAGGATAATTTTGATTTAATTTGATATTATTTTGTTGCTACATTACAATTCTCTCCATTTAACTGGTTTAAATGTAATTTACATCTTCTCTCTTCTTTTTGCTGCAAGTCTTTACAAATGTTTTATGCTGCTATTGCTGCTGCTGTCTTGTGCTGTTTCCCTTTGTCTCATCATTTTATCACTTGATTTATCATACTGAAAACTTTTTGGCCAACGTTTTTTCTTGTTTCTGTTCAAATTTTGTGGGTTTTCCTAACTGTTTCTCTTATGCTATGTGTGTGTGTATGTAACTGTCTGTCTATCTGTCTATCTTTGTGAAGTTTTCCTGACAAGTGTGACAAGTTTTTCAGAGGAGAAGCAAACTCCTTTGCCATCAACCTTTCGCTCACCTCACCACCTTGTGGCAACTGTCTTTAAGTGCAAATGCTGCTGCTGTGGTTGCCAGTGTCAGCCTAAAGTCACATTACACATGTACAAGGCAAAGCAATAATAGTAAATTTTAACCCCAGCTCCATCCAGCCCAAACTCTTACAGCCTCCTTTGCATCCCCATTTTGCCAACCCTCACAGTTTTCACATGACTCGTTAAACTTTTTGCCATTGTAATTCTGCTTGGTTGGTTTCTCTTTCTTTTCGACTGGGAAACCCGAATAGTTCTTTCTATGTATGTGTGTGTGTGTATGACTGTTTTACATGCTGCTTGCTTTCTTGGGTTCTACTGACTTTACTCTCTGGTTATGCGCATAATTTATAGAGTGCGACAATATGTTGCCCCCTGTCTATGTGTGTATGCGACTGTTTGTGTGTGTGTATGTGAATATGGAAAAGTTTTCCACTCTCGTTTAAGAAGAAAGTAAGATTTCTCTCACCCAATAGCCTGACAATATATTGTGTATAAGTACATGTGTGTGCGTATGGTCCAGTTTTTTTTTTTTTTACCAGTGATTGGATGAAGCAGAAGAGGAGGTCAAAGATCGAAAGAAAAGTCATGGCTATTAAGGCATAATGGCATGAAGGCATATCTACATGTATTTGGGAGTCTTAAGAGGGAATCTCGTTCGGATTTGATAACTGAGAACTTGGCATATTTGCAAATCATTAAATATGTATTAACGGGTTCGGTTGTCGATGTCAAGTTTCGCATTGATTGATAAATGTGATTTACCTTTTAGTGTGGCATACAATTAGGCGTTTGGCAATCGTGTGTGCTTTAGTCGTATGCGAATGCATAAACGACATAATCACAGCAATTAGGTTGCATTAGTTTAAAGTCAAAGCAAACTGTTTGAGTTTGAGTTACGTCGTTTAGTCAGTCAGCTTAGTTAGTTTGTTCGTTAGTTAGTTAGTCAGTTAGTTGGATGGGCAAAAGACACACCTTAATTATTGGATACAGCTCAACTATTTGCGCCTCTTTCTCGCTGTATATATCTTTCTTTCAATGAGATTTTGGCTTTCAAAGATTGACAGCTAAGTGTGTGACATGAAGGCTTAGAAGGCGACCATAGGCTAAGCTTAGGCTCGTAAATATTTTTCATCTCACTGAGACAATCGAGTTGACATTCATTATTCAAATGTCGCACCAGCAGCTGCTTCGTGAACCTGGAGAGAAAGCAGAGAGAGGACAAAAGACGAACACAAAGTAGTATATAGTCTACCATAATCCCAGCTTAGTCTTTCACCGACCAGACACACACACATACAAACACAGATACAAAAACTGATTAGGCACAAGAGAAACTGTCAACCGAGGACCAAAATTGCCGTTTAATTAGAAGCTGAGATAAACACAAAACAGCAGCAGCAGCAACACCAACAACAAAAAGAAAAGAATTAAGCAAAAGCCAAAGTACAGTGAAAACCCAATGGCAAATGACAGTAGCTGTCATAATCGTTAGACAACTTCAATTTGCCAGAGAGGAGGGATGCTTCGATAAGGAGAGAGTGGTGAATAAATATAATGGGAGCGGGGGGGGTTGAAGCGAAAGCTGCTTGCTTGGTTGGCTTGGAATTCGAATTTCCTATGTTATGCATGCCTACCCTCATTAAACATTAAATCAAATGCTTTTATGATGATGGTTATGTGTAATGCACGGGCAGGAAGTGAAAATGAGAAGCAAACACACACACACACAGACACACACCAAGCCAAATATTACAAGTAAGAAAGAGTTAAGTTGTGTCTTAAACTAAGATTTTGACAAGAGTTTCAAGTATTACCTAACTATTCCTAACGAATTCGGAAAAGGGCTCTTAAATTCGATCCATTGGTTAATTTAATCTTTCCACATTTGGAATATATTCATTTCCTAATTGTAATTATTTGAAAATGAATTCACAAAATTTCTCCACTTTAAGCTCATTTAACCCAAATGCATGGTACAACTTTTCAAAACTAATTTTCATGTCCACCTCCCTCCCACACTCTGGAATTTTTAGTTAACTCTCAGGGGTAAAACCAAAAAACCAAACAAAAGGAATCCCCAAACAAAATTGTTTAAACAAAGGCCTTTTATATATGTGTGTGTGTGCATCTGACATAACATTTTAAGCGATTTATAATAAATAATTAAACTAGTGTAGCATCCCCCCTATTCATTTCTTCATCCCTGCATTATCATTGAAATTGTTGTCCCACATTTTTTGACATTCGTTTTGTAATTTAGTTTTGCATTTGCATTTAGGTTTCTGTTTTTAACACCAAATTCGGCTTTGGTTGCATTTATTTATAGTATTATTAGCTATTTTGACATCAAATTTAATATGTGTCTTAACCCGCAAAAAACCAAAAAAAAACTAAAACAAAATCAAAACGAAAAATGAAACTCAACCAATAAAACTTTGTGACCTGATTTTGGTGTCGGTTGGAAAAAAGATGAGAAAAATATATCTATTATCTACCTTACCATGCCAATAAGGAAAAACTGTTTGTTGTCCTTAACAGCAAGGATTATAAATTATAACAGCCTCACACAACCAACCGACCGACCGACCGACCGGTTATTTATGTGGTGTCAATGGGTTTGGCTAGTTGGGTTGGCTGGCTGCCTGGCTGACTATTTGTTTGGTTGGTTAGTTGCATGTGCTTAGTTGAGTGGAAAAAATCTATATAGGAAATAAAAATAAAGACCAATAGAGATAGACTGAGACAGAGAGAGAGAGAAACAAAAATGAAGTAAAACTATAGGCTCTATCTGCTTTCAAGCCCAAGCTTAAAGGGATCTAAATAACTGTGTGTGCGGGGAGAGAGCTTTTTGTGATTTATTTGCTTGATGGCAAATCATTAGCAAAAGCTTAGCGTACTTTTTAGCTGCTGTCAGCTTTTCAAGGGAGAGACGACAACAAGCAAACAACCACAAAAATAAAAAAAAAAATAAAAATAAAATAAAAAATTTAAATAAGCCGACACATTCCTAATCCCAAATGTATTTGTGTGTGTGTGTGGAAATCACTTCATTTTATTGCCAAAAGCTGACAGTTTTTCTCAATCCACACACCCACACACACACACACACAATATCGAAAATAAGGACCCAAAGAAAAATCATTATATGAAATTGAAAGAGCTTAAATCAAAATTGTCACCAGCAGTAAAAGAAAGTATTTCAAAAGGAAACATGGAAATTCGTTTTCGTTTCCGTTTCATTGCCTATTCAGCTAAATGGAACTCTCTTTTCCTTATTATAAAAAAAACAAAGATACATATTTTTCCTGATTTTCTTTAGCTTTAAAAGCTAATATAAGTTCATTTATTCCTTTTCTATTGCTATCCTTTGATATGTGATCTCAATTTCTATTGGCACTTATTAATAAAACCAAAATTAAACTAAAAAAACTTCAAGCATTTCACTGAAACAATCTTTTTTTCGCTTTTACTTAGGCCATGCATCAAATTGATGCTATTGCCTTAATCATTGCCTACTTTTCAGAGACACATTCGCATTCACTTTCATGCAGAGATGATCTATCAAAACTCAACTACTTTCGCTTGCCGCCTCAATTAACTCAACTCTTTCGTCTTTCTTCTGTTGCTGCTGCTGCTGCTACTGCTGCTCCTGTTCTCTAAACATAAATCATTGCCCACTAAAAATAGAACAAGAACTTTTTTGCTCATTGATTTATTAGCGAGACAAACAAATAAGAAGAAAAGGGAAGAAAAATAGAAAGAAAAAACAAACTCTTTTCTTTTACTCACCGCATGCCTCCAGGGTGTGTGTGTGTGTGTGTGTGTCTCTTTCACTCTCGGTAAAAACCAAACCATCATCAGTCACCAGGCAAAACAACACACACAGACAGAGAATGTAGTGCATACGTTAGAGGCGCAGCAGAAGCGGTAACTACACTACGACAAGAATATGTAGGAAAAAGAGCCATGGCATAGCGCGTGCTTTCAGCCAGAAACACGTACAAGAAATCATGAAATGTTGCCGCCATCATACCGAAAATTGTACGGGTAACGTGCTAGCAATCAAAGTACATGGCTCAGCCAGCACAGGCAGGCACTTTTCATACATACACAAGCACACAACCACACACACACACACTCCTGCCAACAAGGTACAACTCCTTGGCACACACACGTCTGATTTTTACTACACACGTGGGTTGATGGTGACGTCGACAGGCTGGCGACTGCCTACTGACAGCAGTAGCAGTAAAAGAGAACCAAAACCAAAACCAGAACCAGTACCCAATATGCCAGGACCTAGAACCAGACATGGCTGCTTTTTTGCCTGTTTAAGTAAGCATGCAAATGTCACATGCAGCACATGAGGGAACGGCAGCAATAGGAGCAGCAGCAAGAAGCATGATAAGCAGTCTCAGTTATCAACATGATGATGATGATGATGATGATGACGATGATGCCGATGACGATGATGATGGTTAGAACAAACTATTCCTACAACCAAACAGAGCCACCCACAATTCACCATCCACCGGTTGCCGTCGTTTCATAAATGATGAGCTACAGCAGCTACACGTCGTCGTCTTGCCTGAAATTTAGTGATTTCCCAAAGCATGTGGCATACTTTTCCATATTTGCTACTACTAGTAATACTAGTAGAGTAATAGTAGAGTAGTATACACTATGATTTCCTTGTAAAAAAAAAAAAAAAAAAAAAAAAAAATAGAGCGCAAAAAGATGTAGTTACTTGCCCATTTTCTTTTGCCTTTTTCTTGGTTTATGGTTATTGATTCTGCATCGGAGTTTTTTTTTTTTTATCCTTCTTTCTATATTTTTTCTTTTTTATATTTTTTTTGCGATTTAAGGAAATTTGAAAAAAATTGTTTGAACCGATATTGCGCCTTGATTGAATTGCTTTTCAACCTTACCACAAAAATTGTTCATCAAAAATTCATAGGATGATAGTATAGAGAGATGTTAGTGCGTAGATAGATGCCTATGGTTTTGGGATTTTGAATTGGATGAAAGGTGTCAATAACATGACTACTTTACTGACATTTCTAGTGCTACTGCTGGCGATGATGATAATGATGATCATCTCCCTGCAGTACTTTACAATTACTGCACGCACAGACAATTTATTTTTTCTCCCCCTTCCTTTCTCTGTCTCTAGTCCTTGTCGTAACAAATAAGCTAAACATTTTTTGGTGGCCATCCCGTGCCCATCTTCCTTCACCACTCCCTTGCCAGGCCAGGTCCCTCCCAGGTGTATTGCAAATCAAAAAAATCAGGCAACAGCAACACGCACGCCCAGGCAATCAGTTAAATGTTTGTTGAACTCGCAGAGAAGAAGTCCCAGCCAGGAGTCGTCCCAAGAGCTTCTTCGTTTTCTTTCTTGCCCCGAAAATTGAGTTTGCTACGCGCGTTCACAAAAAAAAAAACCACAGAAGGGCACAACAAAAACACACGCACATATACACACACACATACACATATAGTATGAAATGAAAATGAAAAAGAAGATAAAGAAATGCCAAACGAGAACTGGGGAACGATGAAGCGCCAACTTGAAAAATCGTTTGTCGCAATGTGAAAAGGGATCCTGGAGAGACACGGACGGACTTTACTATGTTCCTGCTGCCGGCGGTATTGGTGGTGTAGACTCACGCGCAGACGTAGTGATTTGGCTTTAAATAATAAAAAAAAAAAAAAAAAAAAAAAATACAAAAAAAAAACTGCCACGTAATGAAACTGACAATTTAACTCACAGTCAGTCAGTCAGTCGAGTCAAGTCAAGTCAATCCTCTACAGTTTGTATGTGCGTGCTGAAAAATCGTGTTATCGATTTAATGCGTTACGGGTTGAAGGGGTTGGGCTTCTCTTCAGGAAGGGGGTTGGGGAGTTGATGGGTTGTGGGGCTTTGACTATCTGGTTTGGGTAGTTGCCTTGCCTTGCCATGCCTTGCCATGGCTTGCCTTGCCTTTGGCTTCTGTCTTTGTGATTCCTCTGACTGACATTTTCGTCTATGTGTGGTGTGTGTATGCGTGTGTGCGCTTCTCCTCTCACACTTTCTTTCCTCTTCTTTCTCTTCTTCCTCTTTTTTTGCCTGCAAAGGCATTTGATTAATTTGCAGCAGTTTTCAATTTGAAATTGCTTTAGTTTCCTTTAGTTTCCTGCTGTTTTTTTTGTATTTTTTCTTCTTTCCTTACACTTATTCTCCTTTTTGAATTGACAGGACGAAAACTACCATGTGTGACTGTTGGTGTGTTGTTGTGTTCGTGTGTGTGTGTATGTATTTGACGTTGAAAGCTTCTTATGGCATCTTAAGTGATTTTTTATTGAATTTTTTAAGCCGCACTTAGGCGTTGTCACTTTGGGGTTGAAACCTTTTTATGATTTTCTTTTTTTTTCTTAACTAATTTGACCATTTTTTTCTTTTCTTTCTTCATTTTAGGTACGTATACGCAATTTAATGATCCTAATACCATGGGCAAGTGTAAGTAATTGAATAGCATATATGTATATACATACATTGCAAGCAAAAGAAAGCCATATTAAGTAGAAGGATTCTATAAAGAAATCAATCGGATATAACACTCTATTAGATAGGTACACTCTCTTTCACCTTTTCCTCTCTCTCTTTGTTATCTCACTCCAAAATGGGAATTAAACTTTTATTAAATGCAAACTGCCAATACTCCTATAACTGATAATTAGTTTTTTGGAATATTGATCTTAGTTTTGGTAAATTTTGTATATACAAAATTCCATTGCCTACTTTTGGGCCATACAAACTCTAATTATTGTATCTATAAGTGGAACATTTACTGGCCCTAATACCAGCAGCCTTTGCAATTATGCATAAAATTTTACCGCAAATATAAAACGTAAATAATTTTCATATAATTGCCTAACAATTTTTCAACGCTCACACATTCGCATACATGTACATTACAATATATTATTATTTATGCAAAAATTTAAACTGAATTAAACATTAAACAAAAGTTGAATGTAAATAAAATAATGATGTTTGCAAAAATGATTGCGATAATAATGATGATGATGATGATGATGATGATGATGATGAGGATGATGATGATGACTGGTTCCATTGCGTGTCTAATGAAGCATGCATCGTACACATTGCGACACATTCGCACCTGCAATTAGCTCAATGAACACTCAAAAACAAATTTCACCTTGCCCACTACACTGTGTCAGTCAATGGCAAGTGGCAGCTGTCCGAAATTGTAATACTTTATGACATTTTATGCAAATGAATATTATGTTAATGGCTATACCAAAAAATGTTGCATATATAGTAGATGGTAAATAATCAGATGGAAAGAGACAGAGAAATGACATTTCGTTATGCAATAACTCCTTTTGAATGGCAATTCTGTATTACGCTTAAAGCATTTTGCATGTCTTCTCTCTGTCATCTACCACATATTAATAATAATAATCATAACGAATGCCTGTCCCATTTGCATTTTAATAACAATAATCACAATAATGCACAACAATAGCGACAACAATGATAATAACGATAATGATGAAGATAATGATGATGATCGTTTGCCAAAAGGACAGAACTGCAGTATACAATGCAGTATATCAACGCCTTTAAAATATTCTCGAGCTGCAACATTTGCCTTCCACTGATAGCCTTCACAACCCTCTGGCAGTCACGTGCCGTTTTCTTCAATGTGCAACATTTACATGCCTCACCGACTTTCCTGGCTTTCTCTTGGTCTGTATCTCAGTCTCAGACTCGGTCGCGGTCTATTTGTCTGTCTATCTGTCTGTCTGTCTGCCAGTCTGTTTGTCTGTTTGTCCTACGTTGCCTTGTCATTAACATTTTGTTTATATTTGCTTAAATGTGCGACGCATTCTCATAATTAGTATGCATGTATGCGTCAGAAGGGAAATGCTTCTATCTCTCTGTCCCTCTGTATCTGTCTGTCTGTGTATGTGTGTTTGTATGCATTGCATTTTGCAATTTGCTTTTGTTTGGTTTAAAAAGCGCGTTAAATTTCATCATCATTTCCATCATAATCATAATCCTCATCATCATTGTCATTATTGTTGCGGTTATTGTGCCTAGTCTTTTGTTTCCATTTTCCATTGTGGGTGTGAAAAAATCATGTGGCTTTTTAATCCGCTGCATTAGTTGTGAGTTTAGATTAGTTAAATATGCATAATAAAAGCCCTAACGATACACTATATATACCATATATATATATATATATATATACCACATGTATACATTTTATTTGACATTGTGTGTGTATGTAAAAATAGAGAAATGAAAAACCTTAAAACAAATTTCTGTAATTCAAAATTATCCTTTTTGATACAATTTGTCACATTTAAACTAAATTTCGCATACAATATTGCAAATAGAAAAAAGTTTTTCCAACATTATTCTCTATATATATCCCATTTTCTCGATTGATCAGATATTTGTTTACTTTAACCTATCAACTAAAGGCTTTGTATCATCTATATTGCTTGATTATTGTTCTCTTACTTTAACATTGATAACATATAAGAAGAATTGAAAACCAAAACAGTTTACCGATTAAGAAATTTGAAACCAGCTGGTATTAGTGTTCAGTCGTTAACAAGGCTTTTGGTCCTTTGTCCTTTGGTCCTTGGTCCTATTACAAATCATCTATTACAATATCAAAGTGACTTATCGTTCTTGCTTTTTGGCTTTATATATGATAGACTTAGCAAATTGATTTGGCCCAAGAGTAGTGTGATAATGTTTGATTTGCCATTGTTATTGTTTATATTCATGTTCATGTTTGTGTTTGTGTTGTTGTTGTTGATATTGTTATTTTTGGCATTTTCTGGAGCCACCTGAAAATATGCAATCACATAATGCACATAATGCCAAAAGTCTCCATTGTCAACAAAAGACAGAGAAACATTCCAACAGATTCTCAGTACCATGATGGTGTCTCCACTCCCCTACACGCCACCAGTTAGTGCATCTCTTCTGCTTCAATATTTGGCCAAGAGTTTTCGAGAGCGTGAGTCAATGGCCAGAACTGAAATTGTCAGACAAGGCAATAAAATATGAATTTATGGCCTATTTGCATGGCTTTTTGGGAGCAAAGCCAAAACTGGAGACAATGCAACAATTTGCGTATATCTTTTCTCTCTCTCTCAATATCTCATTCTCTTTTCCCCACTTCACCGCTCGCTCTTTCTTCCTTTTCTTGTTTTTATATTTCATTTTTTTTGTATCGTTTTTGTCTCTGTTTTCGGTTTTCATATGCAAAGCCAAATTAAGGCTGCCAAAAACATTGGGGCAGTTGGAGCTTAATGAGCTTAAAATACACACAGGCACACATACACACATAAAAGGATAAAGGAAAAAGAAGTTAGAGAGAGGAGAGGTGACCCGAGGCGGGGCGGGGTAAAGAGTTATAGGAATGAAAAACCAATATAAATGCATTTCTCTGTAAAATGCTAAAAAATTCCATAGAAATTTGTGCTATATCATTGAGAAAAGCGTTTGGTAAGCATGACACACACACACACACACACACACATGAGCACATACACAAGCACACTCCTACAAGACTTGCGGTCTTAACTCGGTTTATGGTTATGGGTTTGGCTCTGGCTCGGCTTATACATGTATATGCGTGTGTGTGTCTGCATTTTGTGGCCAAAACATTTTATATTTGTAGCATGCTTTTAGGGGCATCTAGGACTTGAAAATTAATTTGAACGACAACAGACCTATCTATCTCTTTCGCTCTCTCTGTCGCTTTTCTTATGCTCTTACCACAAAATTTGCATTCAGCTACTTCCTTCTCAATGGCATATTGAATGTAGACGCACAATTTCTAATTGACTAACTCAATTTTAGGGTAAAATAGAAACGCCACACCCTCCTCCGATACACACAACATCATTTTATACCCTCCCATCCACTTTTTGGTGCTGAAGCAGTAATGCCGAAAGTTTAGTGTCAAATGGGTAAATTTGATTATGATTCTCTCTAGTTGGGTTATGTTAATCGAGTTGACAAAATACTTCAAAAAGTTTTCGCTTGCTCTAAAAGGCTTTTCCGCCGAATAGTCATCATAATAAATGAATGAATGAATGAATGAATCAAGTTGACTTGTTTGTGGAGCAAACTGAGAGAGACAGAGATAGAAAACGAAATGGAGAGAGCCAAAAATCTAACGGCTTTGCCTAAGCTCTTAATAGCGCTCAAAAGTATGCCATGAAATATGCATAAAATCACTTGCAAAATGCGCCAAGCGCAAGGCAAAGCCTTCAAAATGTTGTGCAGTTTTGCCAAAACGAGCTGCCAAATCAAAAATCGTTGAGCGTGTGAAGTGCCAGTTGTTTAGTAGTAGTAGTAGAGGTCGGGATTTTGCGGAGAACGAGGCAAAGTGCTCATGGGTATTTCGGTTTTCAAAAAAAAAAAAAAAAAAAACCTTAAACGATAAACGAAAGCAAACCGAAAAGCTGAGTGAGTATGAGAAAAATGCACATTAGCTGTACATTGGCAGCTAACGTTTCTCTTTTCTTTTTTTTTTTTTTGTTGGTTTTTTCTCTCCAATAGCCTTGTTGGGCAAATACACTTGCATTTGTTACTACAATACTTTTTACTGAATATATGTCAAAGATTTAAAAGGTTTTTCTTTTCAGTTAGTCAGCATCGATTTAAACTAACTAAATGATTGAAAAGTTTTTAGGTTTTTAGATGAATCAAAGTGATTTTATAGAAATTGACACATATATTGCATCACGATATACAAACATTTTGAATAATCGTCAAAAATAAAGAAAAAATATATTCTTAATAACTGAATCGAAATCAATTTTCATGGACTTCCTTTAGATTTATCATTCACTTCCGATATCTTTTGTCATTTTGCCTTTTCTAACATTCACCATAAATAATCCGAAAATTGATTAATATCTATTTTGAAATGGCATTTAAATGCAAACTGGCCATCAATTAAATTCACACACACACACACAAACACACATATATGAACATAGCTCTCGTTCTGCCAATTTACCCAATTTCATTTATATGCATATAGTATGAATGTATGTACATATGTTGGCGTCCCTCTGCCTCTCTCTCTTGCTCTCTCTCCATTACCATCTCCTATGTGTTCCCTCAGGCTTATGCAAACAACAAGCTTTAAAATTTAAATATACCTGCACACACATATACATATGTATAAGTATGTACATACATTCAAATGGCATATACGTATATAGTTGATGGCCCCAAAAAGTAGGCAATAGATAAAATGCCTCACTAATTAAAATTATGACAGGGAAAATGTAATAATTTGGCTTTTATAATCCGCTTTAAAACAAAATTGGCGCTATTTAAAAGTAGAACGAGCCATACATAAACATATATATATATATATATATATATATAATGAAATCTACATTAAGCACATACATACATATATATATATATATCTATATATTTATATATATATTGTATATTAACACTACTAAATGAGCTGTGAAATTAAGTCAAAAATTGAATTTTCCTCTACATAATTTGTTTGGTGTAGAGAATTGAAGAATTTTACTTAAAATTTTAACTGCTTCACTTAATTCAATTTGCGTGAATGTCATTCATTGTCTCCCTTTCTCCTTCTCTCTCTCTCGCTCTGAGTCTGTCTCTTTGCATAAATTTCAATTTTGTTTCGGAAATGTTTGCATTTTGCAGCTGTCAAACAAATTATTGCCTTGCTATTGTTGATTTTAATTAAACAAACAAAAAAAAAAAATAAAAGAAAATTCTTCAAGTGTTAATTTCATAGACATGTGACATGGTCATTTACCGTCCCACACCCCTCCTTTCCCCACATTCTGTCCACAACCAAAAAAAAAACTTAAATATATATATATAGATTTGTTTTTTTGGTTTTTGTTAAATTGCGGTTGGAAAATGAAAACTTCAGTGTTTTTTCCCTCATAGCAAGCCACCCCCTCCCTCACAGTTTTCGACAGGTAAGAAAAACAACATTAATCAGCGTTAAAAGTCGCATTAGCAGTAAACAAAATTGAGGGAGCGGCCAAAAGCAAATTACCGAACCGAACCAGAAACAGAACCAGAACCAGAAAATCAAACCCATACCAAAGCCAAAACTGAACTAAACTGAGCTCCTGAACGGAACGGAACTGAACTGAACTGAAGCGAACCCCAAAAAGTCAAAAGAAGAGGAAAAATTGGATACATTTGAGGCGGAGGGAGGGGGAAAAAGGCGCACGCGATGGTGGCAAAATGAGTGACTGGCCGAGAAATCATTAAAAAGTCGTAAAAATCAAGGAAAATGGTAAACAAAAAGCAAACAGCACAAAAAAACAAAAAAAAAAAAAAAGAAAGGAAAAACGAAGAAGCAAAAAAATGAAAGAGGAAAAAAGGGAACACAGGAAAAGGAGAGAGGCCAAACGAAAAGTGGGGGAAAAGCGAAAAATTGTGTAGAAGAAATACGCACGCTTTATAATTAGAATTTAATCAAGCGCAAATCGCAAACGCTAGCAATTTTTTCTTCTTTTTTCCCCATGTTCAAGGCAACACAGAGAGAGAGATAGAGAGAGAGAGAGAGAGAGAGAGAGAAAGAGAGCAAGAGTATAAGAAGGAAGGAGGATGAAGAAAATACAAAAGAAAAAGGATTGGAAAAGGAGCTCCAAGTAAAGGCACGTTAGGATAGAGATGGGGCCCAATGTATGCCTTGGGGGCGTGGCTGTGCGTGCAAGGCTATTGTTTAAAGTGTAATTAAAAGCGTCGTGAAAACCTTTTAGTGCAAATGCACGGACCAACAATGATGGCAATGGCGATGATGATGATGATGATATTAAATTTCGTTTTTTCCCCCAAAATTCTCCCCATCTCAATCCTATTCCCACTCGCTTGTGCTGCCAAAAGAAAAGGTAGAAACTGTTACAGCATGCTTTTAGGCAGAGCTTCAAATATAAAACTCCATTAAGACCACACGACCAGAAAGCAACCTAACCTTCAGTGACCTTTACCAATTGATGAGTGAAAGACGCTTTTCCATGAGTCATCTAACAAATGATGCGATCTATTTTTTTTATGCTTTTTTCTTTTCACTTTAATGAAAGTGAAAAATGATTAACGAAATTACCAGTAGAAGGCAGAGCAGACCAGAGCAGAACATAGCAAAACAAACTTGGTCAAAAATTTTCAAATGATTTCATTTATTGCATTAATACCAAGAGTCAAGTTAAATTTCCATTAAGTTAACACGGCATATTTTGCCATTTTTATAAAATTGCAATTTGCATAGTATTTCTGTTAAAATGTTAAATCATTATGGAAATTTTTTTCGTTACAACTTTTGATATTTTGTTGTTGTTGTTTTTGTTGTTTTATTTTTGCTTCACTTGCCACCTAAAAATAGCACTCCAACTAGAAAACTTTTTGACATTCTAATTACTAGAAAGCAACTCATTCACTCACACGAACTATTGCTGGTTGTGCTACTGCCTGCCAGCCAGCCTGCTGCTACTTGTCAAGGCATATAAACTTTGGCCATAAACAAATTTTAATGGAGCAATTATAAGCAGCGTCTGAAAATGCCACGCAACAGCAAACAGAAAGAAAAATGAAAAACGAACAAAACAAAAAACAAAAAAGTGGAATGCAAAAGAAAAAAAAAAAAACAACACACACACACACAGTAAAACTGCGCAATTTTCCTCAACTGGTAAAAAGGCAAAACTATTTTTGCAACAAGCGAAGGATTATAAAGGAAACACGTCAAATGCAAATGTGTAACACTTGGAACCACGCACGACACGGAAAGGTTATACACAATGATGACGCATGCGAAATGTGTTAAAGAATGCCGTTAAATGTCTTTTAAAAAAAAAAAAACAAAAAAAAACTGAATATGTCAACACCGAAGCTTAGACTACTCTTGCTTGCATTTTGAGATATTTTTTATCTTTAGCAAACCCAAAAATAGAAATCAACTTTTCTAAGAATTTTCCTTTAGTAATTTATAGAAAGTAACTTAATAGAAACAAAGCAAACCCCTTATTTCTAACCAAAGTGAAGTAAAAGTGCGGAACGAAGGGGATTTGCAACTTCTTTCATGCTTATCGGTAACACAAAATCTGAAATATCTTTATAAATGGGGGATCTGCCCCCGCAGGACAAAAAGTCATTCATTCCAGTGACTCATAGAACAGTTAACCCCTTATTTTCCTTGTAGCTCTTAGTCCTAGGCACACAAAAAACAAAAAAAAAAAAAAAACAGGACAAAAACAAAAAAGAAGTAAACTCAGACCTTTTGTCTATCAACTCCCAGTTACGGGTAAATACTTTTTTTTTACCCTCTCCATCTGTCTCTCTCTCTCTCTCTCTCTCTTGCTCTGTTTACTTTTTTTCTAGGCATTTTTCTATGCCAAACTGAGTTGGCCCTTGCTCCTGGTGCTGTTGCTCCTACTCCCCCTTTCTATCTCTCACTCCCCTAACCCGGCAATCTATTAAATGTTGTCATTGTGTATGTGTGTTGACTCTTTTAGGCGCTAGACAATAACAAACAGAACAGGACAAAATAAAAAAAAATGAAAGAAAAACAAAAAAAAAACCCGTTGAAGTGATTAAAAATAGTTGTTGGCGTCTCTCTCCCTTTACTCCTCCACCACCCGCACCACACTCTTGCTCTATCAAATTGAAGAGTGTAAATTGTCGTGCATACTTCAGTGCGTTGTTGTCATTGGTGTTTTTTGTTGTTCACTGCCCCTTTGGACTGTGTACTACAAAATCGATCACGTCCATTGAACGCGTTAATGGATTTCTAGGCTAGACAAAAGTTTATTGAACGCAGTTTGACAAAAAGAGTTTTGTGGCCATACGATAGGATTAAATGCATCTTCTACAGATAGATAGATAGAACAGAATAGAATAGTTTGAAATCGCATAAACTTTCAAAGACTTTAATACAAATTTAAGCCATAAAGGAGGAATAAAAATAAACTCGCGTGACACTTTACTCCAAAACATATTTCTCACATTTTCACTTAACGCCGCCCACTGACACCCACGAACAGAACCAGCCGCATGCCTGCCCAAAATAACAAGACTAACCTGCAAAAGCAATCCGCAATTCTTAACCCAAATTCAAACCCAAACCAAATCTTAGACTAATCGTTTTTTGATTTCTTACCTAACCTCAAAAGACTTTTGCCTTACCTACCTTTTCTTAAGAAAAAAAAGTGAAGAAAAAAAATGAATATATAAAGGAGTAAAATGGAAAAGGGAAATATCAGGAAACGTGTGCCGGGAAAAGGGTTACCAAAATACGCGTGCCCTCTTTTGCATCTTAGATAGTCTACTTTTTGGCATTGAGAGTAATAAACGCCTATCTACAGTCACGCGCCAGTTAGCCGCCCGCCTACCTATCGACCTTTTTCTTTTACTCTTCAGCCACCTTTTTTTTTTTTTTTTTGCTTGTTGCTACCAATTGTAACTTTTGAATAATGTCATTTTAATTACCGCAAACGCAGAAAAAAGAATGAATGGAAATATGTGGGTGATGGAAAGAAATCAAAAGAAAGCTGGCGCGAAAATAAATAAAGCATCAAATGGTAGAAAGAAAATCCATTTTAATTAAAATACGTAAAAAACAGAATAAGAAAAAAAATAAATGCCTCCTAATTACTCTGCTGTGTGTGTGTGTTTGTATGTGATTCGGGAGAACCCAGACCAAAATTAACCGAAATGAAAATGAAATTGAAATTACTTAAACGAAAGAAAAGATTTATAATGGATAAAGATTTTTCGTTTTTCCTCTCTCTCAATCTCTCATTTGATATTCCTTAGCCGAAATTTATTACTAAATATTTTTCTAATTTCCTTTATTTCTTTTTTTTTTTTAATAAGAATTGCTATCTTTTCTTTTAGACATCAGCAAAACTTTATTAAATTACCAACTATTGGAATAAAGTTAAACTTCTTTGTGTTTTAGCATCTTGTTAACTTATATGTAGAGCTAATGTAAATTTCATTTAAGCTGTTAAAAAAAAAACCTATTTAAATGAGTTAGAGAGGTATGGGGAAAATTAATTTGGTAACTAATGAGCTCAAGTTTAATCTTAAACCTTGCCTGTCCAAGGGTATGTTAGATTCGTCACCGCAGCTTAATTTATGGCAATTTTTTTTTGTTGGTGTTAGTTTAGGCCTTGTCTCAGCTGTCCCAAGTTTAATTATCAGGCAACAAAAAAAAAAAAAAAAATTCCTCCCAATCTCTTTTCAGCCTGCTGCCACACCGCAATCCAATCAGCCTTTAAGCCGCTGATATTTCTTTTTAGCCTAAAATGCGTAACCCAGCTAATTGGCCTTAAAGTAAATCGTGAGGTAGAAAGTAAATGGGGGAAGGTGAAAACGTTTTGTAATTGAATTGAATTGATTTAGTGGATGCTTTTTGCCTCTACCACTTCAAACTTCTTGGAATCATCATGTGGTGCGGTGTGGTTGGGTGGTTGGTTGGTTGGTTGATATGGACAGGTGTTAACAGAGAGTAAACCTAAGCCGAGACGTGACGCTAATGAATTTCATTTTCAAAAAAGGAGGGTGGAATTTTCCTTTTCCTTTTTATTCGCCTTTCCATTACGTTTAATTTCTGTTTCTCTGTTCTGTTCTTTTTTTCAATTTTTTTTTTTTATAAAAATTTAAAAAGGAAGAACCGGAAAATATATGGTACATTTCACAAACAATTACATTTTCGTTCTCAAATTTGTAGCCCATCATTTTCAATTAACTTCCGGCTTTTTCTATAACTCTTAGAGCCGCTTATAACAGAAATTAATTAAATGTCCATCAATGGAGGGGACTGGGCTCAAATTTATTAGAAATGCATTGCAAATATTTTTGGCGTCTGGCCAGGTTATATGTTATATGTATGTGTGTATAACACTTGTATAACACAATATAATAAAAGTGAGATGACAAAATTATTATTTATAACACTTGCTTAATATATAACAGTTTTATAACAGTTGAAATATATCATCACTGTGCATTAAACAATCAAGCTTGTCTCCCCATTATAACAGTTTCCATATATATATATATATATATATACATATAACACATTTGTTTTGACGTCATTTTTATTGCATAACACAAATTGTCCAAATTGGCAGTCATTGCTAACCCTCCCCTATAGCAGCAGCAGCACCCCCCCTTTTAATCCCCAACACATTTCTCACCCATAAATGCATTGATGTATGTGGTTGGTTGGTCTTCCTTTAGCATTACCCCTCTCTCTCTCTCTCTCTCTCTCTCTCACTCTCTCTATCTGTACCTCCTTTACTCTTACCAGCCGCCACCTCTTCCGTTTTACGCCTTCTCTTCAACGCTTAACCAAAGTTTGTTGTTTACCCCTTTCCCTGGCCCCTACCCTCCGACATTCATTTGCTATCCATTGCAAAAATTTCATTTCCGGCCCAGGCCTGTCAGGTAATGTGCTTGGTCCATGCCACACACCCCACCACTTGGCATTTACCCTAACCCCCTCCCTATCCAGATACACATATACACACCTTTAGAGTTCCCCTTGTGTTCGCTGTTTTTGACAATTTTCATGTTTCAATTTTTCATTATATGCACCTGGCTTTTCGTTTCCAAAATTATTTATGCATAATGCTCTGATATATATGTGTCTTTGTGTGTCTGTGTATGTGTCTGTGTTTGTTTGAGCGTGGGCGTGACAATCGGCCCCATTATAATGCAAAAATTCCTGAATTCAGAGGGATAGGAACAAAAATGTCATTTAATGGTTTTTAGGATTGGCTTTTGCTGATCGATTATGTGTGTGTTTTTCAATAGCCATGAGCCACAAATAAAAAGAGAGATAGAGAGAAAGAGAGAGAGGTCGAAAAAATGGGAGTATGTGTATTGGTGGGGTCGGGGGAGCGGAGGCACTTTCAAAAAGGCCACATTAAATTGAGCTATTTCGGGATTAAATCAAACCCAACTCAATTCAGACCAATCCAACTCATCCCATTCAATCCCAACTCATCTCATTTCAACTCGGAGTCAAGTCAAATCAAGTCAATTGATGGGAAGCTGTCAACTTAGACTCTCAAGACTTTTGCTCACAATTTTCATGGTAGCAATAACCCCCTGCCCCCTGCTCTGCACCCCTCCCTTATATCATATACCAATGTATCGTTTCGCCTTGACCAACTTTTCGCGTGTGCGAAACACAAATATAAAGCACAAGCCAAGCAAAAAGAAGGGGGCCAAGTATACATAGTACAAATCAACCAAGTAACCGACCGGCCAATCCTACCAATGAAACCACCAAACGAACACCACCACACACCCACCCACTTAGCCACCCGGCAGGCAAACCCGCCCGCCACCACAACCCAAGCAACCAAACGAAGCAAACTTGGCGTTAATGACAGAATAAAACGAAATCCAAACATAAATTACGCGCTTATCAATTTCATTTATCTTTCGGATTTCTCTTTACTACCCAAACATTGGGCGTCTTCTTCGACTTTTCGTTTTCGTTTTCGATTCTCATTCTCATTTTGATGGTTTTGTAATTGAGTAATAAACTTTGGCTATCGGTTTTCGCTTAAAGTTTTACCACAATAAATTCAAAAGTTTCCAATTGCTTCAACAAAATCACTTAACTGCTGTATAAACAGTGAATAGATATATATATACATATATATACTATATATAAGTACATATTTATATTATACCGATAACTGGCCATAAACGTTTCAACATTATCAAAAACCAAGAAAATTTAATACTGTTAATGAGTTTTCCTTCTCCGCAAATAGTAATAATATTCAATAATATTATTTTAATACCCTGCCCATTAAAGGATATAATAGGTTTCCTTAAAAGTTACATACATATCTATTTATATCATTTATCAATGAAGAAGAAGTTGATCTAGAAATATTATCAATCAAATTTACTATAAATAAGTTTTTTCTATAACTTTTAAATGATTTTCACAAATTGTTATAAGTCTAAAAGAAAACTTTTACTAGAATCAGTTATTAAATGATCTGAACAATGTATTAGATTTCTCTAATGAATTTTGGTAAATTATTTGATTTAAATGTGTAAAAGGAAATTTCAAGATTAAGCTATATCAATAAAGATTTAACTATATTATATAGATAGTAAGATTATACAAAGTTTAAGAGATATTTAAGTCAATAATTTGTAATTACAAAAGTAAATTTATTATATCGTATGCTAACAATATTTGATGACTTTATTATAGTTAAAGTTTTTTATACTAAATACACGCATACCCTATTTCTGACAAGGGTATGCCAACTACCCCTCATGACCCTTTCATATATATTATATATATATACATCTTATATGAGTCTCATTTATTTCCATCAAATTTAAAATCTGCTTATATAAATCTTTTCAAGACGGGAACAAAAGGCGAGAAAAAGAAAAAGAGAGTGAGACTGAGTAAAAAAAAAAGAGGCCAAAACTCTTAAAGCTTAGTCCTTTCGTCCGGAAATTGACGTCTATCAAAAAAAAAAAAAAGAAGCGAATTCGACTGGTCATTGTCGTTAGGAAGCTGAGAGCTGCGCGGGGGCCAGCCAGTGAGCCTAAAATCACATGCGATAAATTTTTATTTGCCAGTTTTATTAAATTTTATTTCCCCTTCATTCTGAGATGAAGTGAACCAAACCAAACTGAACTGAACTATTCTATCTATATATATATATATCCCGCTGTCTGTGGCCATTTGTCTGGCATTCATTCTCCTTTTCTCGCTCTCTCACTCAATGTCTCTGACAGTCTCTCTTTCCCTCACTCCCTTATGTATCTCACTGTCTGCGTCTGGTGATGGTCCTTTGAGCCTTTGGGCGTTCGCAACGCGGGAAAAAGGCAAATTCATCAATTACTTAATATAATTACTTTTGGCTTTCGGATTATGCATATATATATATATATACAATCACAAACACATATACATTTATAGTATATATATGTATAGATATGTATATACATATATATATCGGACAGTGCAACCATGTCATAGTACAGGGCCAACATTAATACTTAATATAATAAATTGTAGCCCGGTTCCCGGTTGCGCTCTTGGCAATGGCATCCACAGATACGAGTCATGGTCACATGCATACCCATCTCTCTTGCTCTCTCTCTCTCTCTCTTCTATCATTCCGCCATTCTCAACCCCCATTCCGGGGTAAAATTGTTCACATATTTTTGTGTTTTTGGTCTCTGTCTGTGCGAAGCGAACTTCAGTAGCTTTGATAAAATTAACAGCCCAAAAACATGGCAGGCGGCACTTTTAATGGATTTTAAAGTGCAGCCAGAAGAGGTCATGAAATGCAAGCAAGGGCGCGAATTTCATATATATATATATAAGTGTGGGTGTGTGTGTGTTTGTGTATATGGGGGGTGTGGCATGTCGATATAACTTGAAATGATTTTACACAATTTAACTTATTTCAACTTTATACTTATCATTTAATTTTCTTCTTCTCATTCCAGGTACGTATCAAAAGTCTTTAATAATGGATAAATATCGTAAGTCTTAATGCCAGATCAGAATCAGAATGGGTTGGCGGTTTGATTCTCACAATTCACACACTTCAAACGACCGTATGCCCTGTCCGTCCGTCCGTCCGTTCGCCTGCCAAATGATGATCATAAATATTAATGCCCAGTTAATGTGCCATAAATTTTGGTTTGATTTTATTGGGGTCACCCATTCTCTCTGCTCCTTGCTACCAAAATGTTTAAACCCCTCTCCACTCCTCTTCACTCCTCTCCTCTCCATCTCTCTTATGCCATTCAAAAATAAATTGTCATAATTTTCGCACAGTCTGTCAGTTAATAATTTAACATTAATTTATTTATGTTCGGTTTGCCCGGCTACCCTGACAAAAGCAATTAGAACTCGAAAATTTAAACAAAATCACAAAAATTGTATTATAATTTAATTTGCATAACAATTAGATAAACGACAGCAAACCAACCAATAGTAAAAGAAGAAAAAAATATATACTATATATATATATTATAGAAAAACCATTACTTATATTAATGTCAAATACAATTTTTTGTTTTTTGTTTTTTTTTTTTTTACATTTTTAATGGCCATTAAAACAATTAAATGCCATGAAAATGGCAACAAAATATTTATAAATATTCATAATAATAATGACACGTTTTCAGTTTGAAAAAGGGTTAACGATCAAATTGCAAAACCTAAACGAAGTCTCTATACCCTAACAATACAAATTTATTCTCTAATCTTATTTATAATTATATTTTAGTTCAACAATTTCTATTTCAATTTGCTTAAATTGTTTGTCATGCAAATATTCCTTTTTTCGGAAGGGCATTCAATTGGTTAAAACCAAAATATAAAAAGACAAAAAAAAAACATGACAATTATGGCCAATAACATTAAAGTAATATTAATTGACAATTGCAAAATGTATGACAACAATTGCAATAACAACAATAACAACAACAAATAGGTAAAAGCAAACTCTAACCCAAAACGATGACTGGAAATGACCCAACAAAATGTTAATGACAATTTTAATCACTTTTAATCTATTTAATTTACAACAATTTTATGCGGTTTGAGCTAAAAATGTTCAACAACAACAGCAAAGCAATAACAAATTATTCAATGCAATTTTAGTTTTCACATAAAAAAAACAAAATAAAGAGAAAAAAAAATTAGCAGCAACTTTAAAGCATTGAATTAAATTATGAGAAATTTATAGGTTCACGTTAATTTATCTTTATAATCAACAATATCCACTAGGAATCAAGAATGCAATCAAATAACAGGTATTAGATACTGAGAAACTTCAATTTTAAAAAGTTTTAATAGTTTTTTACTATGAAATTAGCAAAAAAAAATTGATATAAACCTTTTTTGAAATTAACAAATTATAAATAAATCCTTTCAAGAAACTTCATTTCAAGAAACCTCCAAAGCCCACAATTTAGGCTAATTTCGAATAAATTTAAAAAACTAAACTTATTTGTATTCTCTTTTATCTTTAAACTGGCTTTAAATTTTGAAAGAGCGACTTTTCTTCTCAATTTTCAATATGTTAAACTGTCAAACTAATCAAAAATGTAGCTGTAATTGAATATAGTTTTTGTCTACATAAATTAACGATATTATCAATGTAAAAGTTTTAATACTAAAAGTTTCTATTAGTTGATCAATTCACAGTGTAAATTGATATCAAACAAGTCCTTAAAAGAAACCCCAACTATAGAATGTCACAATTTAGTCTCAATTAAAAGGCAACAATAAATTTACTATTGCCTATTTTTGTGCGACTTATAAAATATGAATGAAAAATAATTTGTATTGCAAGGACATTTTTTTGTGCATGAGCACTGAATTTTCTCCATTTTTTTCATTTGGGTGTTTCACTCAACCATAAATTGACCTCATCACACTCGCCACTAGGCAGGCAATTGGCAATTTCACAAACACCGATACACACACACACACATACACACACATACATACATATATAGTTTGTTCTCTTGCTGCTCATTTTTCTTACCAACCCCGACCCCCTTCTTGCACTTACATGAATTTCACGTTTTAATGCATATGTAGTTGTGGCCACCTGTCATCCTTTGCCTTTTATTTTTATGTGATATATGTGTAAATGTGTGTGCATGTGTGTGTGTGTGTGTATGTGTATATCTCCTGTCCTATGTTAACTTTATTAAATATAATGGCAAACCAATTTTTTCCTTCTTAAATTATTTTTATTAGTTAACAACATGCAAAAAGCAACAGCAGCAGCAGCAGCAGCCGCAACAACAACAACTACAATTAAAAAACAAAAAATGAGCAACGCGTTGTTATTTTTATGCAGGTATTTTATACTTGACAGCAGCAACAACAACTATATAAAAAGCAAAAACAAAAAAAAAGAGAGAGCAAATAAAATATGCAAGTGAAACAAGCGCATGGTTCATTAAGTATGCGCCATGTGGCCAGGGCAAACAAACGAGTGCGCTCAAAAGTATGCAATTGAATTTAAATATTGCACAGTTCTTCCCCCACACCCATCCACTTCTCTTCATCTACCCAAACACTCTACCCTCATCTCATCCATTTTGAGATGATGCGTTTTTGCGGCTGTATGCGTTAATTAACACAAAAACTTTATTACACAAACTTTAATGGCCCAGCGCACATTTTGGTACTAGTGTCCACCACGACCCCTTTACCCTACCATCTACCTCTGCCACTATGCCCCTTTAACGTCATCTTTCGCGTTTTATATCAACATAATGAAATTATAAGCGGTTTGATTTTAATATAAATTACTTTTTATGAGACAATAATTGATGTCCGTGTGTTTGGTTCGTTCTTGTTGGTTCGGTACGGCTGCCGTTTAATGATTGAATACAACGAAATGGATATAAATATATACATAGCAAACACACAAACACACACACACACACATGTGCATATATATATATATATTTATGTATATATATAACAATCGACAGCTGAGGTGATGTCTGAAACACACAACTTGACACGGCCAAATGAAATGCGAAATTCCTTTGTTGGTCGGTTGATTCGGTCAGAAGCCAATTAATTCAATTTTCCCTCAAACCCAAAAAGAATGCAAAACAAAACCAACAAAATGACAAATAAAAAACAAAAAAAAAAAAAACAAAATGGCAAGAAATAACAAATTAAAAACAGTTTTTAATTAATCGCCCTTTAAGAGAATGCAGAAAGAGAATTCGCTTCAATTTCTTGTTCTAATTTGGCAACCAAACAAAAAAAAAAAAATAAAAATAAAATTAATTTCAATTAAATATTATCAATATAATCATAAACAAAAAAGGAACAAAAAAACCAAATTAAACCAACATGTGCAGTAATTTAAATTAAATGCAATAAAATGATAAACAAAAAAATATATATAAATAAACGGAAATTGACCAAGTTAACTCAAAGTAACGAATAAATTATACTCTAAACGTTAGTTGGAAAAATGAAGCTAAGCTAAATGGAAAAGCATATATACTTATATGTATGTTGATATCCTTTTTTGTGGTCTCCTTGTTTCATTGATATAAGTAAGCAAATGCTTCTTATATCTTCTTTTAAATTGATGTACCCTTGCCAAGTGCAGAGTATCAAATATAAAATGACAGGCAATACCAACATATAAACATAAATGTGTGCAATAAATATGGCCAAGCTTTACAGTTCATTAAATTGAAAACAAAAGGTATTTTTGCCTTTTTTTTTCCCCTTCCATTTTCTTTTTTTTTTTGTTTTGTTTTGTTTCATTTCGTCCCACAACCTGCTGGCACCGCACCGCATGCTCTAGGCTTTTGGCTTCAGGCTGCAGCATCTACTGCAGCTCCTCATTTTCTCATCCTTTTTGCCAATAACAAACAAACAGGCAAACATTTTATTTAAATGCATAATTAAAATATATATTTGTGTGTGCATATTTATTGCCATAAATTTAATGCTGGCTTTATCGCAATTATTGTTATTAGTTACCCACAGCAAAAATATATTTAACAAACAGAATCAAATAAAAAAAAAATGAAAGAAAGAAAAAAAACAGCAGAAACAATAAAAAAAAACCGAATTGCATATGAAGCTAATTAAATTTGAAACCGGAAATACGTAAAGTTAAGGAAAATCCATGCGTGTAATTAAACAAAAATTTACACGTTTAACGGTGTGAAGTTTTACACGAGAGTTAGAGGGTGGCAAGAGTAGAGAAGGAGCAGGATGTTAAAAGTAACCTAACCAAATACAATACAATACAAAAATGTCCTCAAGCGGATACACACACACACACACACAGATACGTTTACTGGTAGCCATTAACCGGACAATAGACAAAAAGATACCCATGAGAACACGTAGCAAAATGGCAATACTTTGTTCTTTAACACCGCTCCCGATTTGTTGGTACCTTTACCCACCGTATATAACTGACCCTTTTCCCCCTTCAATTGTCCAGTGAGAAGTTTAATTGGTCTAAAAATTGCACGTCAACGTAGATAAATTTTTATTTGAAAAAGTTTATTAAACATTTGCATTGCTCAGGCAGCTCACGTAGTCTGACTGTATGTATATATTTATATACATATATATTAGTGTGTGTGTGTGTGTGTGTGTGTGTGTATGTATGTATATGTGTGTCCTTGTCGTTTTTGGCCATTGGCGTTTTTATTGCAAACTTTTTTACAATTGCCTTTTGGCATTGCTTTGCCTGTCTGTACGTTGTCCTTGCCGTTTCTCTTCTCTGCATTACTTCATTTCAATCTCCTTTTCTCTCTCTCTCACTCTCTCTATCACTCTGTCTCTCTCAGCCGGTATTGCTGATTCGCTTTCAGTTCGTTTTGTTTGAAAATTTTGTTATTGAAAAAGTTTTTGCGTTTTGTAAAAATTATATGCCAAAGTTTTGCTTTGTAATTACATGCACAAAATACAGCAACAACAAAGAGAAAAATGAAAAGCCAACATAGAGAGAGAAAAAGAGAAAAAAAAAATCTACAAATCTAGAATTTCATGATTTTAATTAAATTGAATTTTTCTAGAAATATTTTGATCAAAACCGAAAATAGACAGACTATTAAGCCAGGCATTAAACGGCTAACAAAATGTAATGAAGGGATGGTGAAACAGGCGGAAGGAAGCGGTAGCTTGGGGTATCTATCCCTTTCTTCTTTGACCAAACTACCTTTCAAAACTGTTGCTACTGGCTTTTTTAAACAAAGGCGGCAACCTTCTGAAATCTTATTTATCCTTCGGGCAAGAGACGACTGAAAGTGGGGCGAGAGTTAGATGAAGGGGCCATACATTTTGGAGAACTGAAACTGTTATCAAATAATTTATTCGTCTCACCTGCAACAACAAATTAAGTTTTGTTTTCACCGGCACCCAACCAACCAACCAAACAACGCACCAACCAACAACAGGAACAACAAGAACATAAGCAAGGGGAAAGGGGAATGGGCAACGGCAACGGCAACGGCAACGGTAGCAGGAACAAAGGACTGTAATCCACGTGCCTTTCCACTTTCAACTCATTAACTGGCATTTCGCTTGCTTCTTACCTTCCCCACCACGCCATCAAGTCCTGGACAGGGCCATTAAAAGACTTATTTTCACACTTGCATAAACTCATTTAGAGAATGCTGTGGAACTCTGTAACAGTGAAAATGCTCCACATTGGGCGCCACCCAATTTCACCCACCATTCAAGCAGAGAGACTCTTTCACTCTCTATCCCACTCTCTCTCTCTCTCTCTCTCTCTTGCTTTCACAATCTCTAAGCAGTGGAAGTCGCCACCTTATCACACGGCACGTCGGGCAAGAAAAAGCAAGCGCATCGTGACATAAAATTAATGCCCAACCGACAATTTTAATCGGCAACAATTTTTGTCTTGAGTTATAGCTTCAAGACGGACACAAAGTCTGAGTTGAGAAAACTTTTGTATGATGCTGCTGGTGCTACAACAAAGATTTTCTCCAAACTTTTTTTGGGGCAAAGACACTGGGAAAAGCGATACAGAGAGCGATAGAGAGATAGACGGAGAGAGAGAGAGAGAGAAAGATAGATAGATAGAAGGAGAAGCAAGTCCAACCGGATGCGTATATTTAAAACTTATTAAATTGCTATAATTTATACGACTTATCTCGTGGGCGGCGTCGTCGTCGTCGTCTGCCTTGAGGGTTGCTTAAGAAAAAATCTCATTGCATAGCTACAGGCGAACGGCTACATGGCGCACGGCAAAGGCAATTAATTTACATGCAAATCGTGCCGAAAGTTTTTTACCCTCACTCTGCTCTTTAGAATGACACAGAAAGAGCGCCATACTTGAAGGCAATTGCTTGGTTTTTCGCAAAGGTGTATGTACATACAACAACTTAGACACACACACACACATATACACACTTGATTAGTGCTTGAGCTTTACGCAGGAGGCCGCCTGTTGTGCACCGCCTGCTTGAAACAATATGGTAACAAGGATTGCTACGACCCTTTTGGGGTCGTCGTCGTCGTCGCGAACAACGTCGACAGGTTGCCGCATCGTTAGAAGGCCCAAAAACCAAAGCAACAACAACAACAACACCCCAAATACAAAACGCAAAAAAGAGAGAAATAAAAAAGGAGACAGAAAAGCGACCCCGATCCCAGAAATTTCTCTTGATTGTTGTTGTTGTTGTTTTTCCTGTGTTGTCTTTTCCGCGCCTAACAAATTGCTGAATTTTTTTTTCCTGCACCGCCGCTGCTGTTGTTGTTGATTTATTGTAGCACAAAATGAGCTCACATTAAACATTTAGTAATGAGTTTAAAGTTTTTAAATGGAATTTTTGATTATAAACCCCTCAACACACACACACACACATATATAAAGAAGGGCAAAAAAAAAGGGAAAGGAGAATCCTAAAAGGAGGCCATAGTCCAGAGCAATTTGCTGTAATTACGGGTGAAGCGATTAGATTGAAACCATAGCGAACTAATAAGAAGAGAGTTAAAAGAAAATTTTATATATTCAACTCCTTATGGAGGTAAAATACCGATATAAACACTCTAGAGACGCCACATTGGGCGTCATTTCTTGTTTCTTTGCCGTGAAAGTGACATATTTTAGCACTTTAGACGCCATTTTTATGTGACTGCAATTTGAAGTTTTGTAATAAAGTCTAGACACGACGTTTTACACTTTGTTCACTTACCCTACCAATCCATCTGCACACTATCCTTTTTCTTTTTTTTTTCTTCTTTCTTTCTTTCTTTCTTTACTCATTATGTGTAGGCCATTTTCCACCCCACCGCATTTTTTGGCATGCCTTCACATTGTCAATCCATCATAAGCCTTTCCTTACCATTCCACATGGCCTACCCTTCTTTTTTATGACAGCTAGGCTCTTCCTTTCATATTCAGAGACTTGAAAAAACAACCCCATCAAATTCCCCCAACAAATCTCCACAAATCCCAACACTTTGTACAAACATATAAACTTATATCTTTCTTCGTCTTCTGCTGCTGCTATTGCATCTTCTGTTGAGTTTTCTTTTCAATTTTGTGCTGCCCTTGCGGATGAGAGAACAGCAGGGATGGAGGTGGCAAGGCCATTAAACGCTTTAAAATCAACATCAACACCCAAAGCCAGCCCAATATACTCCAACACTACCAATGACGACGACAGCGCAGGGGCAATAAAGTCGACCCAAAAATTGCTTCCTTTGCACATAAAATTCAAGGAGAGAGTTCTTCTCGCATATGCCTAAAAAATACCTTCACACGCACACATACAGAAACACACAGATATATATATATATATATATATATAAAAACACATACAAACAATTGCTGAGCTTTGCAAACAAACGTTGGAAAAGTAAACGAAACACTTTTCCATCCGCCCAACATACCGCCCCTGCCCACTTAATACTTAAATGCAAACGTGTAAATTATGTGATTTTTCCCCGGCGGCCATGTTTGTTTGGAAACTCCATTACCAACACGGCGGGAGTTTCCTTTTATATATGTATGTACGTATGTATGTATGTATATACCCCCCACACTGCAAAATGATGCCCTTCTCTCTCGCCCTCTCATGGCGTACCTCTCCCACTTGTTTGTTTTGAAGCAATCGTCGCGCTTACCATTAAAAAAAAAAAAAAAAAAAAAAAAAAGTGGAACTAACTTCTGTCGGTTAAGTCCTGGGTTTTGACTCCTGGCGGCTTTTGTTTTGCAACTGTCTTCTGGTTGCAATCTACAGTCTTCGGTCTACAGGCTGCAATCTCCTGCTTGCATTCTTCTGTCTCTTGTCTAATGTCTCCCGTGTGTTTTTTTTTTTTTTTTTTTTATTTGATTGTCGCACGCTCTCCCGTGTGTTTCTTTATGTGTTTTTCGTGTACTTTTATTTGATTGTCGCACGCTTCGTCGCCTTTTTTCGTTTAGGATTTAGAAGGAATGGAATACCTATTTCTTTCTTTTCGCCTACCTTCTTTTTTTTTATTTCACTTACTCGCCTACTCTTCTCTTCTCACACTCCATCTTTTCAATTTTAATGGCTGTGTTTTTTAGTGCTCAAAATATTAGCAAATGTTCATTAACGGCTATGCAAATTGGTTTTAGTCAGGCTCACTAGGGAACTTTTGCTTAAAAAGCAATTACTCAAAAAGTACTTAACACACAATTGATGATAGGGAGGGAGTCCAAGACCGTTCGGGTCTAGGTCTCGTTCTAGATCACAGAGTATGGGTGTTGGGTATAGGTATAGGTCTGCTATGCAGGCAGTTTTTCGAGACATTCGACATACTTACTATTCAGTTGGACACTTGGCCATAAACCGAACAAAGTTTAAGATGGCAAAATACAAATTGAAGCGCATTTAAAAGCAATTTTGGTTAGAATTTGTTAGATTCTTGTAAGTGAGTAGTTAACTGATTTCAAATTGTTAATTCTTTTTCTTAATAGCTCAAGTCTAAGAGTATTTCAAGTTAAAACGATTAATTATAAAATTAACACTTGGTTTATTGATGTCTTTATTATATAATTTTTAAAAATTAACATTAAGAAACAATTGTTGCAATATTTCATTGAAATTTAGAAGTCAGTTAGGACCAGTTATTAATGGCTTTATTAAAAGGAAAACTCTTTAAAAGTTTTACAAACAAAATTCATTTTGTGGCCATCAAGATTTCAACATTTTGCAATTTCAAAGTTAAAAAAAAAGAATTAAATATTACATTATTAAAATAATATAATACGTTTTCTTAAAATATAATATTCCATACGGCAAATTTAGTCTCTAAAGAATTCGTTGTAGACTTTTCCCAGGCATACACAAACTCAAGCTCATACTCATACACACTTACACACAAGCATTCGCACAACATACCTGTTAGCATCTCTTGAACTTTTAGCGGCTTTGGCAAACTTGATATAATTTTTAATTATATATTTCTTCAAGATGGCAAAGCACTTTCATAGCCTGCTTTCAAGAGCACATCTTAATTTGCTTTAACAACCAGTGAAAGAGAGAGAGAGAGAGAGAGAGAGGAGGAGGGATAGTAAAAGAGGGATATATATAAATAGAGAGGGAGAGAGAAGGAAAGATAAGGTGGGTAGAGGCAAAAAGGCAGCCGTCTGGAAAGCCAATTAAAATGAAATCAAGCCAGGCCACTTGCTTTGCCCTGCTCTGTTGCCTCTTCTCAGAGTTGCCTCTGCGCTTAGTGTTTATTGGACTAAAACACCTTCCAACATACACACACATACACACCAACAAGGACATATGCTTAAACACACACACACATATATGTATATATACTTCTCTGAATACATATATCTATGCATATATATAAATTTGTAATTTTAATATTATTAAAAATGTTAAATTGCACGCAGCATAAATCACGCATTAAACGAGAAGGGGAGGGGTATGGGTATGGAAAATGGGGTCTGTGGTACGGCCAGCAGGGAAGATTGTTGCGTCAGCTTGTTGCCATCACCATTTCAGTCGCCCAGTCACCCAGTCGCCCAGAGGGGTTGACAACACATACACACACATACACACATTAATGGCAGCTGCCTTGGCCACACTATTTTTATTGTTTTTGTTATTTTAATTTAAGCGTTTTACTTACGGCCGCCAGGCTGAAAATGTAACAACATGTTGGATGCACACACACACACAACATTTATGCATATAGGAGATGGAGGAAGAGGAGGAAGTAACATAAAATATCAAGGCATATAAAATTACATAAAATTAATAAAGCCGAAAAATTTTATATACCTCCTTACCCATCCACCACCCACAAATTTTCCTTTCTTCTTTTTCTTTCCACTTTTATGGCCACTAATTTATGTTTATAGTCGGCTAAGGGCAAGGCCAAATAAGAAAAGTTCATTGAAATGCTATTTAATTGCAATTAGGCAACAAATTTATCAAACTCAATTGAATCCCAGACATAGACACAGACCAGTCACCCCGACTGATCTGGAACCCAATCTAGACTCAAACGCAACGAAGCATGCAATGTGTGTGTGTGTGTAAAGGTCCTGGCATTGGTAACGCATTGAAAAGCAGATCCGTATGGAAAAACTAAAGCCTTTACACTTGGCTAGAGTCAAAGTCGGTGGTTAAGCTCATGTCTTGACAGTGACAGCAACAAACGAGAATCTTCAAAATGGATTTATGCGATTTGTTTGGATACAGTTTTGCTCTTCTAGTCAACGACAGGCAAATTAGATATATATATATATATATATATATATAGTCAGAGTTTTATTCAATACAGAGAAAAATATATATTTAAAAGAGAGATGCTTGTAAATTTCTATATTGTTAATATTCAACTGGAATTTTGTTAAGATTTCTTCAAGTGCATTTTTATGGCCTTGTATCTAACGATTTCGATTATCTATGGATGGACAAATTTGGCAATTCAAATTGAAATGGTTACCCCAAGTAGTTAACCATTAAGATAAAAGAAGGCAACCCATATTTGTGATCTATTGCATTGATGAAATTTCGTATCTCTGGCCACCTACTGCCACCGCCACCGCCACCTACACTCGGGTTAAATCTCCTCCTACAGTCCACCCTAAGCCAGCCATCCATTAATTTCTATCCATTTATCGTGGAATACATACTTTGTCGTGTTTGCCATTACGTTTAATGATCCCATAGCAAAGCGCAGCACTTTCATATCCCATCTCATCGGGATGCTACCACCGATGTTATATATTCTTTTTACTCCCATCGTCTGCTTCTTGTTGTTTTTTTGTTTTCCTCCTTTTTTTTCTCCTTTTTTTTTTTAAAGCATCTCCAAAGCCCATTAACTTGTGTGAATTTATATCAGTCATTGGCCCAGGCAGCCAACACCATCGACTGACTGCTATTATGCGTTCGTTAATTATTCACACACACACACATACACATACACCCACACCAACATAGAGAAAGAGTGAGAAAGAGATAGACAGAAAGAGAACGTTCTATATCGTGTACCCTCTATCCCCTACTCTCGACACGTTTCGGTCATAAAAATTGCCCATTCCACAAAAAAAAGAAAGAAAAAAAACACGCCCCCTTAACGAGGCAACTAACTTTGGGACAGAGAGACTTTCAGTTTAACCTTTTACCAGATTGTGGAATCTCCATTTTTTCTGGACATTTATGCATTTCCTTAACCCACACACACACACACATTCGAAGCAACTCACATATGGCCAAGATCTTGACATTAAATAAATCTAACATACCCTTAGTCTTAGTGGGCATCTTTAATACACGCATACTTTCACATTCCACAAATATATGTATACTTGTGCCATATACACATACTTGAATATAACTATATATATATATATATATATATGGATATATATGTATATAAAAAATGACGCAGACATTATTCACGCTATCATTGAAGCAGAGCAGAAGCAGCAGCAGCATCAGCAGACGTTCATTCCATCCAAATGCTTTTGGTCATATCCATTTTGGGGTTTGCCCCCGCAAACTATGCTTCTCTTATGGGTTCACATTTACTCATTGGCATACAGATTCGTTTTGGCGGCGGCGGATCGAGGTATGAGCCAGAGTCGGGACCGTGTTGGAGTTGGGGGAAAGGACATAACGTTGTGTGGGTCGTTTTTGGGTAGAAATTACTACAATTTTTCGTAAAAGCGAACGTTTGTCACACAGCAAACGAAACGATTTTCACATATACTTATGTATATGTATGGCACACACACACACAGTTGTATAGTACACACGCATTTATGCCACATGCGACAAATGTTTGTCTGTGTCTGTCTACCGCAAAATGTGTAACCGAGTCTGGCATTGATAGCAACATGCGTTCATTCTCGTTTTCTCCTACACTCCTCCGACCTTCCTCCCCTCTCTTCTTCCATAGCATTGTGTTTTTTTCTTACTTGTTGTTGTTGCTCTTTCTTCTCTTTTTTTTTGTCGGGCAAACATAACCTCAAAAATGTTCACCATCTGTTTGAGGGGAGAAAAGTTACGTTTACTGACCACTTTTTCCAACTATTAAAATCAAATGTACTCTTAAAGGTTATGTCCATCCTCCTTCCCAGGCATTTGAAAAGCTGAAAACTGTTTTACTAAATTACAAAAACTCTCATATCTATTAAGGGACAACTCTAAAAGCTATTTCCTTTAAAAAGGGAAAAAAATCCAAAAAGTCAATTTACTCTGCTGCAAAAGCTAACTGCTGTGAAGTGATGCTGGTCCTGATTGTGATAAACGAAGAGTGGATGAGGAGTGTGATGCGTATTCCATGCATTGATCCACCACAACCTTTACATTTTTCATTGCTTTTCATCTGTTTTCCCTATTTTGGACATTTCCTATCCGCCTGCTCCCATTCCCTAAACGATTTTGCAAAGCAAAGCAAACCCAACCTGTAACAGGCAAACCAAAAAGCTTCCCTGTGGGGAAATAACGAAGGAGTAGAGGTAGAAAAATGCCAGCGGCCTGTTTCACGTCACATAATCGAATTATCATCATGGCGTCAACAAATGATTTCAACTTATGCTGCACTGTTGCTGCCGCTGCCACTGCCGCTGCTGCTACCAACCTTTAGCAAACTCAACTCAAACGCTTCTACATCAGGGGTCGCTGTCACCGCTTTGCCTTTTTTTCACTTCACTTCACCACACCCGTGCAGGCAGAGCATTGTCGTTGTCGTCGTCGTTCATATCTTTTTTTTTACCATTGGTTTTCTGCTGTTTTGCCAACGTCATTGTCGCTGGTCATTTTCCCTGCTTACTTACTTTAGTCATTCATTCATTCGTTCGTTCGTTTGGCTTTTCCGCTTTTTTTCTGTTTTTTTTTTCGTTTTTTTTTCTGCTTTTTTGTTTTGTTTAGGTCCTGGTTCTGGTTTTGTCTGGCCCTTGTCGTTTTGTTTGAGGTTATGTTGAATGTCAGTTTGTTATCCTTGTGCAAATCCTTTTATACAAATGAAATTTGCGCCAAATGCGGCGATAAGCAGAAATACAATAGGGTAGAGACAATCCTAGCATAGAATTTAAGAAATCTGAATTTAATACTCGAATAATTTAAATTGATCAACAATTTTTTTCCCCTCATTCCTATGACAATTGCAGACATCAATAAGGGCTCACCCATCGATTTCAAGAGCGGCTCAGCCTGTTCCACACCCACAAAAGACACACTGAAGGGCGGCTACGAGCGCACCGCACAGGGTTGCATGGGTCCGGTGTTGCCACCGCGCAGCGCCATGAACGGCATGCCAGCCCATCATTACTCAGCGCCGATGAACTTTCGCAAGGACTTGGCCGCTCGCTGTTCGGCCCCTTGTGTTACTATCGCTGCCGTCGCTGCAGTTGTAGTGATCAGTCTACTATTGATCCTTTTGACTGGCACCGGAGTCCTCCATTGGTCCCAGTCGGCACCATGTACAGTTCTAGTCGGCAATGAGGCCTCTGAAGTGACAGCGGCCAAGAGCACAAATACGGATCTATCAAAGCTACATAACTCATCGGTACGAGCAAAAAATGGACAAGGATTATTGGCAAACGGAGCTGGAGCTGGCGGAAATGTTGGAGTTGGTGGTGCTGGTGGTTCTGCCACAGCCACAGTTACAACGGCCACATCGAACAGCGGACAAGCCCAGGGTTTACAATCGACATCGGCCTCAGCAGAGGCCACATCTTCGGCAGCCACATCGTCATCCCAATCTTCGTTGACTCCATCGTCATCGTTGTCTTCGTCCTTGGCGAATGCCAATAATGGAGGTAATTATGCACAAGTTTTAATTATTTTTAAATGAGTTTTTGCAACTTTTGGAGCTCAAGGAGAATGAGTCTGAAAGAAGGACTAAAAAGCCAACAGACAGACGGAGATAGAGAGAGAAAGAATTCAAGAGAAAAGAGAGATGCCAAGTGAGAGACGAGAAGTACATATTTAGCATTAAGCGCCCTCTGGCGGCAACGACAAAAAACTTGATTGTTTTTTAAGCTGTTTTTTTATATATTTTTTGTTGTTGTTTTGTTTTTGCCGCTTAAACTGGAAGTTTGCGTTTGACAGACGCCTATTCACCCGCCCGTTCAACCGCCTGCCTATGCCCGCGCCCAAATGCTTTGGGATTATTTCAATGTCATTTTCATTAGATATTTTTCTTTCAATTAAAGTTCAACGTCGAATGAGATTGCAAAGGCGAAGGCGAATGCGTTCTTTGCGATTGCAAAAGAATATTGCATTAATTACATTTTTTTTCTTGCGCTTTGCTTCAAATTGGCAAAAGGATAAAGTTTTGCGCACAAAAGTATGCAAAGAGAAATGTGCAATTCAATGAGAATTCCCTTTTGGACATAACTGTACTTCCATAAGTGGCTTGAATTGGCAGCAATAGCAACTGTACTTATTTATTTATGACTAGGTTAGGCTATCTATTTTTAATCCTCCCACACACATACTCGCACTCACACACGTGGCATTTGACATGAAGCAATTAGGCTGTCACCAAATATCTCTCTTTCTCGCTTATACTCTCTTTATTTGCCTCGTCTCTCTCCCCCTGTTTTAAGGTCTTTTGACAACTTGAATTGAATTAAAAATAAATTTTTACACTTAATTTAAGCAAGAGTGGGGCTTGGTAATATCTGCTGTTTTTTTTTTTGTTGTTTTGTTCTAACCACAAGGGTACCCGATTTACTTTATGCTTTTTACCTGTGCTTTTCATCTGTGTAGGAAGAAACAGAGCAATGTCAACGCAGCTGTCAGTCAAAGACAACAACAAACGTCAACGACGAAGTTTAATCGTAATGGGGGCGGTAAAGGCAGAGGAGCTGGGGGCCAGATCGGCTGGGGAAACTTTCAGCGACTTAATTACAAGTGAAAATCCAAAAGAGTCAGTGTCTATGGAAAGTGGAAAGAAGCAAAGTAATTACGATAAAACTTTGCTTAAAATCGATAGCATATTGGATAAAAGCAATGATGATGATAATGTTGATGATGATGATGAATATGATGATTATGATGTTGTCAGGGTGAGGAAAGAGATGCAGCCCAAGACTAGGCAACAATTTGGCAAATCATTAAACGGCAATTTACGCCTGGCAGGTAAAACGATGGTCAAAGCAAGAAATAAGGATAAACCAAACAAGGAAAACGACCCAAAAGAGATGAAACAGAAGGAAGGGGAGGAAGAGGAGGATGAGAAGCTAGAGCTGAAGGCCAGCACATTTGTTGCTGTTATTGATGATGATAATCAAACTGACAACAGCAGCTTAAGCTCAACGTTCTCAACGGCAACGATAACTTCGAAGAGTGACAACCACCAGGAGGAGGATGACATTGTTGAAATCAACACCGAGACTTACTCGTCGCATTCGCCCCTGATTGTTATTGAAAATGATTTTGAAATCAAAGGAGACGAGCAGCAACAAAAGGAACAGAAGATGGAAAGAAGCCGGGATGATAACAACAATAATGAGCGTGATTTAGCTGACAACTATGAGATGCACAAGGATGAGATACAACAGCGAGGTACTCTTATAAATCAAACTGATACCTTTAGCAAATCCTCGACTTCCTCGGCGGACCTCATGTTGAACGATGGCAATGCCTTGCCGTTTGATGACATTAATATTGTTAAATTGGATGAAGCTTCAAGCTCGAATGAAGTCGACGTTTACAATACAGGCAACAGCGAACAGGATACTCAATTGAAGATGCCATCTTCTAGCGTTTCTACAACTGCTGGTGCTGCTGCTCAGCCTTCAAGTGAAAATGAAGTGCTCAAAGTCGAAGAAGTGGACAATGAGATACCCTTGCATCTAACTCCCCTAAAGCCTTATGTGAGCGAACGTTTTGACAAGCCGAGCAAACGCATTTTGGTTAATTTGACCATTGCGACAGATGATGGCAGCGATTCCATTTACACATTACATGTGGCCGTACCCACTGGCGATGGCCCACACAACCTGGAACAGGTTTTGACTCATGAAAGGAAATCGGATTTGATGAACAGCCATCATCAGGTGGTTGATAGTTGCTCACCAGAGCCACCTCCTCGTATGCCCGATTGTCCCTGTAGCTGTCTGCCACTGAATCCACCCAGATATATGGTTGACGTTGATAGCTCCGTTGATATTGCATCTGCAACTACAACAGCAGCGCCCATCCATCTAGAGATGGCCACTATTCTGAGTCACCATCAAGATGACGAAAACGAAGAGGATGATGGGGATGGTGATGAGAATGAATTGGAGAAGAATATGGTCTTGACTACTAACACTACTAGCACAACTGAGTTTGATAACCGTATTGCCGATCCTCAATCATATACAGAATCGAATGTTGGTCATGGTGTTGTTGGTGATAAGTTTGCATGCCCCGATGTAATGCCTATACTCATACTAGAAGGTGATTTGTCTTGTGCTTATGATCTCTTAACTGGAAATCATTGCTTGTAGCAGGTTGGATTAACTCAAACTAAACTGCTGTATAATAATATTAACACTTACAATAAGAGCGATTACTAAACCTACTTCAAGTAAGGTTGATAGCTAAAACTTCATTCCCTTCTTCCACCCTCATCCACACACCGCTCTCTCCCTCTCTTTCATTTGTACAAATCGCCTTCGAGCATGAATATAAAGGCTTCATCCACATAAGGGTTCTCACAAACTAATTATCTTGGGGGGGTGTTTAATTGAATTTTTTTTGGAATAGGTTAGGTTTTAACTATAACTTCATATCATTGTAAATTACTCAACTAATCTGTCAACTTTTATCCATCATTCATCTGCCGCCTTTGCTTAATGCAGGAGCTCGAACATTCCCGGCTCGTAGTTTCCCACCAGATGGCACAACATTCGGTCAGATCACTTTGGGACAAAAGTTGACTAAGGAAATACAACCGTATAGCTATTGGAATATGCAATTCTATCAATCGGAACCGGCCTATGTTAAATTTGACTATACCATACCACGAGGCGCCTCAATTGGTGTCTATGGACGTCGCAATGCTTTGCCAACGCATACGCAATATCATTTTAAAGAGGTCTTAAGTGGTTTTAGCGCTAGTACACGCACTGCACGGGCAGCACATGTAAGTAATCCCCATAGGGAGCTAAGCCGCTCGTCATGTTCATCTATATGTTTACTAACTAATATCTGTTCATTGCATCATTGCATCATTTGTGCAGCTGTCTATAACGCGCGAGGTAACACGCTATATGGAGCCGGGTCATTGGTTTGTCTCTCTCTACAATGATGATGGGGATGTACAGGAGTTGACCTTCTATGCGGCCATTGCCGAGGATATGACCCAGAATTGCCCGAATGGTTGTTCAGGCAATGGCCAATGCTTATTAGGACATTGTCAGTGTAACCCTGGTTTCGGTGGAGATGATTGTAGCGAGAGTGTTTGTCCCGTTCTATGCTCCCAGCATGGCGAGTATATTAACGGCGAGTGCATCTGTAATCCAGGCTGGAAGGGCAAGGAGTGTTCCCTGAGACACGATGAATGTGAGGTGGCTGATTGTAATGGTCATGGTCATTGTGTCAGTGGCAAGTGTCAATGCATGCGTGGCTACAAAGGCAAATTCTGTGAAGAAGGTAGAGATAGGACAATATTAAGCTTGTAGAGATAGAAACAAATTAAACATTATACTAATTTCCATTTTCTCTTTTTCTCGTTGGTTTAGTGGACTGCCCACATCCGAATTGCTCGGGACATGGCTTCTGCGCTGATGGCACTTGTATATGCAAAAAGGGTTGGAAGGGCACTGATTGTGCTACTATGGATCAGGATGCACTACAATGTTTGCCCGATTGTTCGGGTCACGGCACTTTCGATTTGGACACTCAGACCTGCACCTGTGAGGCCAAGTGGAGTGGAGATGATTGCTCCAAGGAGCTGTGTGACTTGGATTGCGGTCAGCATGGTCGCTGCGAGGGCGATGCCTGCGCCTGTGATCCCGAATGGGGTGGCGAATATTGTAACACAAAACTGTGCGATTCACGGTGCAATGAGCATGGCCAGTGCAAAAATGGCACTTGCCTCTGTGTGACCGGATGGAATGGCAAACATTGCACAATTGAGGGATGTCCCAATAGTTGTGCTGGACATGGGCAATGCCGGGTCAGCGGCGAGGGGCAATGGGAATGCCGTTGCTATGAGGGTTGGGATGGCACCGATTGTGGCATAGCTCTCGAATTGAACTGTGGTGACAGCAAGGATAATGACAAGGGTAAGTCATCTATATTAATATATAAACTTTGTTTAACTATTCTAATCTTGGAATTTATTTTCTTTACAAACAAACAGATGGCCTAGTTGATTGTGAAGATCCCGAATGCTGTGCCAGCCATGTGTGCAAGACTTCGCAACTGTGTGTCTCGGCTCCCAAACCCATTGATGTCCTACTGCGAAAGCAACCACCAGCTATAACTGCCTCATTCTTTGAACGCATGAAGTTCTTGATCGATGAGAGCAGCCTACAGAACTATGCAAAACTCGAGACATTTAATGAGAGGTAGGTGCTTCCTAGTAGCCAATTTTTCTTCTCTAGTTTAAATCAAAATTTTTAATTGGCCAGGCGATACAACTGTATATTATGACAAAAAAAAAACAAAAATAACCAAAAATCTAGCTGAAAATAATTAATCAACAAAATCCAAAAATAGTTTGCATAATTAATTCAATTTTATATGTTTTTTCGTTTTTGTGCCCTCGTCTAAAAAAACACACCAAAAACCAAAAAAAAAAAAGAACCAAAAAAAATCCTGTTCAAAAATCTTGTATATAAATCCCTATATGTCCTCTGTTACCAAAACCAAAAAAAAAAAAAAAAAAAAAAAAACGAAAACAAAAAACATTCTTTAGTCTAAGTATTAAGTATTGAACAAAAAAAAATTCTAAGTTAGTTTGTAACTTAATCATATTATTGATAATATTCTAAGTGGGAATCCGGGGTGCGATTAATTAACACAAAAAACGAAACACTTACAAATTCTAGTAAACAAAAAAGGCTAATTCAATTATTTTTCTCTCTACTCTCTTTTTCTACCAAATATAATCCTCACAAACTACTAAATTACTCCTACTACTCGCTACTAATTACACACACACATATACACACACATTCCCACAAATCAAACTGAATGAAACGAATTCCAAATGCTTTGCCTACTTTCGCAACTCGTTACTTTCAAAAATCATAAACTAACAGCATTTTTTGGAATTATTTCAATGCAAGGTAAGCCAAGCGAAAAAGCGGTACTAAAAAAATACTCCTACTACTACTACTACTCTTGCTACTACTACTCATACTACCAAATACTACTACTATTACTACTACTACTACTACAACTGCTACTATACTACTTATTCTCTACTTATAAAAACTCTCAATGGTTGTTTGGTCAATAATTTATGATTTTTTGTTTAGAGTAGTTTACTTTTATTTGGTAGTTTATTTTAAGTTTACAATTTTTCGTAACAACGCCGCGCTTTTTGTCTCGCCAATTGTGAGAACTAGTAAAGCGATCGAGCGATGAGTGACTTTTGTATTTATAATTAAATGCCAGACAACCAAAACAATCAAAAAAAGAAAACCATTTAAATCTTACATTAATCTAAGCTATGCTAGGTATAGGTCACATACATATCTACCCACAATATATACCATACATATATACACACGCATACATCCAATTTATATAGTACCATAACATTAAAACAACAAATTGTACAACCTTTATGTGTTTCAAATGAGTCTTATGTTCTGTGCGTGTGAATTTTTCGTACCTTATTATTTGTAATATTTATTTTCGAGTAGTTTTCAATATGCTTGCTAGCGCTAGTAATAGAGGGGGGAAGACAAAGCTCCCCCTCTAGATCAAAAAAAAGAAAAAAAGAAAACCCACATAGAAAATGCTATCCCTATAAGAATTTAACTAATGTGCAATTTCTATTATTCCCACAGCCGTTCGGCAGTTATACGGGGTCGTGTAGTTACCTCACTGGGCATGGGCCTGGTTGGTGTACGCGTCTCGACAACAACTCTCCTGGAAGGCTTCACTCTGACCCGTGATGATGGATGGTTTGATTTAATGGTTAATGGTGGCGGTGCTGTCACTCTTCAATTTGGTCGCGCTCCATTTAGGCCGCAGTCTCGTATTGTTCAGGTACCCTGGAATGAGGTTGTCATTATCGACGTCGTTGTAATGAGCATGTCCGAGGAGAAAGGCTTGGCAGTGACGACAACCCACACTTGCTTCTCCCACGACTATGATTTGATGAAGCCCGTTGTTTTGGCATCATGGAAGCACGGATTCCAAGGTGCATGTCCCGATCGCAGTGCCATTCTAGCAGAGTCTCAAGTTATACAAGAATCTCTACAAATACCCGGCACGGGCCTCAATCTCGTCTATCACTCATCGCGAGCCGCTGGCTATTTATCCACTATTAAGCTACAGTTGACTCCTGACACCATACCTGCCTCATTGCATCTGATCCATTTGCGTATTACTATCGAAGGCATACTGTTTGAACGAGTATTCGAAGCTGATCCTGGCATTAAATTCACCTACGCCTGGAATCGTTTAAATATCTATCGGCAGAGAGTCTACGGGGTGACCACAGCTGTGGTTAAGGTCGGCTATCAGTACACCGATTGCAAGGATATTGTTTGGGATATACAAACCACCAAGTTAAGTGGTCATGACATGTCAATCTCAGAGGTAGGCGGTTGGAATTTGGATATTCATCATCGATACAACTTCCACGAGGGAATACTACAAAAGGGCGATGGCTCCAACATTTATTTGAGAAACAAACCCAGAATTATTCTAACCACCATGGGTGATGGACATCAGCGGCCATTGGAGTGCTTAGACTGCGATGGTTTGGCAATGAAGCAACGTCTCCTGGCACCCGTTGCCCTGGCAGCTGCACCAGATGGCAGTCTCTTCGTTGGCGACTTCAACTATATACGACGCATTATGACAGACGGTAGCATCCGGACTGTGGTTAAATTGAATGCTACTCGAGTGTCATACCGCTATCATATGGCATTAAGTCCCTTGGACGGTACCCTATATGTTTCCGATCCCGAATCCCATCAGATTATCCGAGTGCGTGACACCAATGACTATTCGCAGCCGGAGAAGAACTGGGAGGCAATTGTTGGCTCTGGAGAACGTTGCCTGCCCGGTGATGAGGCTCATTGTGGTGATGGGGCCTTGGCAAAGGATGCCAAACTGGCTTATCCCAAGGGCATTGCCATATCCAGTGATAACATTTTGTATTTCGCTGATGGCACAAACATTCGCATGGTCGATCGGGATAATATTGTCAGCACTTTGATTGGCAATCATATGCACAAATCCCACTGGAAGCCCATACCCTGCGAGGGTACACTCAAACTGGAAGAAATGCATCTACGATGGCCCACTGAACTGGCTGTATCACCCATGGATAATACCTTGCACATCATTGATGATCACATGATTCTTCGGATGACACCAGATGGAAGAGTTCGCGTCATCTCAGGACGCCCACTACATTGCGCCACTGCTTCGACAGCCTATGACACAGATTTGGCTACTCATGCCACCCTGGTGATGCCCCAATCCATTGCCTTTGGACCGCTCGGTGAGCTATTTGTTGCCGAAAGCGACTCTCAGAGGATTAATCGTGTGCGAGTCATTGGTACCGATGGACGGATAGCTGCCTTTGCCGGTGCTGAATCCAAATGCAATTGCTTGGAACGTGGCTGCGACTGCTTCGAGGCAGAACACTATCTGGCCACCAGTGCCAAATTCAATACAATTGCCGCTTTGGCTGTTACACCCGATGGTCATGTCCATATTGCCGATCAGGCCAATTATCGCATTCGTTCCGTCATGTCCAGCATACCAGAGGCTAGTCCATCCAGAGAATACGAGATCTATGCCCCAGACATGCAAGAGATATACATTTTCAATCGTTTCGGCCAGCATGTGTCCACCAAGAACATTCTAACAGGGGAGACCACTTACACATTTACCTACAATGTCAACACCTCCAATGGCAAACTGAGCACAGTTACCGATGCTGCCGGCAATAAGGTATTCCTGCTCCGCGATTACACCTCTCAGGTGAACTCCATTGAGAACACAAAGGGCCAGAAGTGTCGTTTGCGCATGACCCGCATGAAAATGCTCCACGAATTGAGTACCCCAGATAACTACAATGTTACCTATGAGTACCATGGACCAACAGGTTTGCTTAAAACCAAACTGGACTCTACTGGTCGTTCCTATGTGTACAATTACGACGAGTTTGGTCGTCTCACCTCGGCCGTTACACCAACCGGAAGGGTTATCGAATTGAGCTTCGATTTGAGCGTGAAAGGAGCCCAGGTTAAGGTATCAGAGAATGCCCAGAAGGAGTTATCCATGCTGATTCAAGGTGCGACGGTTATAGTGCGAAATGGTGCCGCTGAATCGCGCACAACTGTTGATATGGATGGTTCGACCACAAGCATTACACCTTGGGGTCATAATCTACAAATGGAGGTGGTTCCCTACACAATTCTTGCAGAACAAAGTCCTTTGCTCGGCGAAAGTTATCCTGTGCCAGCCAAACAGCGTACCGAAATTGCTGGCGATTTGGCCAATCGTTTCGAGTGGCGTTTCTTCGTTCGTCGCCAGCAGCCACCACAAAAGGGCCAGCAGAATAAGGGCGCCCCACGTCCTGTTACCGAAGTTGGCCGGAAATTGCGAGTGAATGGAGATAATGTTCTCACTCTAGAATATGATCGTGAGACGCAATCGGTTGTCGTGATGGTGGATGACAAACAGGAGCTCTTAAACGTTACCTATGATCGCACCTCTCGTCCTGTTAGCTTCAGACCCCAGTCGGGTGATTATGCGGATGTGGATTTGGAATACGATCGGTTTGGACGCTTGGTCAGCTGGAAGTGGGGTGTTCTGCAAGAGGCCTACTCTTTCGATCGCAATGGCCGTCTCAATGAGATCAAGTATGGAGATGGTTCCACCATGGTCTACGCTTTTAAGGACATGTTTGGCTCACTGCCCCTCAAGGTGACCACACCCAGACGTTCGGACTATTTGCTGCAATACGACGATGCCGGCGCACTACAGAGTTTGACCACTCCCCGCGGTCACATACACTCCTTCTCGTTGCAAACCTCATTAGGCTTCTTTAAATATCAGTACTACTCGCCCATCAATCGTCATCCATTCGAGATTCTGTACAATGATGAGGGTCAAATTCTGGCCAAGATACATCCACACCAATCGGGCAAGGTTGCTTTCGTTCACGATGCCTCTGGACGCCTAGAAACGATACTGGCTGGTCTTTCGAGCACTCACTACACCTATCAGGACACAACCAGCCTAGTCAAGTCCGTGGAGGTGCAAGAACCTGGCTTCGAGCTGCGACGAGAATTCAAATACCATGCTGGCATCTTGAAAGATGAAAAGTTGAGATTTGGATCAAAGAATTCCTTGGCTTCGGCCCACTATAAGTATGCCTATGATGGTAATGCCCGATTGAGTGGCATTGAAATGGCCATTGATGACAAGGAGCTGCCAACTACACGCTACAAGTACAGTCAGAATCTTGGTCAACTGGAAGTGGTTCAAGACTTGAAGATAACTAGAAATGCCTTCAACCGCACTGTCATTCAGGATTCAGCAAAACAATTCTTTACTATTGTGGACTACGATCAACATGGCCGTGTGAAGAGCGTCCTGATGAACATTAAAAATATCGATGTATTCCGCTTGGAGTTGGACTACGATCTGCGCAATCGTATTAAATCACAAAAGACGACATTCGGACGTTCCACAGCCTTCGATAAAATTAATTACAATGCCGATGGTCATGTCATTGAAGTCCTGGGCACCAATAACTGGAAATATCTGTACGATGAAAATGGCAATACTGTTGGCGTCGTCGATCAAGGTGAGAAATTCAATCTGGGCTATGACATTGGCGATCGTGTTATCAAGGTTGGCGAGGTGGAGTTCAATAACTACGATGCCCGTGGATTTGTTGTCCGTCGCGGAGAGCAGAAGTATCGCTATAATAATCGTGGTCAATTGATTCATGCCTTTGAACGAGAACGTTTCCAGAGTTGGTACTACTACGATGATCGCAGCCGTCTGGTGGCCTGGCATGACAGCAAGGGCAATGTAACCCAGTATTACTATGCCAATCCCAAGACTCCTCACTTGGTTACCCATGTCCACTTCCCCAAGCAGAGTAAAACGATGAAATTCTATTACGATGATCGTGACATGTTGATTGCACTGGAACATGCTGATCAGAGATATTATGCGGCCACCGATCAGAATGGTTCCCCATTAGCATTCTTCGATATGAACGGTGGTATCGTCAAGGAACTTAAGCGTACTCCATTTGGCCGGATAATTAAAGACACAAAGCCAGAATTCTTTGTACCAATTGATTTCCATGGCGGCCTAATTGATCCACATACAAAACTAGTATACACGGAGCAGAGACAATATGATCCCAATGTTGGACAATGGATGACACCACTCTGGGAAACACTAGCTACGGAAATGTCCAATCCCACGGATGTCTTCATCTACAGATATCACAACAATGATCCCATTAATCCAAATAAACCGCAAAACTACATGATCGATCTGGATGCTTGGTTGCAACTCTTTGGCTACGATCTGAACAACATGCAGAGCACCAAATATACCAAATTGGCCCAATATACACCACAGGCGTCCATCAAATCAAATACATTGGCTCCCGATTTTGGTGTCATCTCCGGACTGGAGTGCATTGTGGAAAAGACGAGCGAGAAGTTTAGCGATTTTGATTTCGTTCCCAAGCCACTTCTTAAAATGGAACCCAAGATGAGGAATCTATTGCCACGCGTCAGCTACAGACGCGGTGTCTTTGGTGAAGGCGTACTTCTATCCCGAATTGGCGGACGTGCCTTGGTCAGTGTTGTGGATGGCTCTAACAGTGTTGTTCAAGATGTCGTCAGCAGTGTGTTTAACAATTCGTACTTCCTCGATCTGCACTTCAGTATCCACGATCAGGATGTCTTCTACTTTGTGAAGGATAATGTGCTCAAGCTGCGTGACGATAATGAGGAACTGCGTCGCCTGGGCGGCATGTTTAACATATCAACCCACGAGATTAGCGATCATGGTGGCAGTGCAGCCAAAGAACTACGCCTCCATGGCCCCGATGCAGTTGTCATTATAAAATATGGTGTAGATCCCGAGCAAGAGAGACATCGTATACTAAAACATGCCCACAAGCGTGCTGTGGAGCGGGCCTGGGAGCTAGAGAAGCAACTAGTGGCAGCTGGTTTCCAGGGACGTGGCGACTGGACCGAAGAAGAGAAGGAGGAACTTGTCCAACATGGTGATGTGGATGGTTGGATTGGCATTGATATACACAGCATACACAAATATCCCCAACTGGCCGATGATCCTGGGAATGTCGCATTTCAGCGTGATGCCAAACGTAAGCGTCGCAAGACTGGCAATAGTCATCGGGTCAACTCATCCCGTAGACAACTGAAATATGGTGAATTGAATGCGTGAGTGGAGGAGGCTGACCTAGAAAGTGGGGCATACAATGAGGAAGGAGTCGATAATGATGAGGAGGACTATGGCGAAATGGAGGACTACTTAATAGCCGTGGGTAAGCAGAAGCAACTTCCAAATACCAGCAGCAGCAGTAGCGGCAGCAGCGAGCAACAGGATCAGCCACAGGAGTTGATTTTGTAATTAGGTGAAAATATGCTACAACAAGAACAAACAGCCATAAAATGAACAACAACAAGAACACTAATTAATATAAACTTTAATCATGCTTAAAGTTTAGTATTAGTATCTAAAACGAATCTGTGTGTTTGTTGCATTTCCTTTGACTGTGCGCGTCTGTTTGTTTGTTTTTTTATTTTTTTAGTTTTTGTGTGTACTATTTTTTTTTTTTTTTTTGTATTAGGCATATGTTTAGTCCATGTGTGTGTAATAGTTAATGTAAAACTTTTTAACAAATCGAATGAAAACAAAGAATATATATATATATATATATATGATATATATATATTTACTACACTACGCTACAATGAATGTGTACGAACTAAGCACACGAACAAAAGAATTTTCTATGGGAGATGCATTTGAATAAGATTAAGGGAGGTAAAGGGAATATAAATTATTTCCCCCCCTCTCCTCTTTCATTTTCTGTGTGTCCATCTCTTAAACATCCACCCATATGTTGTAAAAAGCAAATTCAATATCCATAACAATGAGCAAAAACGATAAGAAAGATATGAAAATTGTTTCATCACGTCTATGTTTAGCCAGTTGCATTTTTTGGATGTCGTAAATTCGAGTATTAAACAGACAGAATATTTATACAAAATAAGTAAAAGAAAACAAAATAAAGAAGATGACACACACACACACACACCTAGACACACAAGAAGAAGCATAAAATAAATATTAATATTTAAATGAAATTATTATAAATTAATGTAAAAAAAAAAAAAAAGAAGATCCCCTCACTACCCTGTCCTCACATAAATACAAACACACACACACACACACACAACATCTTCCTGGTAGTGTCCCCATAAAAAAAAAAAAGAAAATAATAACTTGAGCTATAGCCTCCTAAACGATGTCTCAGAAGAAGACCGACTTTTCTCAAAGCTGCTTTCATTTTTCCTTCAACAAAAAGCTTTGTATATATAAAAAAAAAACAAATGAACCGTTAAGTAAGACAAAACGAAATCGATAACGAATACTACTTTAACTATATATTGCTTTAATTATATAAAACGCGTAATTATGACTTGATTTCCCCTTATTTTATATACTTAAATACAAACTATTTGAAAATTTTCATTTTTCCCCTCACACGCGTCTTAATTGAAATCAAAACGAATTTTTCAAGAATCTTAAAGGAAAAAAAAGAAAACTAAACTCTGCTATCTTTTCCTCTTTTTTTATCTCTCTCATTTTTATTTTTTTTGTTGTATTTTTTTCCACTTAAACTGTTAAAAAAAAAAAAAAAATAAAACAAAAACAAAAAATGAAATGCATTAAAAACTTTTTACAAATTGTGATATATATATTTCTTAACATTTCATTTGACATCTTTGAAATGTTGAAAAACAAAAACAACCACTCGAATTCAAATCGAAACGTTTACTCAAATATTTGATTATAATTTTTTTTTTTGTAATTTTTTTTTTAGTGTTTTAGTTTGTAGAACTGCAATATTTAGTTTTAAAACACTTTTCGCCATGTTAATTTAAAAAAAAAAAAACAAAAAACAAAACCAAGCAATTATCGCGCTTTTCTTTTAAGCATAATTTTAACACACAAACTACTTATGTATGTATATATATATACAAATATATATATATATATATATATTTTGTGCTTTTTTTTAATTTTTGTGGAATTTTATCGAGCATTTTTTTTTAAAGTAATTATTATTAAACTATTTATAACTGAGAAACTAAACTATTGACTATTGAGATATAAATTAGCCTAAAAAAAAACATTAAAACGAAAAATAAAATGAAAAGAACTTAGTAAGCATATTTGAAAAGGAACACCTCCCCCTATATAACACACACACACACACCTTGTAATATATACACACACACACATATACGCATACAACTACACACATTAGTTACTAGGAACTTAGGCTAAAAACAAAAACATAAAAGAAAACTCTTTAAAAAGAAAAAAAAAACAAGGAAAGTAAAAAAAAAAAAAACCGAATTCATGCAAAGTCAAAAGTTGATCGATCATTCGATCGCTGAAGCAAGGCATAGACGATGGAGCAATGCATAGAAAAGCGGAAAGAGGAGTAAAGAACAGAGTAAAATAAAGCGTAGTAATTAGCTAAAGTGTTAGTAATCTTTTTTTTTTTAATAAAAACTAAGAGAGTAAAAGAAAAAACCCACATTTAATCTATACTTAAGCCAGATCAGAATTAATCTCAATATCGTTGTGTAAAGAAAACAAAGAGAAACGAAAGAACCTAACAAGGAGCATAGAGAAAGAAAAACCAAAATTTTCATGTTTTCCATAAGCAAAAGCGAAATGGAAGTAAACCACACAACAACAGCAACCACAAGAAAAGAAAGAAACGAGAAAAATGAAAAAGCAAGTAAATTGTAAAAAAAAAATCAGCAAAACGTATATAAATGTATATCTAATAAATCTTAAGCAGCATTATATTAACCAAAAAAAAAAAATATATATATATATAAATATATATAAAAAGAAATTCATTATTGAAATCAGCGCAAAAAAAAGGAAAACAAATTAATTAAAAACATAATTAGTTAATTAATTGTGTGACTGAAACAAGAAAACAAAAATGAAACCAGAAAAACGAAAGAAAAAATGCTCCAATTCGAATGTGTTTTGTGCTTACATTTTACCATACTCAAAGAAAAAAAAAAAAAAAACAAAAAAAAAGCGGAAAAGCAGAAAGGAAAACTTTTTGTTTTCTCTTTTCTCTCATTTTTGTGTTTGTTCTCTGTACAATTTTCCAGCGATTTTTCACAGTAGCAAGAATAGCATACAGCATTAGCAACCGCAGCAGAATTGTTGAAATGAAAAGAAACAAGCAAAGAAATAAGAAAAGAGAAGAAAAGGCAAAGGATAAAACAATTATCAATTTGAAATTACATAAATTATGATGAAAACAAACAAAAAAAAAAAAACAAAAAAAAACAACAATACTTGTGTATTTAATGTACGAAAAATAAATTGTCTCTTACAGTAAATAATAAAATTGCAGTATAAAAAACAAAAAACTAATTTATAAATTGCAAAAACAAAAAACAACATATTTGCATTACGAAAAGATAGAAAAGCAAGCAGAAACAACAACAAAGGTAAATGAAAAGGAAGGTAAAAGAAAAGAAAATTAATTGTATACACATAAACATACACATATACATTTATGGCAAAACCGATATACACGATAATACATCCATATAATTATATATATTATACCTAATAAATATAACGAGTAAAAAGCGATTTCAATAAAATGAAAAATTACAACAAAAAAAACAGCTCTTTTATTTTTTGGGGTCTACTTACTGTTTAAAATAAAATCAACAACTTTCGTTGCATACTTCCGAGGGCAGTTCCAAGGGCTCCGAATTCGGCAAAACTTGGTTAGGTAATCCCTTTTGGTAATACTATTGAGTGTGCCAAATAAGAATGCGATATCTTTAATACAGCTATACTTATTCGTTTTTCTTAAATAGCAGGGGCGGAAGTGGGCGTGGCAAAAATTTTAAACAAACTCAAGCTGCGTAGACATTAGACGGATGCTCATACCAAATTTGGTTGCTCTAGCTCTTATAGTCTCTGAGATATAGGTGTTTGAAATAAATAACATTTTTTGCTGCATCTTTTTGAATCGACATTGCGGGTATGCAATGAAATTTTTCTATCAACCACATTTTCTTGAATGGCCCCTAAAAGTAAGCAATGGAAGTTGTTGATTTTTTTGTTTTCACCCTACTAAAATTTCTGTTCGCCTGGTGTTTCATTTTTTGATGAGGTCGGTTTCCCATACATTTTTAACTTTCTAGTTTCGCTTTTCGGCAGGAAGTGCAACAAAAACAATTTACACTGGCCAAAAATTTGTTGCCGGTCATCAACGTCATTTTTTTAATTGCATTACCCGTATGAATAAAAACTGCTGCATTTTTTAGAATCGACATTGCGGGTATGCAATAAAATTTTTCTAATAAGTACATTTTCTGTAATAGCCCCTAAAAGTAAGCAATGGAAGTTGTTGATTTTTTTGTTTTCACCTTACTAAGATTTCTGTTCGCCTGGTATTTCATTTTTTGCTGAGGCCGGTTTCCCATACATTTTTGACTTTCTAGTTTCGTTTTTTGCAACAAAATTAATTGGCACTTGTTATAATTATCAATCAACAATTTATTTTTGCATACTTGTAGTGACAATTCAAAAAAAAATAGTTAATAGCAAAATTTTATTGCATACCCGAAATGTCGATTTTAAAAAATGCAGCTGATAAATCAGGCACATTTTTTCATACAGTCAAAAAATGCAATTAAAAAAATGAGGTTGATGACCATCAACAAATTTTTGGCCAGTGTAAATTGTTTTTGTTGCACTTCCTGCCGAAAAGCGAAACTAGAAAGTTAAAAATGTATGGGAAACCGGCCTCATCAAAAAATGAAATACCAGGCGAACAGAAATCTTAGTAAGGTGAAAACAAAAAAATCAACAACTTCCATTGCTTACTTTTAGGGGCCATTCAAGAAAATGTGGTTGATAGAAAAATTTTATTGCATACCCGCAATGTCGATTCTAAAAAATGCAGCAGTTTTTATTCATACGGGTAATGCAATTAAAAAAATGACGTTGATGACCGGCAACAAATTTTTGGCCAGTGTAAATTGTTTTTGTTGCACTTCCTGCCGAAAAGCGAAACTAGAAAGTTAAAAATGTATGGGAAACCGGCCTCATCAAAAAATGAAATACCAGGCGAACAGAAATCTTAGTAAGGTGAAAACAAAAAAAATCAACAACTTCCATTGCTTACTTTTAGGGGCCATTCAAGAAAATGTGGTTGATAGAAAAATTTCATTGCATACCCGCAAAGTCGATTTTAAAAAATGCAGCAGTTATGATTCATACGGGTAATGCAATAAAAAAAATGACGTTGATGGCCAGCAACAAATTTTTGGCCAGTGTAAATTGTTTTTGTTGCACTTCCTGCCAAAAAACGAAACTAGAAAGTCAAAAATGTATGGGAAACCGGCTTCGGCAAAAAATGAAATACCAGGCGAACAGAAATTTTAGTAGGGTGAAAACAAAAAAATCAACAACTTCCATTGCTTACTTTTAGGGGCTATTTAGGAAAATGTCAATAGCAAATTTCATTGCATACCCGAAATGTCGATTCAAATAAAACGTAGGTTATAATAAAACAACAGTAACTACCATTGCATACTTTTAGTGACAAATCAAAAAGATGCAACAAAAAATGTTATTTATAGGATTTCTCTGTTATTAATGTTGCGGGGTTCGCCTTTAATATCAATATATGATTTTAAATGTTTTCTTTTTTTATTTTTTAAATATGAATTTAATTTATATGCCGTAATTAGAACCCGAATCTTATTGATTTTTGGAAAAGACCATGCAATGCATTTAAACTTGGTCTAAGCCAAAATTAAGATTGAGAATTCCTCTATTAGTACAAAGTTTGGTTTCTTAAACTACTGCATATAATTAGTCCATGTCGAATTAGCCTTTAATATTGATTTCCAACGTAAGAATATGTAGCAGTGATTTATACAGAGCATAAAAATTCAAATAACTGTGTTTCTAAGGGAGTCCTCCAAAGTCTTCTCATATTTGTTTATAGGCGAATTACTGAAATATACAGAGGTAGAACAAGTCAGGTTAGGGTGAATACAATCATTAAAACAGGATAATTTAGTGAATATATAAATATGAGACATAGAATAAATTTAATAAGATTTAAAATACTTACCCATATTGGTGTTTACTTACTTACAAGAGCGGTTAACTTCATTTTTGGTTACACAAAATTGTTCAACATGATATGAAACTGAATAGTAAGAACACGATAAAAGTCTCTATCACACAAATTCGCAGTGAATAAGAAAGAGATGCAGGAACAGCACTCTCGCTCTTTTACAAAATTGAATTGACAATATTTTAAACTTAGCATTGCTGTGCGGTAAAACTGCGTTATTAGTATAATAGTTAAATGCATAATGAATAGGTGACAATAAGAAATTAGAATTTTCATTGATTTTTGAGCCTTTAGGAGGAAATTACAGCATTTGGAGTTTTATTTCAGTTTCGTTTTCCGTTTATGGAAACGTTATCAACTTTTTGGAAAAGCCGATAGCAAGTTTAAATTTGTGTCGTTTTCGTGTACAAATAAATTATCGATCCACTTATAAGCTTATGCCAGACTCTGACCCGTGGGATTCTCCGTAAATATGGTGCTACCAGAAGGCTGATTTGCGAATTTAGAGTAGGGAGCCGCGGCTACTTCCAGGCCAATTTCAGCTTGCTTAAGTGCATCTGAGGTACGTGCCAGTACTAACAACTTGCCACTTAGGTTCTTATCAATGGCCTTCAGTTCGGTGAGCTTCTTTTGTTGATCGAGCACGTAAATGTTGTAGCTGACGCCATATAGGCCAAAAAGAAGCTCTAGTTCCTTTCTCAGGATGGGCAGTGTTATGAATTCCTTGGTAAGATTGTGCTGCAGTAAGATGGTCCCTTTGCTGCCGTTTCCAAAACGTGGCTTCAACTCTTCGGCTAGGACGACATTTGACCAGGCCAGACTAGGTAGCTGCAACTCTTCCGTGGAGCATATGGTTAGCTGAAGAGGAATTCCCTTAAGGTCCACCAGTTCGCTGGCAATGAGACGCTTCTTCGCAGCCCGTTTGGCATCGAATGCAGCAAATTCTGACTTGACAGCTGTTTGGATCATGCTGGCATAATTAACTAGAATCTTTTTCAGTTGAGCCAATGATTCCTTGTCACCCTTATTTCCCAGTTCATGATAGATCAGAACTGGATCAGTGGGTATCAATTGTGCCTTCTTTTTAAGCTTCTGCACACGGTTGATTACCTCACGTGCGAGTCCTTCCTCTAGTAACTCCTCGTTGGGAGTCATATCCAAAAGGACCAATACCTCATTATCGCTATGCGCTTCAAAATTGCCACCAACTTGATCGGAAGTACAGTATATAATGCGCACTTCGTCCAGTTCGATGCGTTGATCCAAGATATTAAAGTAACCTTGGGCAAGTTGCTGCTGAATCTCGTCATCTTTGAGAGCCTTAATGGCAGCCATAACAGCCTTAAAATTACCCTTAAGACGCTGTCCTAGTGTCTAAAACACAAAAAACAAAGAAATATATAAATTAAAAGAACACCTTCAAGATAACTATAAACAAAGCGTACCTTATGATCCGGTTCAGCTCTCAGAGTGACACCATATTTCTCTTTATCGGAACTTAGCGTCAGTTTGCGTACATTCAACTCGCTAAGAATGAAATCCTCCAAACTCTTAATTGCCTTTAGAGATTCCAAGTCTTTGTGGATTACAATAATCTCCGAGATTGGATACTTAACAGGCAATGTACGACGATCACGCATTACACGTCCCAGCTCCACCACGGACTGCATCAAGGCCACCGAACGCTCAATATCACTGCGGATGAATTTCTTTTGGCTTACTGGCATCATTTGATAGTGAACTGAATCTGTATGCTCCAACGAGCCACGGGGTTGGAACAGGGATAATCTCTGGAAGATGTACTCAGTTAAAAATGGCGTGAAGGGAGCCATCATTTTGACCATTGTGTAGAGTACATCGTATAGAGTATCCAGGGATTGTATACATTGTTGTGCGCCAAGCTCACCCTTAATGCGCCGACGATTGAGCCGCACATACCTTGTGGTGAGATAGGAGAAAAATCAATTGGCTACTTTTTTGGGTTATTTTCCAACTCACCAATTAGTCAACTGATCAATAAACTTGGTCAATCTGGGCACCACCGTATACAGGCGATACATTTTCATCTCCGTTGCAAAGAATTCCAGCAACGATTCTTTAAACGACAAAATCCAAACATCGACAACTGAAGCCTGTTCTATGTTCGACAAGTGCCTCTTGGATTCGTACGTATATTGTCCTTTGCCGCCCAAATCTTCCGTCTCATAGCGCACAATATTTTGGAGCAGGAACCGATAGGCATTGTACCAGGGTAAAAAGACATCCTTGATTATATCACGCACGCCCTCTTCCTTGAAACGTAAACTTTCGGCCCGGACAACGGGCGAATTGATCAAATATAGACGAAGGGCATCTGCACCATATTTGTGGACGACCTCCATGGGATCGGGATAGTTCTTTTTACGCTTAGACATCTTTTGACCATCGGCGGCCAATACCAAACCGCTAGCAATCAAATTCTTGAAAGGAGCCTTATTAAATAGGGCAGTGGAAATCACTAAGAGCGTGTAGAACCAACCACGAGTCTGGTCAATACCCTCCGCAATAAAATCAGCTGGGAAGTTATTCATGAAATCCTTCTCGTTCTCAAAGGGAAAGTGCTGTTGAGCAAAGGGCATGGATCCTGATTCAAACCAGCAATCAAATACAGGGGCAATACGACGAAGGGGTGGGTTACCCGGCACCGCGGATGGAATTTCAATATCATCGATAGTCTCCCGATGCAAATCATTCACTTCAACGCCAGAAAGATCAGCCAACTGCTTAATGCTGCCAATAACAATGGTCTCCTGCCCATTAGGGGACCGCCAGATAGGTATGGGTGTGCCCCAATAACGATTACGCGAAATCTGTAAGATTAAACATGTAAGACATAAGTTTTATTCTATTTTTCATGAGGCCTTTTACTTACAGCCCAATCTCTGGCATCCTTTAGCCAATTACCAAATCGCTTCTCTTTTACAAAATCGGGAACCCAATAAGTCTGGCCACTGCAAGCCAATAGATTGTTCGACATATGCTCCACGCGCACAAACCAAGAGGGCACAGCCTTGTAGATTAGGGGTGTATCTGACCGCCAACAAAAGGGATAACTATGCTTCACTTGACCGCTTGACACTAGATTGCCATTGGCCTTCAGTTTAGCTATAATCTGCTTATCCGCATCCTTCACATATAGACCAACAAAGTCTGTGGCCTCTGCTGTGAATCTTCCTGCATCATCCACTGGACAAACAATCTCACTGGACTTGGTGATGATGCCAGCAGCCAAGCAAACGCGAAAATCGTCCTCACCAAAATAGGGAGCTTGGTGGACAATACCAGTACCCGAATCCTCGGTAACATATTCATCCACCAAGACACGGTAAGCTTTTACAGCAGCTCCACGCTCGACAAAGTACGGGAAAAGCGGTTTATAATGCAATCCCTTAAGCGTTTGGCCAGCAAACTTTTCGAGTATCTCATATTCCGCCTCTGTCTTGAAGACATAAGACAGACGGGACTCGGCCAGGATAAACAAGCGATTGCTTTTTACATCTCGCACCTAAAACGAAAAGATTTGCTGTATAATTGGCAGTTTAATTCAACTTGGATACCTTTACCTTGACATAAGTCATTGTAGGATGGACACAGCATGCGAAATTCGATGGCAATGTCCACGGCGTCGTCGTCCAGACCAGGAAGAAAGTGTTTGGTAAAGTCACTGTTTCCAAGGCTACAACTACACAGGGATCTACCACTTCCTTGTAATTTTGATTAGCCTCAAAGTTCGATAGAGATGTGGTGCAGGCCGTAGAGTAGGGCATGACCTTAACGCCCTGATAAACCAATCCTTTATCGTACAATTGCTTAAAGATCCACCAAATGGACTCCATGTACCATGGGTACAATGTTTTATAGTCGTTTTTAAAATCAATCCAGCGGCCAACACGTGTCACTATATTTTCCCATTCATCAGCATACCGCATGACAATCTTGCGGCATTCCGCATTGTATGCTTTAATTCCCATTTTTGCCACATCCTCGGGACCACGAATGCCTAACATTTTGTCAATCTCGAATTCCACCGGCAAACCGTGGCAATCCCAGCCAAACCGACGGTCCACATGATAGCCCTGCTGATAGGCATAACGGGTGACAATATCCTTAATGGTTCCAGCAAGGATGTGGCCATAATGGGGAAGGCCCGTTGCAAATGGTGGGCCATCGTAAAACGTATATCTGTAAAATAGCGTGATATAATAAATTTGGCTGATGCAATTCTGATTTTGACTTACTTCGGCTTTCCCTTCGACAATTGGCTGCACTTTTCAAATATTTTCTCCTCTTTCCATCGCTTTAGCACATTCTCCTCTTCGCCCGGAAAATTTATATTTTCCGGTACGCGGCAGACATCACTCCGCTCTAATTTCTTGCCCATGACTTTTAGAATGCCCTTTTTAGTTCATTAATACGGCCTTAAATGCAAAAACTCACCTTTAAATAAATTATTCTATGCGTAAGCGGCGAAACTTTGCGTGGCAAATACAACGTGCATGTTATCTTATGGCGTTGCCAGACCCCTTGTCGGTTTTTTATTCCGGCAACCACCAGCTGTTGCTCAGATATCGATAGTCGGTAGGTTTTGAAATTTGAAAATACTTCATTGGGACCAAACAATTTCCGTTTCATAAACATCTGTCTAAGTAAAAATAAATTTGCTGAAATGATATATTTCTGTTAATGCATGTAGTCATAAACCTTGAAAATGTAAATATATGTAACAATTAATTTAATGCAAAAGAAAACAACTACCGCGTTTTTTTAAATCTCCGCTCTGGCGATATTATGTGCTATCGATTATAATATTTCTTTCTTTCTCTTTCTTTCTGCTTTGCGGGGGTGGGTGGTAAACATGCATAGATATTTACTAAACATTTCTTATATCGGCACGACATTTCGGTAAGCAAAATTTATATCGTTTATGTAAGAACAATTCAAAAGCTGCATTTCCAGTGGCATTCAGAAAACGGTTAACAAATTGGACCAACCGCGTCTGGACACAAACTCTGTGCAAGGGTGTCTAGAGTTGGCTTTAAGAGTTTTTCGGCCCACTAACGAGATTCAAACAGTGCTCTCCAGTCGGTAAGAAATATTTCAATTTAACTGTATCACTATTTCAAGCTAATACCGATCCATTCTAGCACAGACGCGGGAGTACATGCCCTGCACTCCACTGTTCATGTGGATTTGGCGCGTTATGATGGCCAGCCTTATCAGTTAGCCACAATAACGGGGGTGCTAAATAGAACTCTAGACAAGCAAAGATTGCCAATACGAGTACTAAGCACTGAACTGGTGCCGGATACATTTCATTGCCGCTATCACGCTGTAGGAAGAACATATCTATACCGATTTGCAGTGTCTCGTAATTTATCCAAGGACGATGGCAAGTTGAAGAATAAAGGTTACGAAGCATTTATACCCGTCGGGGAGCTGGATCGTTGCTACTTTTTACAGTAAGTATGGGGACCATGAATTTAGAGCAATAAATCGAAGATCTTGTTGTTTTTGCAGAGCCGCCTCATTTGATATTGAGAGGGTTCGATCGGCCGCTTGCCTATTCCTGGGACTTCATGATTTTCGCACTTTTATGAGTGTGAGTCGCCAGAAGAGTCCCAGTCGCGATCATCCCATGTTTACAGTCCGTAAAATTGATGAGATTAACATCCGTCCTGGACGTTCACTTGCTATAGATGCGCATGCCAAGTTGGCCAATGATACATACGACCATTGGGAGATTGAAATCAAAGCAAAATCGTTTCTTTATAAGCAAGTTCGAAGGATTGTGGGATCTTTATTAGCCTTGGGTAGTGGACGTATAGACGAGAAGAGTATCTATCAAATGCTTACAATCCCCTCCAAGCACAGTTGGGATCATCGCATACAATTGGCTCCAGCCTGTGGCCTTTATCTTTGTCGAGTTCATTATAGAGATCAAGATCCGGAACTGGATCAAAATCACTAATAAAATGATTTTGCTGTATGAACTGCAGAAGCGGCTGGCCAATTTAAGGCCCACCACCACAGTGGTGACCACACCCACCGGATCCAGATATATAGAACGACGGCAATCATTAGGAAGCGGGGAACATCATCAAGAAAAAGAACAACTAGAGGCTCGCCAATATGGTTTTGTTGTGGACACTAAACCAGATATTACGCCAGCATGCATTTTAAGTGACTTTCTTTACTTGGGCTCCCAGGATGCAGTTAATTTGGAGAATATACTAAAATATAAATTAACTCACATTTTAAGTGTTGGTATAGAGACACCCACTATGGTATTGCCATCCACTTTAGCAATCAAATCCAAATATTTACCATGCCTAGATCTTCCTGAAACGGATTTAGTTAACTACGTTCTGCCCGTCTCCATTGAATTCATTGAGGATGCTTGTCGAAATGCATGCGGGCGTGTTTTAGTCCATTGCAATGCCGGTGTATCTCGTTCAGCCTCTATTGTGATTGGATATCTGATGAAACAACGGGATATGAGCTTTGATGATGCCTACAATCTAGTCAAATCTTGGAGACCTTGCATACAGCCTAATGCAGGATTCATCCAGCAATTAAAAAAGTATAACAATAAAGTATAAGTTGTTGCGTTGAAAACAATAATAACAAAATTTGCAAGATTCACCTTAATTAAATGAAATTTGGAGGAACGATTTCTGCCGCTACTTTTTAAATAGGAAAACTTGCTTAATTGCGAATTTGATCGATTGCTACATCGAATAATTTGTCCAATTATTGTTATCGGCGTATTCTCAAGCGTGTATGGAGATGAACCCGTGACTCACGGCCTGTAAGCCTGTTTTTGTTCAATAGGACAAGGAAAACAATGAAGAGTTTGGTTTTTAGTAGTCTGATTGGGCTGGTCGTTTTTCCACTCGGATGTGTCAATGGCGATTGCGGCTGCAACAAGCTGGACAGAGATAGTCATAGCTCTAACAATCCGCCATCAGAACCCAATCTAAAAGAAGAACAAGTGTGTCAGCAACAGGCACGCAAAACAAACAAATACTATAGAGATTACTATGCGGAGGTAGATGAAAACCAGGTGCAGAAGGAGCCTGAATATCCAGATATGTCTCTAATTCCAGGCGGCAGTATTCTTATTGGTACCGATGAACCTCATTTCCAAGCCGACCGTGAGGATCCCGAGCGACGGATCGACCTAAATGATTTTTATTTAGACAAATACGCGGTTTCCAATACGAAATTTAAGGAATTTGTTTTGGCTACTAGTTATAAAACTGAAGCTGAACGTTTTGGAGACAGTTTTCTCTTTAAAACATTACTTAGCCCAGCAGAACAAAAGAAACTAGAGGATTATCGGGTAGCCAGTGCCATCTGGTGGTATAAGGTTCAAGGTGTAAGTTGGCGTACACCTAATGGTGTAAACAGTAACTTGGAAGGTAAACAATTGGAATTATCATTAAGTATTATCAATTTTAAATGGCAATTTTTAATAATTTCAGGTCTGGAAGAGCATCCAGTGGTTCATGTCTCCTGGCGTGATGCTGTAGCTTTTTGTAAATGGGCTGGCAAACGTTTGCCCACTGAAGCTGAATGGGAGGCGGCCTGTCGTGGTGGCAAACAGCGTAAACTCTTCCCATGGGGCAATAAATTAATGCCAAAAGATCAGCATTGGCTAAATATCTGGCAGGGAGATTTTCCTGACGGTAATACAGCCGACGACGGCCATGAATATACCTGCCCAGTAAATGAATTTCGGCAAAATCAATATGATCTATATAATATGGTGGGCAATGTATGGGAATGGACGGCAGATCTGTGGCAAACAAATGATGTAAGCGATACCCCAAATAGAGTAAAAAAGGGTGGTTCATACTTGTGTCACAAATCTTATTGCTATCGCTATCGTTGCGCCGCTAGATCCCAGAATACTGAAGATAGTTCAGCCGGTAATTTAGGTTTTCGATGTGCAAAGGATGGGATAGCGTGAAAGGATCACAATAAATGGTTGTTTTTCTTGCAACAAAGTCTTTGAATTGAAAATTAAATCAAGTTGATAGAAAAAGTTATTGTTATCGGTTTAAAGGAAGTGAATCATAAGCATTATAAGTGTTATACTATATAAAGATTTAACTAGAAACGATAAGGTCTTTTATAAGGCACTTTTAATGTAGATAATAATTGAACATACCAGTACATTGCTGACTTGTAAGATTATGATTAAAGTTTAATATATATAAATCCTAATATAATTTTTTCAAGACTTCTGAACTGGCAACAAAATTCTTGATAACTTTAACAATCTTTTTTTGGTATATGGAAACTTAAGTTATCAATAGTACCATGGCTTTTATACAACTTTTGGAATGTTATATAAAAAAAAAAAAAAAAAAAATTGATATCTTTAGGAAATAAATTCATATATTATTTGAATCTGTGAAATCTATCAGACTGGCTGATATATAGCAATCTGTATATATCATTTTTGTACATTTCTGACTCAAGTATGTATTGTATTGCAGTATGACTCGATCAGCAATTTAAGGCACAATATTATATAGAGCTTCTATTCTCCTTTTTTGCTTTTTCTTCCGACGATTGTATCGTCGCATTCGAGCCAATTTATCTTCATTGGGTCGTGGTGGTGGCTTTGGTTGATAAGGTAATGGTTGATTATTTATACGTCTGTTAAAGAAATTAAAATTATTTTAAAAACTTAAAAATATATACTTGGATATAGATTGATATATGCTTACGCTAGACGACATATTTTGCAAATTCCTGTTTCAGGATTACTGTGCCTATCCCAACCCGAATCTTGTACCAAATAGTTGCACCAACCTTTGGTGTGAATGTAAATGAAAAATGTTCGTTTATTATATTTAGCATCTTGTGCACATTTTTGCGCATGGCTAATCCATCCAGATTGTTTTACGCGTGGTACATTACAGCGTGGACAGTGATCCCACTGTGAAATTTGTTTTACAGTCACCCAATAGCTGTCAGTAGCCAATAGCTTTGGTTTGGGCTTAATATCGGATATATGATCATTTGGTTCATCAAAATCTTCTTGATCAGAGTCCAGCGATATAACTTCAGCTCCACTGGCTTCCTCTTCTTCTTCCACTTCCACTAACTGATGGAATGATGGAGATGATGAAACTACAGGTGTTAGTTGCCGCTCCATATGTGAATCATGCACAGTCTCTGGAAATGGTGGCCACGGCTGACTGTATACAAATATATGCAATTTACCTCCAATGCAAGATCCATGCTTCTCATGAAGTTCTATATCACGAGACGCGTTACACTGGATGCATCTTAAGCTAGGTGGCTTGGCGCAGCAAAAGCAATGATAATCATAATCCGATCCACCATAACAAAAGGGTAGACTATTTGGCAATGCTCCACATTTACAGCACGTACTTCTATTATTATTCATTACTTATAGTGTTTAAAGTATTAATTAAATGGAAAAAGCATTCAAATATTTAAAATTAAAGACAACACAAATGCACCAGCCAATTAGTGATGGTCAAATTATGATTCGATAGCGACACAGACTTCATCTCTTTATATCGATTATTAACTAGAACAGACACGAGGATCATATCGATTATTTTTATAGGGCTGCAGTTGTTAAATACTCTTTTCAAAACAATCGAAATAGTCTTATCCTATCTAAGTTTACTTGTTTTAAATCAAAATCCATCGAAATCAAAAGATTTATTTCATGAAAATGTGTAGTACACTAATTTTTTTATCTGTCGTTTTCGAATAAGACTGATTTATATAAATAAGCTTTCTTATTTCCAGTATCGAAGTAGATTATAATAATTAAGAAAGGCACAATTCTTATTGGGAAATGTGCAATTTTTTATTTTGTTTGGTATGATGGTATGTAAATAGGTATCAAAAAACCACAAGAAATAAACTTAAGGCTCTATTTGGGGAATTTCTTTGCCAATAAAATGATTACCTATTAAGAAGATTGGTCGATTTATTGCATTTGGTAAAATTAAAGAATGCATAAAACAATTTATATATATATATATATAGTTTTTATTCAGTTTACGTTATTATTAATGATATTATAACATATAGTTACTAAATGTTCGTTAATGCTAATATGTATATTTGCTTTCATCTTATATATTGCTGACTAAATTTGCAAAATTTTATTGATAAATCTTTTAGATTTCATTTTTTTTTTTTTTTTTTTTTTTTTATGTGTTGATTTTTGTTGTTGTTGTTGTTTTTATTTTCCGTCTATGTATAAGAATATATGTATCTGATCATATATGAATGTAGGTATGCATATGCGTGGTATATAGCTATAGCTAAAGTATACATAATATATAATATTATATTATATTTGTTTCATTTGTTTTTCTTTTTATGAAATGCTTCACTGATACAACATTATTTGTGCGACAAGGCGGGATAAAGGGAATTGGGTAGAGATAGACAGAAGAAAATATTAATTTACAAAAGACTATTTACAAAAAATTGAAGTAAAGATAGTTAACTAATACTAGAGGGTCTGACTGCTAAGTATAACTAATTAGATAATAAACATACTTTATTTGATATACATAAGTTAGAATAGGAGTCCATTTGTTGTTTTTGGGAGGGAGGAGATGGTTTGTGGCAATTTGTGCATATTTTTTTCTGATGTTTTTGCTCCAAAAATATCACAATGCAAAATATAAGCAGGATATGCCAAAAATTCAGACAAAGCATTTGTTTAAGGAACATTGTGCGCTGCCAGCAGCCTGGAAGACTAAGCTCATAATACTGCTGCTGATCCTGCGGCTGCTGCTGTTGCTGCTTCTGTTATTTAGGCTCCAACACCAACTCCAACAGGGACTCCGATACCAATACCAACACCAACACCACCACTAACCCCAGTAGACTCTTGTACGGCCTGAAGCATCACTGTTTTCAGTTCCTTGGCCAAATCACTTATGTGTACAACCGAATTGACCATTTCTTGGACAGCACTGCCACTGGGAAAATGTGCAGCAGCTTTTTTAGATTTAAGAACACAGGTTTTCAATGCATCCGATAGACCATTTGTACACTGCAAAATCTTTTCTCTTAGTGCCTCTTTGGATATATTTCTATGGACATTATCACCAATGGTGACCAGATTATGGGCACTGACCACAACAAATTTGCCATATGCAATGAAAAATTTTGGCGGTTGATTTTTCTCAACTGTCTCGAGAAAGGAATCGATTGCCTGTAATAGATTACCCATATGTGTGGAGATTTGTTGGGCATAATAGCGCACTAGTTTTTTGTCCTTATCGGTCATTTCGGGTGATCGAATGACAGCCGGTGTGGGTGCAGTTGGTGTTGTGGGCACTGATGTTGTACCAACTCCTCCCATTGCGGTTGTTTCCGCTGTACGTAATACCGTATCGAATTGTGTTTTTAATCCAGCTGGTATGGCCTCACGCAGGGATTGATTTTTCTTTGCTGCCGCATCTTTTGACTCAAATGCTACATAATCATAATCTTCTAGCCATTCGGCACTGCCACGACTTGTTGTTGTTGTTGTGTCACTGGTTACAACACCAACACTTAAACCATTTTCCTCCACATTCAATTGTCGTTTAAAGAGCAGGGAGGCATTGCCCTGTATAAAACTGGTGGTGGATCGCACATCCTCGGTTAATGTCTGAGCACAGGCCATTAACTGATCCAGGCTATCGGGTGGTCGGCAACCATGTTTTTCATCACTCCGCGCCAACTGATCGACTGACCACCCACCCTGTGCATCCAAAGCTTCCGAAGAGTCGTGAATAAGTTTATTAGCATCACGCAATGCCCTTACTAAGGGTCTCAGTTTAAGTGCCAAATTACGATCCTCGGATCTGGTGGCATTGCCCAAAGCACCCTCACCAAATTCAGCCAAATCATGAAGTACCGTTCGCAAACGTAATGCAGCCAATTTCAACTCCATAATACATGGTTCCAATTGTGAACGGATACGCCAATTGGGTACCACAAAGCTAAGTAGTCGAGTGATAGCCATTGTTGTCTGGGATTGCAATTTGGCTAACGTTTCCAATGCTGAATTAAGTTCTAAGGGCAACTCTTTGGGTGTAACTGTGCCATTACTACCATTATTGTTAATCCTTCGCTGATCTTGTTCTTGCAATGGTGGTAATGGAAAATCATAGTTTTGTTGCTGTTGCTGCTGTTGTTGTTGGACTCTTCTCACTGGCATGGGATTCCGACGTGGTATATCATAATCGGGCATATTTGCCAACGATGAACGATTTGAGCTGGAGAAGCTTAGGGAAAGACTATCGCTTGTTAATAACGAAGATGCCGAACTGCTTGGTGTTAATTGTGCAATATGGCTATTGTTAATTAAAGGTCGTGGCACATCATACGATTCCTCTTCCTCAATGGAGGCAGCAACACTTTTGAGTGACTCAAAACGTGCCCCCAAGCCACTGGAACCCAATGATGTTGGTGTTCTAACACTCTTTGGACTATCATAATTGAGGAGCACTGGAGTGGCAGGTTTGGGTATATCATAAGTCTCAAATTCACTGCCATTTCCATTACTATTTGGTGTGGCGGATGCCATCATGGAGAGGTTTTGATAGATACTTTGGTTACTATAGATCTGGTTTTGCTGAGGATGCGGGCCAATGCATTGATAGAGATAGACATCACCTTGTCGCTGTGGTGTGATTACCTAGAAAAAACAAAAGAAGATGAAACAAACAACAACAAAAAAATGTTAAATTAATATATAAAACATTTATTTTTCTTTCTTTCTGCCTTTTCCCCCTCCTTGCCCATATTTCATATAGCTTATTGATTTTTTTTTGGATAGTATTAGTAAGCTCTTGTCTGGGGTGTGGTTACAGGTATATATGCAGATATATATATCTCACCTGATTATCATCACTCTCTTGCTCTCTCTCTTTCTTTCTTTTGTTTAATTATCACATTTTGTTAGTTATGCACAAATATACAAATTGGTATCAAAAAAACAAAACAAAAAAACTAAGCAAATTCAGTTTGCTTGTCAAAGGTAAGCAAAAACTTGACTATAACTGTCTATGGGAAGCGCGGGGGGTGGTGAGGTGGTAAAACCCCCCAATAATGGGAATATGTTTAACCATATTCCTTGCACATGCGCCGTTATAACAAAGGCTCAAAATATAATGGGAAATTTTTGTTATTCCTTCATTGTCAAGGTAAGGGACCCCCCAAAAAAAGAAAAAGAAAAAGGATTTCAAAAACAAAAACAGGGTTGCACAAACTACTAAATAATAAAAAACGGGGAACTTTAAACAATCGATTAATTTTTTTTGTTTTTTATTAATATTGAATTTCAATAAATAATCTTTTTATATAGACAGTCGTCTAATCCCACATAATGTCAAATTGAGCTCAGAGCTTATGTATTTCTATAATTGTGTGTGTGTGTGTGTGTGTGTGTATGCTGTGTGCCCTTACCTACCCCCAAAGACAACAATAAGCCACGATCCTGGCCATATGTTGTTACCCCATAGATGAAATATTAAGGGACTCAGCATATGCCAAATAAAAATTAAAAAAAAAAAACTAAATTAAATGGAAAACGAAAAAAAATTCATCAATATTCTATAGGCTATAGGCACGCTTCAGTAATAACAAAAACCGACCACGCCCCCTAACAAAATATAACGATTCGTAATTAAGTAAACCGTTACGCAACTATATACAACATTGAGGATCACCAAAACAAAACAAAACAAAACCAAAAAAAAGGGGGATAGAATCCTTCAAACAAAAACTAAAGTACCTGAAGTTGTTTTATAGCGGTTACATTTAGGGGAAGTAGGAAGGAACATACATAGGTATATATATAACTATATATATATAGTAGATACACATTTGTTGTATTAAAGCGTAACACGAGTCAATTTTATATTAAACAATAGAAACAGCTGAAGAGGGAAATGGCAAATGGTTTTTATTTTCATTTTCATAAATTTTGTTTTCAACTCGAATATTTCGAGTACCCTTATTATCTGGTGGAGAAATCAGATCAACAGCTGTATACGAGGACCAGCTGAAGTGCAATTAGTTTCACAGTTACACAATTTTTTTTTAGAAAAATAAAAACAAAAAAAAAAAAAGAAATAAAGGACAATTCCCAGCAGGGGGCCATATAGCTAGTGCATTTTTTTTTTCGGTTTTTTTTTTGTTTTCTTCTGAAGAGGAGGCCAACTAACTTCATGCTGATTTTTAGTGTTGACTTTTATTCGCTTCGTTTGGTTTTGTCTGACCTCAATACATTTTCTTATGAAAACTCAAAATGAAAATTCACCTAAACTCACACACACACACACACACACACACACACACATAGAGAGGCATACACTTACTTAACTAACGTATGGAAAATGCTATGTATCAAAATTTTTGTTCTATGTTTATGACACATTTGGAGCAAATTGGCATTTGTGGGCCACTAAAATGTATCTATATATACATACATATAGTAAAGTACCCAAAATTCAGGTTATTTGGTTTGTTTTTTTTTGTATTTTGCCATTATTTCTTTAATTGGGTTTTTGTTGGAGACGAGGATAAGGTTATAAATTCATTGCACGATATTCTTTCTTTTAAAAATCTTTCTCAAGAAATGTTCTTGTTGAAATTGTAAATTCAGTAGCTGGATTACGAATTGGTCATGTTTTTTATGTAAAAGATAAAAATCTTCTTTAGCTACTGCAGTTCATTTGATGCATTTCAATGTCTCGTCTCTCCCTGCCACTCTCACACCTGCCTGCCTGCCTGCCTGCCTGCCCCCTTTTTTCATTCAGTTTTTTTCTTTTTTTTGGTAAGTTCTTTTGCATTTTCTCACGTACAAATGTTAATTGTTAACAAAAGAAGAGAATGGAATGCCTTTGGAGGCAGGAGTGAATCCCAAAATAATATATATATATATGTATGTAAGTAAATGTATGTATATATTTTTATATTTGTCCAGTCATGAAGCGTTTTCTTCTGTTCTCAAATTCTAGCCATGATTTGTCAAGCTTAAAGTATTGTAGATAGATAAATAGATGGATAGATAGATATATAGATAGATACATTTTCCAACTCCATAAAAACTGAGCACATTTATTTATTTTATTTTTTTTTTCTGTAAAACACAATCCGCATTGTTTTGACCAAATGCAGGGGAAATCTCAACAGAATCCATAAGGATGACATTTTTTGTAACCATTTTTGGTCTTAAAAATAAAACAAAAACAAAAATAAGGAAGGAGAGAGAGAGAGAGAGAGAGAGAGAGAGAAGAGAGAGAGAAAAAAATGACATCTTTTGCTCAACTCGAAAACTCTTTTTTTGGAGTTGACCATAAATCTTTATTGGCTTGGGCCAGTTGGTTGCAAACAGGAGAGGAGCCAGCCACCTGACTTGGTTACAGTATGCGTGACGATAGAGTTGGAAATGGAGATGGAGTTGCAGTTAAAGTTGGAGTTGGAGTTGGCCAAAAGACTTTATGTGGGCTCAAGGAACTTGAAATTGTCACATATGTACTCGTATAAATACAATCTTGGTCCAAAGTGAGCTGCTGCTGCTGCTGCCGTCTAACGGTGGAGGCGAGTTTTACTGTTCTCTCTGTCTCTCTCGCTAGATGTGCCCTCTCTTTCATGTATTTGTTTTTGGTTTGGTTTGGTTTGGCTTGGCTTGAATTGGTTTGGTCAAAGCTGCAAGCCAAGTACAGGTAGACAACAAGTAAGTTAGATGTGGGATGTTGGCTGTTTTCAAAAAGGCCTAAACTATTGCGCCATGCGTTTCTTGACAAGATATTTCCGTTCTCAATTAAAATGTGAAGGAATTTAGATATACCATATCTATATATGTATATATATACATGTCTATCTGTTTGGGCGTTAAGAGGCGTTAAAAATGCTGCCAGTTTTAGCTAAATAATTTGGCAAAAAGTATTTTTGTAGTTGCCGTTTAGGCCAAGTAATGATCTTAAGCATTTTACAAGGTAAGAAAACTTTAGCTGATCTCTATTTTTATTTATCTTAAAAGTTAGTTCAGTTAAATGCAATATATAACGATAGAAATCTATAGCCATAGTTCTAATTGGTTTGGTTCTTAAAACAAAAACATATTTAAACAATTTATATTGACTTTTTTTTGCCATATTTTATTAAACCAAAGGATAGTCCTAAATTACTGTCTCTATATATTTATTTTTACTAATCTGTCCTTTTTCCTCACTCTCTTTGCATTTTTGTGTAAAATAGTAAAATACTTGAACTTTGATCCTAAAGCGCAATTCTTTGGCATTTCCATTTATTTTACTTTACATTTTACCCCTTCCTTTCTCTCCTTTCATAATCATTGCATAACAGTTCAATTATAATTAACCACTATCATCATTAGCACCACATGCAATGGTCATAGTTTTTCAATATATTTCGTATATATTCACGGTTTGAACTTTAGCATTGTGGCAAGTTTTGATGTCCGCCCACTTTCGCTTTTACCAAAAAGCGAAAAAAAAATAAGAAAAAACCCAACTCAAATAAAACTTCAATTCACCAAATTGTAGAGTCGTAAACATTTCCTCGCATTATCGGCAGCTATCAATCTTTTAATGCTCTTCAGGCAAGTGAAACCATAAATTCAAATTCAAATTTAACTTCAACAACAACAACTACCACAGCAAAGAAAGAGATAGAAAATAAACGTTTTGCGGCACTGCAATAACAACAACAACAAAAACAACAACAACTATAAATTGCATATAGTTTTGTTGTTGTTTAGGTTTTTATATTTTTTATGTGGAAAAACTTTTTCTTTTCATTTGCTCATAAACAAAATGAAATCAAAAATTATTTGAAATCATTTAATATGAAATGAATTTTAAAAGAATCTACAAGATACATACGTATCTAAAAGGTAGGAAAGTATTACTTATAGATACATACAAATGTATACTATAATTTAATTCCCATCAATTGCAGGGGTCCAAATTGTTCGTTTCCTTTAATTATTGAATGATTGCAGGGTGGGTGGGGAGGGGAGTAGGGGGGGGAAGGCACACTAGCAAAGCAAATAAAACGCATGTCCAGCTGACAAATTGGCCAACATCTTTCGTATGCAAAAAGGAAAATAAAATACAGAGAGAGAGAGAGAAAGAGTAAACCCGTTGACCAGGTGCTTGCGGGTTTGCCTGTATGCCACAGTTTCTTCTACTTCATCTTCATCTCTTTTTGTTTTGGTTTTTTTTTTTTGAATTCGGATTCGTATTCGATTAATTGCACAATTACGACACAGAGTTGACGTGCCGAATGAACGATGGACCCCCATCCGCTATATATATACTCCATGTCCGGACCTCTCTTCTCAAACATAATGATGACCAAAAAAAAAAAAAAGAAACAACAACAAATTGAAGGAGTCAAAGAAATTACTTTCTTTCACTTTCCCGACGGATATCATAATTCACCAAAAGCCTGGCAGTAGCCAGACAAGACAAAAATACAACCAGACGATGTCGGAAAATGAAATCAATTAAAAAAAATGAAAAAAAAAACTAAAGTAAATTATACAAACGAAGCATAAAATTAAGAAAACCAGCAAAAATTACAAAAAAAAACCAAAAAGGGGGGGAAAGAAACATTCATTCATTTAGGTATATATACATTCATCCTCTTACCTTATTCGGTGATATATGCCAAGATCTTCTTGTGCCACGACCCTGAATGTTAACAATCTCTCCATTGCCTGTTGTATGTACTCCTCCCGTTTGTATGGATTTATTGCTACCAATGGAACCATTCTCATAGATCTCTGCCGAGCATATGGAACTATTCAATGTGGCTGTACTGGCTGCCAATGATGGTATCGGTGAGCTGGCCGGTGATGGTGAGAAACAGCCCGAATCGTATGAGTTTACAATGCGTAACCGGTTGCCCGGGCATAGACCCTGCAAAAAAACAAAAAAAAAAATATATATTTAATAATTAAAAGTCAGCAATATGCTAAGAAAAAAAAAAAAAAAAACAAATGTTTAATATATAATTATATTATTTTAATTAAATTTCAAACAAAAGCTTATCAATTAAAACAGAAAAAGATTGTAGGTATAAGATTTTTTGAGTTTTTTTTCTTAATAATATATAAAAATTGAAAATAATTTTAAGCACGTTTAATAATTAAATTAATCAAAGTTTAGGATAACTCTATTTAAATATAAACTAAACTAATCAAAGTTTAATATTTCTCTACTTAAATATAAATTCTTCATAAATATATACTTGATTGGTTTCCTTCTATCGATCTTTTTAGACTTAGTCTAAATTGGCTAATTTTTAAGTATTCAAATTTTAGTTTTATTTATGTGAAAACTTTTTTTTATCATATTCTGTAATTATATAAAAAAAACTTATGATATATAAAATCCATATATACATATGTATGTATATATATAATTTTTGCTCATTGAATTCAATTGATTTTGATTGCCTTTTAATTAACTCAATGCTAAATGCATTATTTATGGCAAAATGTTGAACAAAAAATTGCAAAATTGATTTTTTTCTTCTTCTTAAAAATTCATTTGGTTTTTTCTTAGTGGATCATTTTAAAATTAATGCAGTTCCATTTTTTTTATGATTTTTTTGTGTGTTCTCTTCAAAAGTAGAAGTTGTCAACATGTGTTTTTGGTTTTCATTTTGTTTTGCTTTTTTTTTCTTTCATTTTATTTTTCAAAATAAAAACCGGCAAAGGCGCTGAATAAATTTATGCGAAAAATTTTTTTGTTGTTTTTTTAATGATTTTTGTAAGTTTTATATATAGGTATGTATGTATATATTTTTTTGGTGTGGCTATCGGTATAAATATTTGTGAGTCGCCAACTCAATTGGCCGTTTTTGGGTTAATTGTTTCCATTAAAATGTGGCGGCTACTTTTTAATTAACAACAATTGACCGACAAAGAGTAATATATAATGCATATAGTAACAGATCGTTGGCAATTTTTATATATATATATATAGATATTTTTTTTTGGATTTCCATTTTTGATATATGTTTTGACACCATCTCACCGATCACTGATCGGGTATATATGTATATATAGCGCCCATGTGTCGTGTTGTCTTGGCAATTGAGTTGTTAATTAAAATGTTAAGTGTTTGTTGGCAACGACGACGTGCAGAAATTCGCTACATTTCGCTTAGTTTGGGATTTTTGTTTTAGTGTTAATCAGTTTTATGTTTTTCCTTTTTTTTCGATTTTTTTTTTTGATTTTGAAAGGTTGTTGCTGGCAGATTGCTAACTAATCAGAGCAACAAGTCAAGGTTAGAATTTGAGAGCGTGTGATCATTAATAAAGCCTCAAAATTGAGGCCAAAAACACAGAAAGAATATGATATGGGAATCAGTTGAAAGAAGAAAAAAAAAAGAAAAGAAACAACAAAACAAGAAAAAATGATCAATCAAAATGTCAAGTAAATTTAGTTATGGTAAAGTTAAAAAAAAAAAATACTTTGTTTAAGATGAAAATGAATAAATTTTGGCAACGATTTGCAACAGTTTTGTTATTATAAAATTGTAATATATTTAAGATCTATTCCATCTATCTATTCTATATAAGATCTATTCTATATTTAACTATCTAGAAACTATTTCTTAAACTTTTTTTGTTAAAGAAAACCAAGAAATTTTGAAGCCAAATCAAGATAAATATTTCTTTACCTTTAATGGATTTAATTTACTGTAATACTGAACCACTGGAATGTGGCTATATCAAAATAGTTGCAACAATTATATATATATACATACATACATATATCTGATATCTGTATGTACTTATATGCACTACTTTTGTACAATTTTTTTTACTCCATTTTATTGTTTATCTGAGAACATTTCCCTTTATGTGCTAGATGATGATGTGTTTTGGTACATTTCTTCATTTCACTTTGTAATGCAATCAAAACCGAAACAAACAACTTCGACCTCTTTTCTCTTATATACATATATATATTTTTACTCCCCCCGCTCCCCTTCAAATACTATGGTTAATCCACTGAGCATTATGAGTATTATTATCATTATAATTATTATTACAGCTGCACATACAATTAAAGTGCCAAAAAAGAAAAAAAAAATGAAATTTATATGCATGCTGAGAAGTGGAGTGGAGAGTAAATGGATAATTGAAGGGAACTGGATTCAGTCTCTTATAATGCTGGTGGGGCCACGTGCCAATAATCAACTGAATGATGCTGAGCAAATGATCATTAACAGTATATCATTATCATGAGGATTGCAACAATGCAGACAGAGAGAGCGAGAGAAGCAATTACAAAAATTAAATTATAAATTCAAATCTTATTCAAGTTTTGCTTTCATTCTTTCTGCTGACTGAGAAGGGGGGAACAAGATATTTCAATTGCTTAATCTTTTAATTACAAAATGCAGACAGACAGAAATACAATTTAAAAAAGAAATATATATATATGCATATATGTATATCTGTATATTTGAGCCTTACCTGACGATTCCATAGAGTGCATAGCCACCAGCCTTTAATGCCTTCTGTATCCTGTTCGATAACTGTTAATATATCGCCTTTTTTGAAGGTCAATTCATCTGGCGTGTCCGCATAATTATCATAAATGGCCTTTGCATAAAGTTTCTGCAAATAAATATAAATCAAGAGCAAAGAAAAAGAGAGAAATATAACAATTAAAATTCAGGTTCTTTATCAAAAACAGCCAAAAAAAAAAACGAAAAGAAAAGAAAAGATGGCAACAAAAACAATTTACCAAGTTAAAACAAAAAGCCGCCATACAATTTCATTGGAATTCTTAAAGACGTGCAGCCACTGACCGACCCCGACTTTTGTGACTCCATCTAAATATGTGCAAAAATATAGTCCCTCCCCTCCTCCAACCCACTACCCCCCATTTAAATCAAAAAAAAAAAGAGAAGAAAAAAGAAGAAAACCACATCATTCACAAGAACTCGTCTGGTCTTTACTATATTTCTTTTCATTTTGGTAGGTAGTCAGCGAATTTTTTGTTTTATTTTGGCAAAAACATAAATCGCCGTTAAGACCAAAAAACCACAACAACGACAACAACATACAGAAATGCACAAATGGCAAAAGAATACGAAAAGACAATAGCAACAAATAAATTCCATAGGATGAAACTGAGAAGAACAAATAACTCAAGATACCCTGTAGAGGATAACAAAAATGTTAGCAAGGGTAATGATTAAATCTCTTGGCAACTTGAAGAATACAAAAAGGAGAAGCTTCACTTAGATAATGATTGATCCTTTGAGGAAGTAGAGAGGAAATAGAACCTGCTTGTTCCTGTTATCGTTAGAACTAATTAAGTATGAAAGTTTAATTTAAAAATTAACTGAAAATGCTTCTTTTTAAATCGTAGATATAGGGTATATATATATATATATACAGGGCAGACCAAATACAATGCAAAACATTTTATTATTGTAGTTGTTGTTGTTGCTATTTTAAGCTCATGCGGCGCGTTCGCTTCATTAGTTTACCTGGAATTTCAGGTCAACTTTAGTTTGGCTGCTTTTCAGTTGTTAGAGAGTTGCAAATTAACAATCTAGGCCATATAACTAGAAGCACACACAAAATAAGTGACAAATTTTTACTAAACTAAATGAAAGTTAAAAGTAATGAGTGAGATAAACTGAGGACCGATAGAAAATGAAGAAGATAATTTAGCTTATCTTAAGATTAACTTTCTTGGAAAATAAATATAATACAATCTTTAAATGATATACGATAGTTTTAAGCTATCGATTGCATTTAAATTGTGTAAATGTTTAACGATAATCTTTGAGTTTAAATATATATATATAGGTACAAAATCAGGTCATTTCATTATCATCAAATCTTGTTAATTGCATTTTGATGACTTTTTTTCTTTTTTTTTATATTATGCCATTGATTTTTCATTTCCCCATACAATTAAGACAACAATTTAGTTGATTGTTCTCACCACGAAGAAGAAATACTTACTTCTTTTTTCTTTCTTTTGCCTGTCATTTATCAACATTCCTTTTTTCACTTCAAACTTAATCACTTTGAAAAAGTTTCAATTTCCCTTGGTCTCTAAATGCCTGAACACGCTTGTATAGAGAGCAGTGCCTGGGCAAAGGTTTCTTCAATGAATGAATATATCCAAGAGTCTGATATATGTATATCTATCTATGTGTGTGTGTATCTATGTGTGTACATATATCTGTGTCGGTCTCGGGTTAAGCGTGTTGCTTTTAATTTCGCCACCGCATCGAACAACAACAACAACAAAAAACAAAAACAATCCAAAAAGCGAACCCAAACCATAGCCGTGACTGTGCGGCACTTGGAGGTACAAGAAACAAAAAAAAACACAAAACTCCTTCACCTTTTACCAGGCAACAAACCCCCCCTTCCTTCCTTCCTTCTTTGCCCCATACCCACCACCCTTGGCATCTCTCTCTCTCTTGCCATTTACCTACCTCCTCCGCCTACCCTTCATTTAATATGAGCTGCGGATATCGCATAGAGAAGCAAAACGACGATTACAACAATATCGCAGTGTTGGATCGTTGTTGAACTTTCAACTCTGTTTGAGGAGGTTTTTTTTTTTTTTTTCATTTTTTTTGGGTTTGCTTGAAACCCGTTTACCAATTTCGAAAGCTGAAACCGTTCCAAATGTCAAAAAGGAAAATGAGCGCACTTGAAACGTCACAATGACACTTGAACGTCGTCGCATTGATCAAACACGAAAAACCACAAGAGGAATAAATAAAAAAGAAAGAAAGAAAGAAAAATGTATACACACATATGTACATACATACATAGGTATGCTTCTACCAGTGTTGTCAAAGTGCTTAATTTTTTGGGGAATGAAAAATTTTTACTTTGCTTTCTTCTCTTTAGTGTTGTTGTTGTTGCTGTTATTGCTTGACTGTGACTAACAACTCTATGCTAATTGAAAAGACAAATATTTAATATTGTGAGAATTGGAAATTGAAGTTCCGCTTGACAGAGACAGAGAAGAAGAAGACAAGAAAATATTAAAAAAAGTTTACTCAATGGTTTTGTTGTTTGCACGATCAAGTTTAATTGGTTTGTTTAGGGCAAATGTTAGAGAGAAACGATGTCTGGATGAAAATGGAGCTAAAGTCTCTCAAAAAAACATACATATAGAAACATATGTATATATATGTACATTCGTTCAGTTTATGCATACAAAATGCTTCACATAAATCTGCCAAAAAAAAAACCAAATTTAATAAAAGCAATTTTTGACTTGAGGCATTTTTGGTATATATGTATTGTATATATATATATATACATATATATATGTAGGTACTTCCTTTCATTTAATGCTCACAAAGTGAAAGAGCTGCTCTACAGCGATTTATTGTTTTTAATGGGCTCACGTATGACTCTACTCTCAGTGACCACTGACCACCGCGCCGACATAGCCATAAGCATACCAATTCTCCATAAAAAAAAAAAAAAAAAAAAGTGCGCAAAAAAAAAAAAACAAATCAACAAACAAACATAACAACCTACATAAAAAAGAATTAACGACCATAAAAATACTCTATATTAAGTAAAAAAAAAAAAAAGAAATTAAGATCTGATTTTCTAAGAACAAATGTCTAAAAAGTTAATATACAAAAGAAGAGCCATATAGATTGAGTTAGAAATAAGAGAAGATCAAAAGATTTTAGTTGAACTTCTCTATAATGTATTCAATAACAAAAAAGCTTTATATTATATATAAATTCAGATATAAAATTCATTTAATTCTTTATTATATAAAAATGAACTAAAGAAAACTTTCTTAATATATTATGTGATATTGTTCTATATGTACATATGTATATACCTTTTATATTTATGGGTATCAAGACAAACTATATACATTTTGATTACTTCAACCTTTTCCAAGTAATTCCTTTACAAAAAAAAAAAAAAGGTTATTCAACTAAATAAATATATAAAAGAGAAGCTTAACTAAAGATTAACTCATTTAATATAAACTAATTTCATTGTATGCAATTATTATAAGAAAGGTCTAGCAATTGAATAAGACAACTCTATCTATCTCTATCTATCTATTTATCTGCTGTGTGAATCTATCTATCCATATATCAAGTGCACTTGTCCAGGAATTTCATCTTCAGATGCAAAAAGAAAGATGTAGAAAAATACAAAAAAAAATAAACTGCACATTGACATGTGTCTCAGTTGACTCGGTTGAACATTTTATTGAGTGGGTGGACAACGAACATGGAATGAATGAATGAATGAATCAATGAATATCAATTGCATTTTCAGTGACTCGATTACAGCTCAGTGAGTTGGCCTTCTATATGTAGTGTATAGTAAGCCAAGATGGCATCTAACTCTCGTTGCTCTATGTAGGAGAATTTTGCACTTGTCAATGCAATTTAACTCACAACTTTTGTCAAGTTTGGAACGTGTTTTTGTCTCTGTCATTTGACTTTAGAAAAGTTTTTGGTTTTTTTTTTTATGGTAAATTTTTGTCTCAGAGTTTGGTTTTTTTTTTTATTATTATTATTATTTTCTTGTTTTTTTTTTTCTTCTTTTTTTTTTTGTTTTTTGCAAACGACAACTTGACGAAATGTGGCGTAAACATTTTGTTTATTTTTCAGCTTTTTGGAATAACAATAACAACAACAACAAAACCAGTTCAATGCGACATATGGCGTTTTGTCTTTTTGCAGACAAATAAGTCTATATGGTTTTTTTTTTTTATATATAAAATATATATTTTTTTTTTGCTGTTGGTTTTAACTTGAAAAGACTTTAAGTTGGAAGACCCCGACAGCAAGCATTTAATCAGTCAAAAAGAGTCCAAAGGTTTTCCAATGAAAACACCGAAATATAAATATATATACATATATATATATATACAAAATATCTATATATATCTATATATATATATACATAAAGAAAAACCTTCAACCTTAAGCAAAAAATGACGCATATGACAAGAAAGGCCTAAAAATAGTCTTAATGAGTTAGCTTAAATATATATTTTATTTAGGGTATTATCATTTTGATGACAGAAAAAGTTAACAGTAGTAAAAAAATTCTATTCTGTTAAATATAAGTTTATATATAAAACTATATAAAACAAAAAACTATATTATATTCTAAATAAAAACTTTTAATTCACTAAATTACAAGCTTTGTTTATTTTATTGAAAAATTTTCTTAAAATTTCTTTAAAACTCTGAAAATAACTTTAAGTTATTAAAAACTTTTATAAAGAAAAGACTTTATATATAATTTTATTGTTAATAAGGGTATATAAAACTTCTGCTTGACTCTTGTTTATTTTGCTTTTGATTTTATTAATTAAGAAAGCCAAAAAAAAAAAAAAAATGTTTATCTGTCACGCCAAATGGCTGAACTTATCAACTGTCAGTCAGGTTATCAGCACAAAAAAACAAAAAATAAAAGCTTTAATAATATATATAAATTTATATATATATATATATATACAATATAGTGATTGTCAAAAGGCAAAAAAAGTTGTCTACACATTACAGTTAATTGTTCGAATTCGATTCAGAGTCGCTCCTTAATTTTTGGCAATCATTTTTAATGCGGTTAATGGCTCTTGAGAATCACAATTGTCATCTTTTTTTGCTCAATCAGCAAAGTTTTATAAACTTCATTTTGAGTGCCTCATTAAGACATTGTCTGCAGGCGCTTCTTCTTGCTTCTTTCAATGCCTCACTTTATCAATCTTGACTTGCTACATTTGCTAAATGAGAAGAAAAATGGTGACATGAAACCATTAAATTTTAATGGAAAAAAAAAGGAATGTGCCACCGAAAAAGGGGAAAACGAAAATGATAAACAAATTTAAATTCTGAACTTGGGAATATCCTTTAGCATATTGAATATATAGAATATATAACTTTTAATTAAGTTTTTACTGTTTTTAGTGGTTAAAGAGAAATAAATTGTCAGTTTTTATAGTAGAATCTTTTCTTTCTTTTCAAATGTATGAAATCTACATATATTCTTTTTATATTTTTTATGAATTTATTTGATGATATTTATATAATGAAATATAATAGAATTTTTTCTTTTTAGCCTAAAGAAATATAATAGAATTTTTTTTTTTTTTTTAACCAAATAAATATATTTTTTTTTTTTAGATTTCTTTTAAATTTATTTTTTAAATATTTTTTTTTAATATTTTTGTTTTAATATTTTTTTTTATATTTTCTTTTAATATTTTTTTTTAATATTTTTTTTAATATTTTTTTATTAATATTTTTGTTTTAATATTTTGTTTTTAATATTTTTTTTGTAATATTTTTTTTGTAATATTTTTTTTGTAATTTTTTTTTTTAATATTTTTGTTTTAATATTTTTTTTAATTTTTTCTTTTAATATTTTTTTTTAATATTTTTTTTTTAAATATTTTTTTAAATTTTTTTTTTTTTTTTTAATATTTTTTTTTAATATTTTTTTTTTTTACGAAATGGTTTTATTAGGTTATTTTAAATTATTTCCCTTTTTTATTTTCCGCCTTAGGAAAGGAAAATAATTTTTTTTAAACAATGGAATCCCTTTTTAGTTTCTTTTTTTCTTCTTTTTTGTTTGGTTATTTGCTTTCTTAATTAAACAAGAATAAAATGTTTATCATATTAAGCATTTCTTGTGATTATTGATTATGTTTTATAACCATGATTGATTGTTGATTACAATTAATAATTTATGGAATTAACGATATCAACGATAATGTATTGTTGTTTTTCTATTTCTTCTTTTTTTAAATATCAAAAAAGCAATATAGATTATTCGAGAGCCAAGTTTATAACCACTTGTTATAGAGTGCCAAAAGGATTGTTGATTTCAAAATTCAAAGTCAAAATGGTTATCATAAATTGATAAATTGCCAATAAAGCAAATGCACTCACTGTAAGTCTAGTTCAAGGAAATCTATACGTAAATTTTCAATAGTTACATAACAGTAAAAAATGCATTGTTTTGGGGTCAATATTGACAGGGCCAGGCCTTAATTTATATATAAAAAATAATAATAATAATAAGGTTACCTAAATATGGACCACCTGCTTATTTATCTGCCCTTTAAATGAGTCATCAAAATAAGAGTCATCAATACAAATATTACTTAAGTTAAGTCTCGTCTCTCTCTCTCTTTTTAGCATCAAAACGGCCGAAACAAAGAAAAATATTAAACCGAAACTGTTGACGGTTCAGCTTAAAGAACAAATAAACAGTTTAACAAAAAAAAACCATAAAATAAAGCGAAAAAAAAACCCGCTTTACACAAACAACAAAATTGTCGACCTTCGCAAAAAAAAAACTTTAAGTTAACAGTACACACACACACACACACACAATAAAAACGTTGCAAAATTTGCCTTCTCTCCGCCCCATAAAAGAGGAAACACAACACAACACTATAGTTCAATTGTACTCCTATGAATCAACCAAAAAATAATAAATCTATATATATAAATATATATATATACATACATGAAAAAAAGCAATTTCAAAGCGTGTCTGTATAATTGAGACGAGTGTTTTTTTTTTTTCTTTTATAAAGAATTGTTTTATTTGTTTCCTAATTCCCAAATGCATTTGCAAACAAAACCCTTGAGTGGTTTCTTTTTTTTCGTTTGGAGAAAACACAGAACAAAGTCATAAAACTCATTTAACAAAAGATCAATCATTTGATAATAAAAAAATATATATAAAAAAACTAACTACATGTGTCCATACAACATTAAATATTATTATAAATAAAAGAAAAAAAAGAAAACGCCTTTAACAGAAATGTCTCAGGCTAAGAGATTTGATTTGTACCCTCAAGGCAAGCAAATGCCAGCCAATTAAAATGTTGTAGAAACCACAAAGACAAAAGAGGCAGACAGAGAGAGAGGGAGAGAAAAAGAATATAAAATATGCATAAAAAAAAACATACAAAATTTGAAACTTTAGAAAACATATACAAACAGATACAGATACATATTGGTATATGCATGTATTTGTGTATATAAAATGACTCCCTCAGGCTTTTGGAGACTTGACTTGACTTGACTTGAGCGAGGTTCTTCATCTGTTTCAATTCATTACGATTTTACGTCACATGTCTGACTGGGGCTTTGGCTTTGAGTGTAGTCATTAACTTCCCATTGACTTTCAGATTAAGTAGTTTTCAACGTGGAATACCCCCGGATGTGACTCATCCGATTGAGGAATTTACACACATACAACACACTACCTTAGCTACGGTTTTGACGTATTTGTTATTGTTTTGTTACTAAGATCTAACCAGTTTTTTTTTTTTCAATGAAGATCAGGTCGGCCCTTGACAGAGAGTTGCCAGTTGCATCTCCCACGTATGCCTTAATGAAGCCTTGAACTTATGTGTCGACTTTTACGAGATAGAGAGTGCGGCTTATGATGGATTACAAAAGTTTAACCCACGCTAAATAAAAGAGCTCTAATGAATGAAAGTGATATGAAAGCTGTCACCAAAGAAGAATTACAGATTGAAGGGAATCTATTTATTATTTTGTTATAGAGAAAAAAAGCATTTCAGATTTTTAGGCCTAATCTTTGTAATACCGCAAAGTTGATACAATCAATGAATGAAGAGGGGAACTATGTAAATGATTGTTTAGTGAGTCACTGTTAAGATATCAAGTTATCAACTGGCATAAGTTATTCTGCATTCGACATGTCCACAGTAGTTCAGTGCCATTCTTTAACAGATCTTTGCAGTGTAAATGGGAGCCCATTAAATGTCTTTAACAACTTTACTCAATACCTTCCGGGCAAAATGATGAAAGGTAAGGGGAAGAGAGTTTAAGTTACAAAAACAAGTTAAGAGTAGCAAAAACTAGAAGTTTAGCAAAACTGTATACCGTATCGATACTTGTATACCCTTTTAAAATTCAGTAAACTTGAAATTTATTTGAACCAAAATCAGTTTTACAATATAGTTAAGCAATTCTTGTTAATTAGTATCATTGAGATATAGCTTAAACTGTTAAATTTTGTTAAAAATAAGAGGAAAGCGAATGAAATTATTAGTCCTAGACTCTATTTTTGAATCATTGTTGCTGTGAAAGCTTTAGGATATAGATTTCCTATTGGATTAGTTCCAACATATATACAACGTACAACTTCTAATGAATACATATATATATTTTTTTTTTGGAAGGGTATTAATATATATGTATGTATATGTCTATATACAATCAGTATTTTAGCCATGCAATTTTCATGGGATAGAGAGGGAGAAAGAGAGACCTGTTTGCAAGACTTATCTTAAGCAAACAGAGAACATCATGAACATGAACATTTGTAAGCCATAACAAACGCATATCCGGTGTTGATCATAAAATGGTATATAAGGGTAAAATTTAAACCATATCGATAAGCAAAAAAAAAAAAAAGAGAAAAACAGATAGAGAGTTGGTGTTAACTAATTAGCATAAAAAATTCCTTTTTGAGTCATATGACATGTATATTAATTGTTAACCTGGTAACACCTGTAAAACCTGCACTTTGTAATTCATTGTTGTTAACATGCCACAAACAAACGGAAAAACAAGAGGGCTAAGTAACAGGAGTTACTTTTTTTTACACATTTTGTTTGTTTGTTGTTGTTGTTTTTGTTTTAGCCTCTTTATCGCAGAGGTTTTATCTGCAATAGTTGAGCATTTGTCTTTTGGTCGCTGGGCACGTCGTGAAAGTGCACGCAAAAAGACCTCTTCAACACTCGTGTGTATATATACTATATATATTTCTTTATATACATATGTATATATATATATATGCGTTACCCCTTTCATTATCTTGACCACAAGTGCATAATTTCTCATGCTAGTTCAACGTTCTTCGCCATAATCCATATTGGCTTGACATTTTGGTTTTAGGTCTTTGGCAAACAAATTTTTATTTGTGACAGAGATAGATGGCATAGGAAAGAGAGAAGTGCAATTATTGATAAGTATATACATACATGCATTATATACTATTAGCAAAATATCTTAAAATTTTCCATATACAGTAAAAGTTTGAGTTATTTTGTATCTAAAGACCCAGCGAACCATGTTAAACCTTTCTATACTTTGTTGACTTTTATTATATATATAAAAAAAAAAAAAATATTTGGTTATAATAATAAAAACCTTGTGGTTTTTATAATCATTAAAAGATTTCATTTTTATAGACTAACATAAATTGAAACAAGTTTTTAAAATTGTTTTCAATCAAAATTTATATAAATAAAGAAATATTAGCTATGAAATATTTTAGTATTACCATATAACTGCACTCATTTTGACTATAATTCCGGCCCTGTGATTGACAGAAGGCGCCAAAGTAGAGCACATGACCATAACTACCGTTTCAATTGTTAGATAACAACAACAAGAGTTCGAGTTTGAGTTCGAATCTCTGGGTTTGGTATCTGGGTTAGTTCACCTGAGTTGGCAAATGTGCTAAGCAAAAAAGAGATAAAATTACTTGAAGAAAGCGAAAGTTTTAGTTTTCTTTTTATATTTTCCTCTATATAAATATAAATCTTGCTTTTGTTTTTTGTTTTGTTAAATAAGTTTCAGTTAGGCGCGAAAAGTTATGTATGTTTATATGATATGGCGGAAAAAGTTGGTAAATTTCACGTAGAGAAAATTGAAATTGTATATAAAATGTTGTAGATTGTTTGTTAAATGATAGTTACATGGCTTTTAGCCCAGTTAATAGACTGACAAAACTGGTATTCTAGCATTCTAGACCCAGTTAATAAATGTTTAATATTTTCTAATTGATTAGACTTTGCCATCGATTGATCGTTTAAACAATTGAACTGCCACAATTGAAAAATGCACACAAATCATTTTACCATATTCAAATATTGTATATATACATACATATACATATATATAGATAAATCAACAAATCAATAATACTTAATATATGTATATATATATATATATATATATATATTTGTTTATGCATTCGCTTTCAACGCTTCTCAGTCTACTGAAACTTATTCAATCAATTTCAATCGTGGGATTCGTTGTGTTAATTTTCAAAAATTGAAAACGGTCGCCGCCGTCGCCTGTGGAACACATTAATTCTAATCAATTTCTCAAACACTTGCCACTAAAAATTAAGTGCCGAAACAAAATGAAGAAAAAAAAACCGAACAAAAAACAACAACAAGAACAAGAACAACAATCTATAAAGACGATGAAAACTAAACGATATTTTCCACCATCTATTAGGGGTTCTCCTTGCTCATGTCTAGACAAAATAACACACACAGAATGGTAGAAGGAGAGGGGGAAAGTATGAACTGTGGGGCGCCCACTTAATCAAGTGAACGGCACACGTAAAAAAAATGTCCCTTAGGGAGCCAGAGAAGAGAGAGATCTATGGTTTTTGTGGTAAGGGCCCCCCGAATCTCCAGGATATATGAAGATAAACTTCTGACATGCGGTTCTTTATCAATTTTCATTTTGGCCTCCTGCCACACACACACACACACACACACACACACACACACACACAGACACACTCACATACACACACACAACTAAACGTAATTAATATAAAATGAGACAATTTTTTTTTTTTCCTTTTTTTATATATTTTTTTGTTGTTTTCCTAAGTAGTTGGTTTCGTTTTCTATAACAATCTACACGGACATTTGTTTTTTTTTTCGGTCTCTTTTTTTTTTTTTGGTAAAGTCAATTAAGACTGATTAGATTTGCTGAGGCTCGGAATTGATAAGGCCAGCCCTGGACTTGCCCCTTATCAATGTCTTTTGGTCACGCCTGACTATAACATTCAATTTCAACGATAAGAAGGGTCTCTCTAAAGAACAACAGCAATACATATAGAAATATATAGAAAAGAAGGCTCAACACCAGCAGCAGCAGTAGACCAGACCAACAGACATACTACGTGCGTGGTCTTTTGGTCGATTGAATGTGAATTTATGGCCTTGGGTGGCAATTATTTATAGCTTCTCACTACTTGCTTTTCAATCAATTGAAATTAGCTTTGCCGCAAAAATCAACGCACTCAAGACTCCAACGACTATTAATAACTAAGAGGTAAAGAATAAAAGGGAAAAGGATAATATAAAATAGAGAGCGAGAGAGAGAGATAGAGAGATCTCTGCACTATTAATTGCAGACCTTACTTCAGTCAACGCTCGCTCACGTCCACAATAAAGATGGGGCGAAATGGAAATTGGTAAGGCAATGTAAATGTATGTAGAAGTGATTATTAATTGCCCTTTAGTCAGCAATAGACTACAATCCTCACTTGACTTAGAGAGGTATATATTCACACAAACACAAACACACAGACACACACGCAGACACATTCTACGTGTTGATTGCAACTCCAAAAAGGCTCATGCCCATGTCAAGGTAAGATAACTAAACGAGAAGCGGAAAGCAGAGTATCTCTCTCTCTCTCTATATATATATATATATCTCACTCCTAAAAGCACAACATGTTTTCCGCTGTTTGCATTTTGAAATCTAAAACCCCAAGAGAAGTACGAACCGGCTTGTCTTGTGGTGAGCGTCAATTACTTTTCGCTTTTTTGCGCATTTGGAGCACATTTATTTAAATCTCACCTGTGTGAATCGTCTTCAGTAAACTGGTAAACCAACCAACTAAACAACCTACCAACTCTGTACCACCTTTAATTATGCCATACTTAGTGTCAACTAATATTTGTTAAAAAAAAAAAACAACATCTAACCCAATTATACTAACAAATGATAATCATGTCCAATGATTATTCAAAGTCTCTCTCTCTCTCTATCTAGTAATTAGCTGTTGTTTATTTAATTTCAAGCTTCATAGCCATGTCAAATGTTCTGTTCTCAGTGACTCTATGTGTCTTTGTGAGTGTTTTTGAGTGCATATTGCATTTTGCATTTCACATTTGCATTTGTCATGTACCGTACGTTTGTCAGCACTTTACCTGTAAACGTAAGTAAGCTAATTTATTTTCTTTATACAAGTTGTGCAAACAATTTTTTTTTTTTTTTTTAATACCCTACACTTAAGTGGGTATACACATATATGCAGTTTGTAGTCAGCCATAATAATGATAATTAAAAATAAATATGAGTTAAAGTCCCATAAAAATTTAAAGCTTCTTTCTACTTTTGATTTAGTTAAAGGCAAATTTTTTTTTTAATAAATTTTAGTTGGAAAATTTTTATCTCTAACTGTTTGTAAATTGTTATAAAAATGTTTATCTAGAAAAAACTATAATTTATATACTTTTTTAACCAGCTCAGATACTTTATTTCACCCTTAAATAAATTGTTTAAAAATAAACTAAAAAACTTATATAGAAACAAAACAAAATAAATACTAACTAGCTGATGTTAAAAAATAAATTTTAATATAAAAATATAATTAAATAAACATTACAACTTTAAGCCATGACAAAAATAACATATTCTACCAAGAAAGCAAGAGAAAAGTTAAATAATATAATTAAATATAAATATTTTTACATAGTTTGCTGTAAGGATAAGTTTTAAACTAATAATTGAAGAGTATTTTAATAGCGGTTATTGGCCAAAACCCTTTAGTTGGCATGTGTTATGAATGACAAGGTTAAAGTTGAGCAAAATATATATATATATATATAGTAAATGTGTAGAAATTCGTTTTCTTTCCGTTTTCTTTCCCTTTTCTGTGCAAAATTCAAAAGAACTGTAAGCTGTGAAATCTTATCGATACATTATAAATTATCTAATCGGGGAATCACAATATAATGATATAAAGCTTAAAGATCGATGAGCTCATGCTATACAAGTTTTACAATCTTGAAGTATAAATAATTATACTTCACTCGTCAACAAAAAACACTAAGTAGCATATCATGAGTTTAAAGATATCGCACTTTTAAATCCCATAACTGGCACATTTAAAATCGGGTCGAGAGTTCTAGTGAGAAGGAAACTAAAAAAAATAATGAAGAAAAGGTGATAACGAATGCAAAATTGCGGAAAAGTTTCTTTTAGCTATCTTGGCAGCTGCCAAGAAGAAAAAGAAATCCGTTACAATTTCCTGACCATCGTCTGTCACAACAAACACCATAGATTTGAGTGTGGACAGATGCCGCTAAAGATAACCAAGACGACGACGACGACGACTGATCCTGGCTAGCCATCAACTTGTCCAATGGCTTAATATCATGGCATTTAAATCTCCATAAAGTTAGTTAGTTTATGGATCGTATGATAACAACTATAACTACTACTACTACTAACCGATTTGCTGTGAATGCGTCGTCTAGAGACCGGCACATCGTAGTCCAAATCCGTATTTGTTGCATTTGAGCTGCAACATGATGGCGATACCGAAATGGAGCCAGGACTCTGTGTTTTGTCCAGCATGATTAAAGATGAAAATTTTGATATTAAATCTTCAAGTCTTTGACTTCTTTTCTTTTTATGACAATCGTTGCAAATTTAGTTTAGTTTTTAGTTTTTTTTCGGTTTTTCTAATTCAACACATGATGACAGTTCGAGATATTTAAATATATTTAATCCAGGACAATATAGATAAAGTATCTCGCAATATCGTTCAACAATCTCTCGTACTTCACTTGTATCTTTTAGTTTTTTGCAATTTGCCAAATCAGCTTATAAAAAAACAACAAAACAATTCAAGTTTAGCCTGCGGAGCCAACCAAAAAAAAAAAAAAAAAAAACACAAAAAAGTATTTTGCTTTGGCGAAATAAAAAAAAAAAAAACAAACACTGCAAAATGTTTACTAGCGCGTGTTTTTCTTTTCAATT